>CATKUP010000286.1:0-414400 GCA_949786385.1 Onychomys leucogaster | reverse complement strand
AAATGTACTGTGTTTCCTACACATACTTAACATATCTCGTTCCACTCTTCTTCTGAAACTGATACAAACCTTAGGTACTCTAACATCCAATGCTTGTCAGTTAAGAAGAGAATTGTTTGAGCTTCATGAACGGTGTAGGTCCTTTGAGCTGAAAAGTGACAACCCTTATCTTAAAAGATGTCTTGCTTGTAGGAAGACACAGAGCATGGGATTTAAATCCACTTCTGAAGGGAAACACACAGCACAGTTGTCATCCAGGAGACACACTCTGCTTTAGAGCAAGAAGTAAGCCCTTTCTTTCTACACACTCTAATACAGCAGGAAACATGAGTGTGCTCAGAACCAAAGAATGGTGTTTCCTACACATACGGACCATATCTAGTTGAACACTTATTCTGAAACTGATACAAACCAAGGGTCCTCTAACATCCAATGTTTGTCAGTTAAGAATAGTAATATGTGAACTTCTTGAACGGTGTAGGTCCTTTGAGCTGTAATGTGACTACCCTTACCTAAAACGAAGTCTTGCTTGTAGGAAGACACATAGCCTGGCATTTAACTCCATTTCTGAAGGGAAACACACAGCACAGTTGTCATCCAGGAGACATACTCTGCTTTACAGCAAGAAGTAAGCCCTTTCTTTCTACACTCTCTAATACAGCAGGAAACATGAGTGTGCTCAGAACCAAAGAATGGTGTTTCCTACACATACGGGCCATATCTAGTTCAACTCTGCTTCTGAAAATGATACACACAACTGGTCCTCTAACATCCAATGCTTGTCAGTTAAGAGCGAGAACAGTTTGAGCTTCGTGAAAGATTTAGCTTCCTTTGAGCTGAAAACGGACTGCGTTTACCTGAAACGAAATCTTGCTTGTGGGAAGACACAAAACCAGGGATTTAACTCCATTTCTGAAGGGCAACACACAGCACAGTTGTCATCCATGAAACACACTCTGCTCTAGAGCAAGACGCACGCACTTTCTTTCTACACTCTCTAATACAGCAAGAAACATGTGTGTGCTCAGAACAAAAGAACGGTGTTTCCTACACATAGGGATGATATCTAGTTCAACTCTGATTCTGAAACGGATACAAACCACAGGTAATCTAACATCCAATGCTTTTCAGTTAAGAGCAAGAAACGTATGAGCTTCATGAAGGATGTAGCTTCCTCTGAGCTGAAAAGGGATTGCATTTACCTGAAAAGAAGTCTTGCTTGTAGGAAGACACAAAGCCTGGGATATTACTCCATTTCTGAAGGGAAACACACAGGACAGTTCTCATGCATGAAACACACTCTGCTTTAGAGCAAGAAGCATGCTCTTGCTTTCTACAGCTCTAATAAAGCAGGAAACGTGAGTATGCTCAGAAGAAATATACTGTGTTTCCTACACATACTGAACATATCTCGTTCCACCCTTCTCTGAAACTGATACCAACCAAAGGTCCTCTAACATCCAATGCGTGTCAGTTAAGAAGAGAAATGTGTGAGCTTCGTGAACGGTGTAGGTCCTTAGAGCTGAAAAGTGACTACCCTTACCTTAAACGAAATCTTGCTTGTAGGAAGACACAGACCCTGGGATTTAACACCATTTCTGAAGGGAAACAGACAGCACAGTTGTCATCCATGAAACACACTCTGCTTTAGAGCAAAAAGCACGCTCTTGCTTTCTAGAGTTTCTTATACAGCAGGAAACGCGAGTGTGCTCAGAACAAAAGAACTGTGTTTCCTCAACATATGGTCCATATCTAGTTCAATTCTCCTTTGAAACTGATACAAACCACAGGTACTCTAACATCCAATGCTTGTCAGATAAGAGCAAGAAAAGTGTGAGTTTCGTGAACCATGCAGCTTCCTTTGAGTGGAAAATGGGCTGCGTTTACCTGAAAGGATGTCTTGCTTGTAGGAAGACACAAAGCGTGGGATATAATTCCTTTTCTGAAGGGAAACACACAGCACAGTTCTCATGCATGAAACACACTCTGCTTTAGAGCAAGAAGCATGCTCTTGCTTTCTACAGCTCTAATAAAGCAGGAAACGTGAGTATGCTCAGAAGAAATGTACTGTGTTTCCTACACATACTGAACATATCTCGTTCCACCCTTCTCTGAAACTGATACCAACCAAAGGTCCTCTAACATCCAATGCGTGTCAGTTAAGAAGAGAAATGTGTGAGCTTCGTGAACGGTGTAGGTCCTTAGAGCTGAAAAGTGACTACCCTTACCTTAAATGAAATCTTTCTTGTAGGAAGACACAGACCCTGGGATTTAATACCATTTCTGAAGGGAAACAGACAGCACAGTTGTCATCCATGAAACACACTCTGCTTTAGAGCAAAAAGCACGCTCTTGCTTTCTAGAGTTTCTTATACAGCAGGAAACGCGAGTGTGCTCAGAACAAAAGAACTGTGTTTCCTCCACATATGGTCCATATCTAGTTCAATTCTCCTTTGAAACTGATACAAACCACAGGTACTCTAACATCCAATGCTTGTCAGATAAGAGCAAGAAAAGTGTGAGTTTCGTGAACCATGCAGCTTCCTTTGAGTGGAAAAGGGGCTGCGTTTACCTGAAAGGATGTCTTGCTTGTAGGAAGACACAAAGCGTGGGATATAATTCCTTTTCTGAAGGGAAACACACAGCACAGTTCTCATCCATGAAACACACTCTGCTTTAGAGCAAGAAGCATGCTCTTTCTTTCTACAGCCTCTAATAAAGCAGAAAACATGAGTATGCTCAGAAGAAATGTACTGTGTTACCTACAAATACTTAACATATCTTGTTCCACTCTTCTTCTGATACTGATACAAACCACAGGTACTCTAACATCCAATACTTGTCAGTTAAGATGAGAATTGTGTGAGCTTCATGAAGGGTGTAGGTCCTTTGAGCTGAAATGTGACAACCGTTACCTTAAAAGATGTCTTGCTTGTAGGAAGACACAGAGCATGGGATTTAAATCCACTTCTGAAGGGAAACAGAGAGCACAGTTGTCATCCATGAAACACACTCTGCTTTAGAGAAAGAAGCATGCGCTTGCTTTCTAGATTCTCTTATACAGCAGGAAACATGAGTGTGCTCAGAACCAAAGAACGGTGTTTTCTACACATATGGACCATATCTAGTTGAACTCTTCTTCTGAAACTGATACAAACCAAGGGTCCTCTAACATCCAATGTTTGTCAGTTAAGAAGAGTAATGTGTGAGCTTCGTGAACGGTGTAGGTCCTTTGAGGTGAAATGTGACTACCCTTATTTAAAACGAAGTCTTGCTTGTAGGAAGACACAGAGCCTGGCATTTAACTCCAATTTTGAAGGGAAACACACAGCACAGTTGTCATCCAGGAGACACACTCTGCTTTAGAGCAAGAAGCATGCCCTTTCTTTCTACAGTCTCTAATACAGCAAGAAACGAGAGTGTGCTCAGAACAAAAGAACGGTGTTTCCTACACAGGCGGACCATATCTAGTTCAACTCTGCTTCTGAAACTGATACAAAGCACTTTTCCTCTAACATACAAAGCTTTTCCCTTAAGAACAAGAAACGTATGAGCTTAGTGAAGGATGTAGCTTCCTTTGAGCTGAAAAGGGAATACATTTACCTGAAACGAAGTCTTGCATGTAGGAATACACAATTCCTTGGATTTAACTCCATTTCTGAGGGGAAACACACAGGACAGTTCGCATCCATGGAACACACTCTGCTTTAGAGAAAGAAGCATGCTCTTGCTTTCTACAGCCGCTAATAAAGCAGAAAACGTGAGTATTCTCATAAGAAATGTACTGTGTTTCCTACACATACTTAACATATCTCGTTCCACTCTTCTTCTGAAACTGATACAAACCCTTGGTACTCTAACATTCAATGCTTGTCAGTTAAGAAGAGAATTGTGTGAGCTTCATGAACGGTGTAAGTCCTTTGAGCTGAAAAGTGACTACCCTTACCTTAAAAGATGTCTTGCTTGTAGGAAGACACAGAGCATGGGATTTAAATCCACTTCTGAAGGGAAACACACAGCACAGTTGTCATCCAGGAGACACACTCTGCTTTAGAGCAAGAAGTAAGCCCTTTCTTTCTACACTCTCTAATACAGCAGGAAACATGAGTGTGCTCAGAACCAAAGAATGGTGTTTCCTACACATACGGACCATATCTAGCTTAACTCTTCTTCTGAAACTGATACAAACCAAGGGTCCTATAATATTCAATGTTTGTCAGTTAAGAAGAGTAATATGTGAACTTCTTGAATGGTGTAGGTCCTTTGAGCTGAAATGTGACTACCCTTACTTGAAACGAAGTCTTGCTTGTAGGAAGACACATAGGCTGGCATTTAACTCCATTTCTGAAGGGAAACACACAGCACAGTTTTCATCCAGGAGACACACTCTGCTTTAGAGCAAAAAGCATGCTCTTGCTTTCTAGAGTCTCTTATACAGTAGGAAACGCGAGTGTGCTCAGAAGAAAAGAACTGTGTTTCCTATACACACGGGCCATATCATGTTCATATCTGCTCAAAAAAATGGTATAAACCACAGGTCCTGTAACATGCAATGCTTTTCAGTTAAGAGCGTGAAACTGGTGAGCTTCGTGAACAATGAAGCATTTTTTGAGCTGACAAAGGACTGCGTTTACCTGAAACGAAGTCTTGCTTGTAGGAAGACACAGATCCTGGCATTTAACTCCATTTCTCAAGGGAAACACACAGCACAGTTGTCATCCAGGAGGCACACTCTGCTTTAGAGCAAAAAGCAAGCCCTTTCTTTCTACAATCTCTAATACAGCAGGAAACATTAGTGTGCTCAGAACCAAAGAACAGTGTTTCCTACACATACGGACCATATCTAGTTCAACTCTACTTCTGAAAATGATACACACCACAGGTCCTCTAACATCCAATGCTTGTCAGTTAAGAGTGATAAAAGTTTGAGCTTCGTGAAAGATGTAGCCTGCTTTGAGCTGAAAACCGACTGCATTTACCTGAAAGAAATTCTTGCTTGTGGGAAGACCCAGAGCCTGGCATTTAACTCCATTTCTAAAGGGAAACACACAGCACAGTTGTCATCCAGGAGACACACTCTGCTTTAGAGCAAGAAGCATGCCCTTTCTTTCTACACTCTCTAATAAAGCAGGAAACATAAGTGTGCTCAGAACCAAAGAACGGTGTTTCCTACACATAGGGACCATATCTAGTTCAACTCTGCTTCTGAAAATGATACACACCACAGGTCCTCTAACAACCAATGCTTGTCAGGAAAGTAGAGAAAAGTGTGAGCTTCGTGAATGATGTAGATACCTTTGAACTGAAAAGGGACTGCATTAATCCTGAAACAAATTCTTGCTTGTAGGAAGACACAGAGCCTGGGATTTAACTCCATTTCTGAAGGGAAACACACAGCACAGTTCTGATCCATGAAACACACTCTGCTCTAGAGCAAGACGCATGTCCTTTCTTTCTGTACTCTCTAATACAGCAAGAAATGTGAGTGTGATCAAAACAAAAGAACGGTGTTTCCTACACAGGCAGACCATATCTAGTTCAACTCTGCTTCTGAAACTGATACAAAGCACAGTTCCTCTAACATGCAATGCTTTTCAGTTAAGAGCAAGAAACGTATGAGCTTCGTAAAGGATGTAGCTTCCTTTGAGCTGAAAACGGATTGCATTTACCTGAAAAGAAGTCTTGCTTGTATGAAGACACAAGGCCTGGGATATAACTCCATTTCTGAAGAGAAACACACAGGACAGTTCTCATCCATGAAACACACTCTGCTTTAGACCAAGAAGCATGCTCTTTCTTTCTACAGGCTCTAATAAAGCAGAAAATGTGAGTATGCTCAGAAAAAATGTACTGTGTTTCCTACACATACTTAACATATCTCATTCCACTCTTCTTCTGAAATTGATACAAACCACAGGTAATCTAACATCCAATGCTTGTCAGTTAAGAAGAGTATTTTGTGAGCTTCATGAACGGTGTAGGACCTTTGAGCTGAAATGTGACTACCCTTACATGAAATGAAGTCTTGCTTGTAGGAAGACAGAGAGCCTGGGATTTAACACCATTTCTGAAGGGAAACATAGAGCACAGTTCTCATCCATGAAACACACCCTGCTTTAGAGCAAGAAGCATGCTCTTGCTTTCGAGAGTCTCTTATACAGCAGGAAACGCAAGTGTGCTCAGAACAAAGAACTGTGTTTTCTACACATAAGGACCATATCTAGTTCAACTCTGCTTCTGAGAATGATACACACCACAGGTCCTCTAACATCCGATGCTTGTCAGGAAAGAAGAGAAAAGTGTAGGCTTCGTGAACAATGTAGATACCTTTGAACTGAAAAGGGACTGCATTTACCTGAAACAAATTATTGCTTGTAGGAAGACACAGAGCCTGGGATTTAACTCCATTTCTGAAGGGAAACACACAGCACAGTTCTCATCCATGAAACACACTCTGCTCTAGAGCAAGAAGCATGCCCTTTCTTTCTACACTCACTAATACAGAAAGAAACGTGAGTGTGATCAAAACAAAAGAACGGTGTTTCCTACACAGGCGGACCATATCTAGTTCAACTCTGCTTCTGAAACTGATACAAAGCACAGGTAATCTATCATCCAATGCTTGACAGTTAAGAAGTGTATTGTGTGAGCTTCATGAACGGTTTAGGTCCTTTGAGCTGAAAAGTGACTACCATTACCTTAAAGAATGTCTTGCTTGTAGGAAGACACAGAGCATGGGATTTAAATCCACTTCTGAAGGGAAACACAGAGCACAGTTTTCATCCATGAAACACACTCTGCTTTAGAGAAAGAAGCATGCTCTTGCTTTCTAGAGTCTCTTATACAGCAGGAAACGTGAGTGTGCTCAGAAAAAAAGAACAGTGTTTCCAACACATTCGGACCATATCTAGTTCAACTCTTCTTCTGAAACTGATACAAACCAAGGGTCCTCTAACATCCAATGTTTGTCAGTTAAGAGCGAGAAAATTGTGAGCTTCGTGAACGATGTAGCTTCCTTTGAACTGAAAAAGTACTGCATTTACCTGAAACGAAGTCTTGCTTGTGGGAAGACCCAGCGCCTGGCATTTAACTCCATTTCTGAATGGAAACACACAGCACAGTTGTCCTCCAGGAGACACACTCTGCTTTAGAGCAAGAAGCATGCTCTTGCTTTCTACAGCTCTAATAAAGCAGGAAACGTGAGTATGCTCAGAAGAAATGTACTGTGTTTCCTACACATACTGAACATATCTCGTTCCACCCTTCTTTGAAACTGATACCAACCAAAGGTCCTCTAACTTCAAATGCGTGTCAGTTAAGAAGAGAAATGTGTGAGCTTCGTGTATGGTGTAGGTCCTTTGAGCTGAAAAGTGACTACCCTTACCTGAAACGAAGTCTTGCTTGTAGGAAGACACAGAGCCTTGGATTTAACAACATTTCTGAAGGGAAACAGACAGCACAGTTGTCATCCGTGAAACACACTCTGCTTTGGAGCAAAAAGCACGCTCTTGCTTTCTAGAGTTTCTTATACAGCAGGAAACACGAATGTGCTCAGAACAAAAGAACTGTGTTTCCTCCACATACAGTCCATATCTAGTTCAATTCTCCTTTGAAACTGATACAAACCACAGGTACTCTAACATCCAATGTGTGTCAGATAAGAGCAAGAAAAGTGAGAGTTTCGTGAACCATGCAGCTTCCTTTGAGTGGAAAAGGGGCTGCGTTTACCTGAAAGGCTGTCTTGCTTGTAGGAAGACACAAAGCGTAGGATATAACTCCCTTTCTGAAGGGAAACACACAGCACAGTTCTCATCCATGAAACACACTCTGCTTTAGAGCAAGAAGCATGTTCTTTCTTTCTATACCCTCTAATAAAGCAGAAAAAGTGAGTATCCTCAGAAGAAATGTACTGTGTTTACTACACATACTTAACATATCTCGTTCCACTCTTCTTCTGAAACTGATACAAACCACAGGTACTCGAACATCCAATACTTGTCAGTTAAGAAGAGAATTGTGTGTTCTTCATGAATGCTGTAGTTCCTTGGAGCTGAAAAGTGACTACCCTTACCTTAAAAGATGTCTTGCTTGTAGGAAGACACAGAGCATGGGATTTAACTCCATTTCTGAAAGGAAACACACAGCACAATTCTCATCCTTGAAACACACTCTGCTTTAGAGCAAGAAGCATGCTCTTGCTTTCTACAGCCTCTAATAAAGCAGAAAACGTGAGTATGCTCAGAAGAAATGTACTGTGTTTCCTACACATACTTAACATATCTAGTTCAACTCTTCTTCTGAAACTGATACAAACCAAGGGTCCTCTAACATCCAATGTTTGTCAGTTAAGAAGAGTAATGTGTGAGCTTTGTGAACGGTGTAGGTCCTTTGAGCTGAAATCTGACTACCCTTATTTGAAACGAAGTCTTGCTTGTAGGAAGACACAGAGCCTGGCATTTAACTCCATTTCTGAAGGGAAACACACAACACAGTTGTCATCCAGGAGACACACTCTGGTTTAGAGCAAGAAGCATACACTTTCTTTCTACACTCTCTAATACAGCAGGAAACATGAGTTGCTCAGAACCAAATAACGGTGTTTCCTTCACATACGTACCATATCTAATTCAACTCTGCTTCTAAAAATGATACACAACACAGGTCCTCTAACATCCAATGCTTGTCAGTTAAGAGCGAGAAAATTGTGAGCTTCGTGAACGATGTAGCTTCCTTTAAACTGAAAAAGTACTGCATTTACCTGAAACAAATTCTTGCTTGTAGGAAGACACAGTGCCTGGGATTTAACTCCATTTCTGAAGGGAAACACACAGGACAGTTCTCATCCATGAAACACACTCTGCTCTAGAGCAAGAAGCATGCCCTTTCTTTCTACACTCTCTAATACAGCAAGAAACGTGAGTGTGCTCAGAACAAAAGAACGGTGTTTCCTACACAGGCGGACCATATCTAGTTCAACTCTGCTTCTGAAACTGATACAAAGCACTTTTCCTCTAACATCCAATGCTTCTCAGTTAAGAGGAAGAAATGTATGAGCTTCGTGAAGGATGTAGCTTCCTTTGAGCTAAAAAGGGACTGCATTTACCTGAAACTAAGTCTTGCTTGTAGGAAGACACAATTCCTGTGATTTAACTCCATTTCTGAAGGGAAACACACAGGACAGTTCTCATCCATGAAACACACTCTGCTTTAGAGCAAGAAGCATGCTCTTGCTTTCTACAGCCTCTAATAAAGCAGAAAACGTGAGTGTTCTCATAAGAAATGTACTGTGTTTCCTACACATACTTAACATATCTCGTTCCACTCTTCTTCTGAAACTGATACAAACCTTAGGTACTCTAACATCCAATGCTTGTCAGTTAAGAAGAGAATTGTTTGAGCTTCATGAACGGTGTAGGTCCTTTGAGCTGAAAAGTGACAACCCTTATCTTAAAAGATGTCTTGCTTGTAGGAAGACACAGAGCATGGGATTTAAATCCACTTCTGAAGGGAAACACACAGCACAGTTGTCATCCAGGAGACACACTCTGCTTTAGAGCAAGAAGTAAGCCCTTTCTTTCTACACACTCTAATACAGCAGGAAACATGAGTGTGCTCAGAACCAAAGAATGGTGTTTCCTACACATACGGACCATATCTAGTTGAACACTTATTCTGAAACTGATACAAACCAAGGGTCCTCTAACATCCAATGTTTGTCAGTTAAGAATAGTAATATGTGAACTTCTTGAACGGTGTAGGTCCTTTGAGCTGTAATGTGACTACCCTTACCTAAAACGAAGTCTTGCTTGTAGGAAGACACATAGCCTGGCATTTAACTCCATTTCTGAAGGGAAACACACAGCACAGTTGTCATCCAGGAGACATACTCTGCTTTACAGCAAGAAGTAAGCCCTTTCTTTCTACACTCTCTAATACAGCAGGAAACATGAGTGTGCTCAGAACCAAAGAATGGTGTTTCCTACACATACGGGCCATATCTAGTTCAACTCTGCTTCTGAAAATGATACACACAACTGGTCCTCTAACATCCAATGCTTGTCAGTTAAGAGCGAGAACAGTTTGAGCTTCGTGAAAGATTTAGCTTCCTTTGAGCTGAAAACGGACTGCGTTTACCTGAAACGAAATCTTGCTTGTGGGAAGACACAAAACCAGGGATTTAACTCCATTTCTGAAGGGCAACACACAGCACAGTTGTCATCCATGAAACACACTCTGCTCTAGAGCAAGACGCACGCACTTTCTTTCTACACTCTCTAATACAGCAAGAAACATGTGTGTGCTCAGAACAAAAGAACGGTGTTTCCTACACATAGGGATGATATCTAGTTCAACTCTGATTCTGAAACGGATACAAACCACAGGTAATCTAACATCCAATGCTTTTCAGTTAAGAGCAAGAAACGTATGAGCTTCATGAAGGATGTAGCTTCCTCTGAGCTGAAAAGGGATTGCATTTACCTGAAAAGAAGTCTTGCTTGTAGGAAGACACAAAGCCTGGGATATTACTCCATTTCTGAAGGGAAACACACAGGACAGTTCTCATGCATGAAACACACTCTGCTTTAGAGCAAGAAGCATGCTCTTGCTTTCTACAGCTCTAATAAAGCAGGAAACGTGAGTATGCTCAGAAGAAATATACTGTGTTTCCTACACATACTGAACATATCTCGTTCCACCCTTCTCTGAAACTGATACCAACCAAAGGTCCTCTAACATCCAATGCGTGTCAGTTAAGAAGAGAAATGTGTGAGCTTCGTGAACGGTGTAGGTCCTTAGAGCTGAAAAGTGACTACCCTTACCTTAAACGAAATCTTGCTTGTAGGAAGACACAGACCCTGGGATTTAACACCATTTCTGAAGGGAAACAGACAGCACAGTTGTCATCCATGAAACACACTCTGCTTTAGAGCAAAAAGCACGCTCTTGCTTTCTAGAGTTTCTTATACAGCAGGAAACGCGAGTGTGCTCAGAACAAAAGAACTGTGTTTCCTCAACATATGGTCCATATCTAGTTCAATTCTCCTTTGAAACTGATACAAACCACAGGTACTCTAACATCCAATGCTTGTCAGATAAGAGCAAGAAAAGTGTGAGTTTCGTGAACCATGCAGCTTCCTTTGAGTGGAAAATGGGCTGCGTTTACCTGAAAGGATGTCTTGCTTGTAGGAAGACACAAAGCGTGGGATATAATTCCTTTTCTGAAGGGAAACACACAGCACAGTTCTCATGCATGAAACACACTCTGCTTTAGAGCAAGAAGCATGCTCTTGCTTTCTACAGCTCTAATAAAGCAGGAAACGTGAGTATGCTCAGAAGAAATGTACTGTGTTTCCTACACATACTGAACATATCTCGTTCCACCCTTCTCTGAAACTGATACCAACCAAAGGTCCTCTAACATCCAATGCGTGTCAGTTAAGAAGAGAAATGTGTGAGCTTCGTGAACGGTGTAGGTCCTTAGAGCTGAAAAGTGACTACCCTTACCTTAAATGAAATCTTTCTTGTAGGAAGACACAGACCCTGGGATTTAATACCATTTCTGAAGGGAAACAGACAGCACAGTTGTCATCCATGAAACACACTCTGCTTTAGAGCAAAAAGCACGCTCTTGCTTTCTAGAGTTTCTTATACAGCAGGAAACGCGAGTGTGCTCAGAACAAAAGAACTGTGTTTCCTCCACATATGGTCCATATCTAGTTCAATTCTCCTTTGAAACTGATACAAACCACAGGTACTCTAACATCCAATGCTTGTCAGATAAGAGCAAGAAAAGTGTGAGTTTCGTGAACCATGCAGCTTCCTTTGAGTGGAAAAGGGCTGCGTTTACCTGAAAGGATGTCTTGCTTGTAGGAAGACACAAAGCGTGGGATATAATTCCTTTTCTGAAGGGAAACACACAGCACAGTTCTCATCCATGAAACACACTCTGCTTTAGAGCAAGAAGCATGCTCTTTCTTTCTACAGCCTCTAATAAAGCAGAAAACATGAGTATGCTCAGAAGAAATGTACTGTGTTACCTACAAATACTTAACATATCTTGTTCCACTCTTCTTCTGATACTGATACAAACCACAGGTACTCTAACATCCAATACTTGTCAGTTAAGATGAGAATTGTGTGAGCTTCATGAAGGGTGTAGGTCCTTTGAGCTGAAATGTGACAACCGTTACCTTAAAAGATGTCTTGCTTGTAGGAAGACACAGAGCATGGGATTTAAATCCACTTCTGAAGGGAAACAGAGAGCACAGTTGTCATCCATGAAACACACTCTGCTTTAGAGAAAGAAGCATGCGCTTGCTTTCTAGATTCTCTTATACAGCAGGAAACATGAGTGTGCTCAGAACCAAAGAACGGTGTTTTCTACACATATGGACCATATCTAGTTGAACTCTTCTTCTGAAACTGATACAAACCAAGGGTCCTCTAACATCCAATGTTTGTCAGTTAAGAAGAGTAATGTGTGAGCTTCGTGAACGGTGTAGGTCCTTTGAGGTGAAATGTGACTACCCTTATTTAAAACGAAGTCTTGCTTGTAGGAAGACACAGAGCCTGGCATTTAACTCCAATTTTGAAGGGAAACACACAGCACAGTTGTCATCCAGGAGACACACTCTGCTTTAGAGCAAGAAGCATGCCCTTTCTTTCTACAGTCTCTAATACAGCAAGAAACGAGAGTGTGCTCAGAACAAAAGAACGGTGTTTCCTACACAGGCGGACCATATCTAGTTCAACTCTGCTTCTGAAACTGATACAAAGCACTTTTCCTCTAACATACAAAGCTTTTCCCTTAAGAACAAGAAACGTATGAGCTTAGTGAAGGATGTAGCTTCCTTTGAGCTGAAAAGGGAATACATTTACCTGAAACGAAGTCTTGCATGTAGGAATACACAATTCCTTGGATTTAACTCCATTTCTGAGGGGAAACACACAGGACAGTTCGCATCCATGGAACACACTCTGCTTTAGAGAAAGAAGCATGCTCTTGCTTTCTACAGCCGCTAATAAAGCAGAAAACGTGAGTATTCTCATAAGAAATGTACTGTGTTTCCTACACATACTTAACATATCTCGTTCCACTCTTCTTCTGAAACTGATACAAACCCTTGGTACTCTAACATTCAATGCTTGTCAGTTAAGAAGAGAATTGTGTGAGCTTCATGAACGGTGTAAGTCCTTTGAGCTGAAAAGTGACTACCCTTACCTTAAAAGATGTCTTGCTTGTAGGAAGACACAGAGCATGGGATTTAAATCCACTTCTGAAGGGAAACACACAGCACAGTTGTCATCCAGGAGACACACTCTGCTTTAGAGCAAGAAGTAAGCCCTTTCTTTCTACACTCTCTAATACAGCAGGAAACATGAGTGTGCTCAGAACCAAAGAATGGTGTTTCCTACACATACGGACCATATCTAGCTTAACTCTTCTTCTGAAACTGATACAAACCAAGGGTCCTATAATATTCAATGTTTGTCAGTTAAGAAGAGTAATATGTGAACTTCTTGAATGGTGTAGGTCCTTTGAGCTGAAATGTGACTACCCTTACTTGAAACGAAGTCTTGCTTGTAGGAAGACACATAGGCTGGCATTTAACTCCATTTCTGAAGGGAAACACACAGCACAGTTTTCATCCAGGAGACACACTCTGCTTTAGAGCAAAAAGCATGCTCTTGCTTTCTAGAGTCTCTTATACAGTAGGAAACGCGAGTGTGCTCAGAAGAAAAGAACTGTGTTTCCTATACACACGGGCCATATCATGTTCATATCTACTCAAAAAAATGGTATAAACCACAGGTCCTGTAACATGCAATGCTTTTCAGTTAAGAGCGTGAAACTGGTGAGCTTCGTGAACAATGAAGCATTTTTTGAGCTGACAAAGGACTGCGTTTACCTGAAACGAAGTCTTGCTTGTAGGAAGACACAGATCCTGGCATTTAACTCCATTTCTCAAGGGAAACACACAGCACAGTTGTCATCCAGGAGGCACACTCTGCTTTAGAGCAAAAAGCAAGCCCTTTCTTTCTACAATCTCTAATACAGCAGGAAACATTAGTGTGCTCAGAACCAAAGAACAGTGTTTCCTACACATACGGACCATATCTAGTTCAACTCTACTTCTGAAAATGATACACACCACAGGTCCTCTAACATCCAATGCTTGTCAGTTAAGAGTGATAAAAGTTTGAGCTTCGTGAAAGATGTAGCTTGCTTTGAGCTGAAAACCGACTGCATTTACCTGAAAGAAATTCTTGCTTGTGGGAAGACCCAGAGCCTGGCATTTAACTCCATTTCTAAAGGGAAACACACAGCACAGTTGTCATCCAGGAGACACACTCTGCTTTAGAGCAAGAAGCATGCCCTTTCTTTCTACACTCTCTAATACAGCAGGAAACATAAGTGTGCTCAGAACCAAAGAACGGTGTTTCCTACACATAGGGACCATATCTAGTTCAACTCTGCTTCTGAAAATGATACACACCACAGGTCCTCTAACAACCAATGCTTGTCAGGAAAGTAGAGAAAAGTGTGAGCTTCGTGAATGATGTAGATACCTTTGAACTGAAAAGGGACTGCATTAATCCTGAAACAAATTCTTGCTTGTAGGAAGACACAGAGCCTGGGATTTAACTCCATTTCTGAAGGGAAACACACAGCACAGTTCTGATCCATGAAACACACTCTGCTCTAGAGCAAGACGCATGTCCTTTCTTTCTGTACTCTCTAATACAGCAAGAAATGTGAGTGTGATCAAAACAAAAGAACGGTGTTTCCTACACAGGCAGACCATATCTAGTTCAACTCTGCTTCTGAAACTGATACAAAGCACAGTTCCTCTAACATGCAATGCTTTTCAGTTAAGAGCAAGAAACGTATGAGCTTCGTAAAGGATGTAGCTTCCTTTGAGCTGAAAACGGATTGCATTTACCTGAAAAGAAGTCTTGCTTGTATGAAGACACAAGGCCTGGGATATAACTCCATTTCTGAAGAGAAACACACAGGACAGTTCTCATCCATGAAACACACTCTGCTTTAGACCAAGAAGCATGCTCTTTCTTTCTACAGGCTCTAATAAAGCAGAAAATGTGAGTATGCTCAGAAAAAATGTACTGTGTTTCCTACACATACTTAACATATCTCATTCCACTCTTCTTCTGAAATTGATACAAACCACAGGTAATCTAACATCCAATGCTTGTCAGTTAAGAAGAGTATTTTGTGAGCTTCATGAACGGTGTAGGTCCTTTGAGCTGAAATGTGACTACCCTTACATGAAATGAAGTCTTGCTTGTAGGAAGACAGAGAGCCTGGGATTTAACACCATTTCTGAAGGGAAACATAGAGCACAGTTCTCATCCATGAAACACACCCTGCTTTAGAGCAAGAAGCATGCTCTTGCTTTCGAGAGTCTCTTATACAGCAGGAAACGCAAGTGTGCTCAGAACAAAGAACTGTGTTTTCTACACATAAGGACCATATCTAGTGCAACTCTGGTTCTGAAAATGATACACACCACAGGTCCTCTATCATCCAATGCTTGGCAGTGAATAGCGAGAAAAGTGTGAGCTTCGCGAACGATGTAGCTTCCTTTGAACTGAAAAGGGACTGCATTTACCTGAAACAAATTCTTGCTTGTAGGAAGACACAGCGCCTGGGATTTATCTCCATTTCTGAAGGGAAACAAACAGCACAGTTCTCATCCATGAAACACACTCTGCTCCAGATCAAGAGGCACGCCCTTTCTTTCTACACTCTCTAATACAGCAAGAAACTTGAATGTGCTCAGAACAAAAGAACTCTGTTTCCTACACAGGCGGACCATATCTAGTTCAACTCTGCTTCTCAAACTGATACAAAGCACAATTCCTCTAACATCCAATGCTTTTCAGTTAAGAGCAGAAACTTATGAGCTTTGTGAAGGATGTAGCTTCCTTTGAGCTGAAAAGGGAATGCATTTATCTGAAACGAAGTCTTGATTGTAGGAAGACACAAAGCCTGGGATTTAACTCCATTTCTGAAGGGAAACAAACAAGACAGTTCTCATCCATGAAACACACTCTGCTTTAGTGCAAGAAGCATGCTCTTGCTTTCTACAGCTCTAATAAAGCAGGAAACGTGAGTATGCTCAGAAGAAAAGTAATGTGTTTCCTACACATACTGAACATATCTCGTTCCACTCTTCTTTGAAACAGATACCAACCGAAGGTCCTCTAACATCCAATGTGTGGCAGTTAGGAAGAGAAATGTGTGAGCTTCATGAACGTTGTAGGTCCTTTGAGCTGAAAAGTGACTACCCTTACCTGAAACGAAATATTGCTTGTAGGAAGAGACAGAGCCTGGGATTTAACAACATTTCTGAAGGGAAACAGACAGCACAGTTGTCATCCATGAAACACACTCTGCTTTAGAGCAAAAAGCACGCTCTTACTTTCTAGAGTCTCTTATACAGCAGGAAACGTGAGTGTGCTCAGAAAAAAGGAACAGAGTTTCGTACACATTCGGACCATATCTAGTTCAACTCTTCTTCTGAAACTGATACAAACCAATGGTCCTCTAACATCCAATGTTTGTCCGTTAAGAGCGAGAAAATTGTGAGCTTCGTGAATGATGTAGCTTTCTTTGAACTGAAAAAGTACTGCTTTTACCTGAAACGAAGTCTTGCTTGTGGGAAGACCCAGCGCCTGACATTTAACTCCATTTCTGAAGGGAAACACACAGCACAGTTATCATCCAGGAGACACACTCTGCTTTAGAGCAAGAAGCATGCCCTTTCTTTCTACACTCTCTAATACATCAGGAAACATGTGTGTGCTCAGAACCAAAGAACGGTGTTTCCTACACATACGGACCATATCTAGTTCAACTCTGCTTCTGAAAATGATACACACCACAGGTCCACTAACATCCAATGCTTGTCAGGTAAGAAGAGAAAAGTGTGAGCTTCGTGAACGATGTAGATACCTTTGAACTGAAAAGGGACTGCAATTACCTGAAACAAATTCTTGCTTGTAGGAAGACACAGAGCCTGGGATTTAACTCCATTTCTGAAGGGAAACACATAGCACAGTTGTCATCCATGAAACACACTCTGCTTTAGAGAAAGAAGCATGCTCTTGCTTTCTAGAGTCTCCTCTACAGCAGGAAAGGTGAGTGTGCTCAGAACAAAAGAACAGTGTTTCCTAAATTTTCAGACCATATCTAGTTTAACTCTTCTTCTGAAACTGATACAAACTAAAGGTCCTCTAACATCCAATGCTTGTCAGTTAACAAGAGAAATGTGTGAGCTTAGTGAACGGTGTAGGTCCTTAGAGCTGAAAAGTGACTACCCTTACCTGAAACGAGGTCTTGCTTGTAGGAAGGCACAGAGCCTGGGATTTAACTCCATTTCTGAAGGGAAACACACTGCACAGTTGTCATCCATGATACAAACTCTGCTTTACAGGATAAAGCATGCTCTTGCTTTCTAGAGTCTCTTATACAGCAGGAAACACACGTGTGCTCAGAAGAAAAGAACTGTTTTTCCCACACATACGGACTATATCGTGTTAACCTCTTCTCAAAAAACTGGTATAAACCAAATGTCCTCTAACATCCAATGCTTTTCAGTTAAGAGGCAGAAACGTGTGAGCTTCATAAACAATGTATCTTCCTTTGAGCTGAAAAGGGAATGCGTTTACCTGAAACGAAGTCTTGCTTGTAGGAAGACACAGAGCCTGGGGTTTAACTCCATTTCTGAATGGAAACACACAGCACAGTTCTCATCCATGAAACACGCTCTGTTCTAGAGCAAGAAGCACGCCCTTTCTTTCTACACTCTCTAATATATCAAGAAACGTGAGTGTGCTCAGAAGAAAAGAATGGTGTTTCCTACACATACGGACCATATCTAGCTCAACTCTGCTTCTGAAACTGATACAAACCACAGGTCCTCTAATATCCAATGCTTTTCAGTTAAGAGCAAGAAAAGTGTGAGCTTCGTGCAGGATGTAGCTTCCTTTGAGCAGAAAAGGGCCTGCGTTTACCTGAAACGAAGTCTTGCATATAGGAAGACATAGAGCGTGGGATTTAAATCCACTTCTGAAGGGAAACACACAGCACAGTTATCATCCATGAAACACACTCTGCTTTAGAGCAAGAAGCATGCTCTTACTTTCTAGAGTCTCTTATACATCAGGAAACGCAAGTGTGCTCAGAAGAAACGAACAGTGTTTTCTACACATACGGACCATATCGTGTTCACCTCTACTCAAGAAACTGTACAAACCAAAGTTCCTGTAACATCCATTGATTTTCAGTTAAGAAGAGAAATGTGTGAGATTAGTGAACGGTGTAGGTCCTTTGAGCTGAAATTGACTACCCTTAACTAAAAAGAAGTCTTGCTTGTAGGAAGATACAGAGCCTGGGATTTAACTCCATTTCTAAAGAGAAACACACAACACAGTTGTCATCCATGAAACACACTCTGCTTTAGAGCAAAAAGCATGCTCTTGCTTCCTAGAGTCTCTTATACAGCAGGAAATGCCAGTGTGCTCAGAACAAAAGAACTGAGTTTCCTAAACATACGGACCATTGCTAGTTCAAATCTGCTTCTGAAACTGATACAAACCACAGGTCCTCTAACATCCAATGCTTTGCAGTTAAGAAGATAAATGTGTGAGCTTCGTGAATGGTGTAGCGTCCTTTGAGCTGAAAAGATTCTGTGTTTACTTGAAACGAAGTCTTGCTTGTAGGAAGACACAGAGCGTGGGATTTAAATCCAATTCTGAAGTGAAACATACAGCACAGTTCTCCTTCATGAAACACACTCTTCTTTGGAGCAAGAAGCATGCTCTTTCTTTCTACAGCCTCTGATAAAGCAGAAAACTTGAGTATGCTCAGAAGAAATGTACTGTGTTTCCTACACATACTGAACATATCTCCTTCCACTCTACTTCTGAAACTGATACAAACCACAGGTACTCTAACATCCAGTGCTTGTCGTTAAGAAGAGAAATGAGCGAGCTTCATGAATGGTGTAGGTCCTTTGAGCTGAAATGTGACTACCCTTACCTGAAACGAAGTCTTGCTTGTAGGAAGACACAGAGCGTGCGATTTAAATCCACTTATGAAGGGAAACACACAGCACCATTCTCATCCATGAAACACACTCTGTTTTAGAGCAAGAAGCATGCTCTTGCTTTCTAGGGTCTCTTATAAAGCAGGAAACGTGAGTGTGCTCAGAAAAAAAGAACGGTGTTTCCTACACATTTGGACCATATCTAGTTCAACTCTGCTTATGAAACTGATACAAACCACAGGTCCTCTAACATCCAATGCGTTATGTTTAAGAGCAAGAAAGGTGTGAGCTTCATGCAGGATGTAGGTTCCTTTGAGCTGAAAAGGGCCTGCACTTACCTGAAACGAAGTCTTGCTCATAGTAAGACACAGAGTGTGGGATTTAAATCCACTTCTGAAGGGTAACACACAGCACAGTTCTCATCCATGAAACACACTCTGCTTTAGAGCCAGAAGCATGATCTTACTTTCTAGAATCTCGTATACAGCAGGAAACTTGAGTGTGCTCAGTAAAAAAGAATAGTGTTTCCTAAACATTCGGACCATATCTAGTTCAACTCTTCTTCTGAAACTGATACTAACCAAAGGTCCTCTAACATCCAATGATTGTAAGTTAAAAAGAGAAATGTGTGAGCTTCGTGAACGGTGTAGGTGCTTTGAGCTGAAAAATGACTACCCTTACCTGAAATGAAGTCTTGCTTGTAGGAAGACACAGAGTCTGCCATTTAACTCCATTTGTGAAGGGAAACCCACAGCACAGTTGTCTTCCAGGAGACACACTCTGCATTAGAGGAAAAAGCATGCTCTTCTTTCTAGAGTCTCTTATACTGCAGGAAACGCAAGTGTGCTCAGAAGACAAGAACTGTGTTTCCTACACATACGGACCATATCTAGTTCAATTCTGCTTCTGAAACTGATAGAAACTACAGGCAATATAACATCCAATGCTTGTCAGATAAGAGCGAGAAAAGTGTGAGCTTAGTGAACGATGTAGCTTCCTTTGAGCAGAAAAGGGCTGCGTTTACTTGAAAAGAAGTCTTGCTTGTAGGAAGACACAAAGCCTGGGATATAACTCCATTTCTGAAGGGAAACACACAGCACAGTTCTTATCCATGAAACACAATCTGCTTTAGAGCAAGAAGCATGCTCTTTCTTTCTACTGCCTCTAATAAAGCAGAAAACGTGAGTATGCTCAGAAGAAAAGTACTGTGTTTATTACACATACTGAACATATCTCGTTCCACTCTTCTTCTGAAACTGATACCAACCAAGGGTCCTCTAACATCCATTGCTTTTCAGTTAAGAAGAGAATTGTGTTTGCTTCGTGAACGGTGTAGGTCCTTTGAGCTCAAAAGGGACTGCGTTTACCTGAAATGAAGTCTTGCTTGTAGGAAGACACAGAGCCTGGGGTTTAACTCCATTTCTGAAAGGAAACACACAGCACAGTTCTCCTCCATGAAACACACTCTGCTAGAGAGGAAGAAGCAGGCCCTTTCTTTCTACAATCTCTAATATATCAAGAAACTTGAGTGTGCTCAGAACAAAAGAACGGTGTTTCCTACACATACAGACCATATCTAGCTCTACTCTGCTTCTGAAACTGATACAAACCACACGTCCTCTAACATCCAATGCTTTTCAGTTAAGAGCAAGCAAAGTGTTAGCTTCGTGCAGGATGTAGCTTCCTTTGAGCGGAAAAGGGGCTGTGTTTACCTGAAACGAAGTCTTGCTTATAGGAAGACATAGAGCGTGGGATTTAAATCCACTTCTGAAGGGAAACACACAGCACAGTTCTCATGCATGAAGCACACTCTGCTTTAGAGGAAGACGCATGCTCTTACTTTCTAGAGTCTCTTGTACATCAGGAAACGCAAGTGTGCTCAGAAGAAAGGAACTGTGTTTCCTACACATAAGGACCATATCGTGTTCACCTCTACTCAAAAAACTGGTATAAACCAGAGGTCCTCTAACATACAGAGCTTTTCAGTTAAGAGCGAGAAAAGTGTGAGATTTGTAAACGATGTATCTTCCTTTGAGCTGAAAAGGGACTGTGTTTCCCTGAAACGAAGTCTTGCTTGTAGGAGAACAGAGAGCCTGGGATTTAACTCCATTTCTGAAGGGAAACACACAGCACAGTTCTCTTCCATGAAACACACTCTGCTCTAGAGCAAGAAGCACGCCATTTCTTTCTACACTCTCTAATACAGCAAGAAAGGTGAGTGTTCTCAGAACAAAAGAACGGTGTTTCCTACACATAGGCACCATATCTAGTTCAACTCTGCTTCTGAAACTGATACAAAGAACAGGTCCTCTAACATCCAATGCTTTTCAGTTAAGAGCAAGAAGCTTTTGAGCTTCGTGCAGGATGTAGCATCCTTTGAGCTGAAAAGGGGCTGCGTTTACCTGAAATGAAGTCTTGCTTATAAGAAGACACAGAGTGTGGGATTTAAATCCACTTCTGAAGGGAAACACACAGCACAGTTGTCATCCATGAGACACACACTGCTTTAGTGGAAAAAAGCATGCTCCTGCTTTCTAGAGTCTCTTATACAGCAGGAAACGCAAGTGTGTTCAGAAGAAACGAACTGTGTTTCCTATACATACGGACCATATCGTGTTCACGTCTACTAAAAAAACTGGTATAAACCAAAGGTCCTCTAACATCGAGTGTTTCCAGTTAAGAGCGAGAAACGGGTGAGCTTCGTGAACGATGTAGCTTCGTTTGAGCTCAAATGGGACTGCGCTTACCTGAAACGAAGTCTTGCTTGTAGGAAGACACAAAGCCTGGGATTTAACTCCAGTTCTGAAGGAAAACACACAGCACAGTTGTCATCCATGAAACACATTCTGCTTTAGAGCAAAAAGCACGCTCTTGCTTCCTAGAGTCTCTTATACAGCAGTTAACGCCATTGAGCACAGAACAAAAGAAATGAGTTTCTGAACCATACGGACCATTGCTAGTTCAACTCTGCTTCTGAAACTGATACACACCACAAGTCCTCTAACATCCAATGCTTGTTCGTTAAGAGGGAGGAAAGTGTGAGCTTCGTAAACAATGTAGCTTCCTTTCAGCTGAAAAGGGACTGCGTTTACCAGAAACATAGTCTTGCTTGTAGGAAAACACAGAGCCTGGGATTTAACTCCATTTCTGAAGGGAAACACACAGCACAGTTGTCATCCATGAAACACACTCTGCTTTAGAGCAAAAAGCACGCTCTTGCTTCCTAGAGTCTCTTATACAGCAGGAAACACGAGTGTGCTCAGAACAAAAGAACAGTGATTCCTACACATTCGGACCATATCTAGTTCAACTCTTCTTCTGAAACTGATACCAACCAAAGGTCCTCTAACATCCAATGCTTGTCAATTAAGAAGAGAAATGTGTGAGCTTCGTGAACGGTGTAGGTCCTTTGAGCTGAAAAATGACTACCCTTTCCTGAAACGAAGTCTTGCTTATAGGAAGACACAGAGCCTGCGATTTAACTCCATTTCTGAAGGGAAACACACAGCACAGTTCTTATCCATGAAACACACTCTGCTTTAGAGCAAGAAGAATGCTCTTTCTTTCTACTGCCTCTAATAAAGCAGAAAACGTGAGTATGCTCAGAAGAAAAGTACTGTGTTTCTTACACATACTGAACATATCTCGTTCCACTCTTCTTCTGAAACTGATACCAACCAAGGGTCCTCTAACATCTATTGCTTTTCAGTTAAGAAGAGAATTGTGTTTGCTTCGTGAACGGTGTAGGTCCTTTGAGCTCAAAAGGGACTGCGTTTACCTGAAATGAATTCTTGCTTGTAGGAAGACACAGAGCCTGGGGTTTAACTCCATTTCTGAAAGGAAACACACAGCATAGTTCTCCTCCATGAAACACACTCTGCTCTAGAGCAAGAAGCACGCCCTTTCTTTCTACAATCTCTAATATATCAAGAAACGTGAGTGTGCTCAGAACAAAAGAATGGTGTTTCCTACACATACAGACCATATCTAGCTCTACTCTGCTTCTGAAACTGATACAAACCACACGTCCTCTAACATCCAATGCTTATCAGTTAAGAGCAAGCAAATTGTTAGCTTCGTGCAGGATGTAGCTTCCTTTGAGCGGAAAAGGGGCTGCCTTTACCTGAAACGAAGTCTTGCTTATAGGAACACATAGAGAGTGGGATTTAAATCCACTTCTGAAGGGATACACACAGCACAGTTCTCATTCATGAAACACACTCTGCTTTAGAGCAAGATGCATGCTCTTACTTTCTAGTGTCTCTTGTACATCAGGAAACGCAAGTGTGCTCAGAAGAAAGGAACTGTGTTTCCTACACATACGGACCATATCGTGTTCACCTCTACTCAAGAAACTGTACAAACCAAAGTTCCTGTAACATCCATTGATTTTCAGTTAAGAAGAGAAATGTGTGAGATTAGTGAACCGTGTAGGTCCTTTGAGCTGAAAAGTGACTACCCTTAACTGAAAAGAAGTCTTGCTTGTAGGAAGATACAGAGCCTGGGATTTAACTCCATTTCTAAAGAGAAACACACAACACAGTTGTCATCCATGAAACACACTCTGCTTTAGAGCAAAAAGCATGCTCTCGCTTCCTAGAGTCTCTTATACAGCAGGAAACGCCAGTGTGCTCAGAACAAAAGAACTGAGTTTCCTAAACATACGGACCATTGCTAGTTCAAATCTGCTTCTGAAACTGATACAAACCACAGGTCCTCTAACATCCAATGCTTTTCAGTTAAGAAGATAAATGTGTGAGCTTCGTGAAAGGTATAGCGTCCTTTGAGCTGAAAAGATTCTGTGTTTACTTGAAATGAAGTCTTGCTTGTAGGAAGACACAGAGCGTGGGATTTTAATCCAATTCTGAAGTGAAACATACAGCACAGTTCTCCTTCATGAAACACCCTCTTCTTTGGAGCAAGAAGCATGCTCTTTCTTTCTACAGCCTCTGATAAAGCAGAAAACTTGAGTATGCTCAGAAGAAATGTACTGTGTTTCCTACACATACAGAACATATCTCCTTCCACTCTACTTCTGAAACTGATACAAACCACAGGTACTCTAACATCCAATGCTTGTCGTTAAGAAGAGAAATGAGTGAGCTTCATGAATGGTGTAGGTCCTTTGAGCTGAAATGTGACTACCCTTACCTGAAACGAAGTCTTGCTTGTAGGAAGACACAGAGCGTGCGATTTAAATCCACTTATGAAGGGAAACACACAGCACCATTCTCATCCATGAAACACACTCTGTTTTAGAGCAAGAAGCATGCTCTTGCTTTCTAGGGTCTCTTATAAAGCAGGAAACGTGAGTGTGCTCAGAAAAAAAGAACGGTGTTTCCTACACATTTGGACCATATCTAGTTCAACTCTGCTTATGAAACTGATACAAACCACAGGTCCTCTAACATCCAATGCGTTATGTTTAAGAGCAAGAAAGGTGTGAGCTTCATGCAGGATGTAGCTTCCTTTGAGCTGAAAAGGGCCTGCACTTACCTGAAACGAAGTCTTGCTCATAGTAAGACACAGAGTGTGGGATTTAAATCCACTTCTGAAGGGTAACACACAGCACAGTTCTCATCCATGAAACACACTCTGCTTTAGAGCCAGAAGCATGATCTTACTTTCTAGAGTCTCGTATACAGGAGGAAACTTGAGTGTGCTCAGAAAAAAAGAACAGTGTTTCCTAAACATTCGGACCATATCTAGTTCAACTCTTCTTCTGAAACTGATACCAACCAAAGGTCTTCTAACATCCAATGATTGTAAGTTAAAAAGAGAAATGTGTGAGCTTCGTGAACGGTGTAGGTGCTTTGAGCTGAAAAATGACTACCCTTACCTGAAATGAAGTCTTGCTTGTAGGAAGACATAGAGTCTGCCATTTAACTCCATTTGTGAAGGGAAACCCACAGCACAGTTGTCTTCCAGGAGACACACTCTGCATTAGAGGAAAAAGCATGCTCTTCTTTCTAGAGTCTCTTATACTGCAGGAAAGGCAAGTGTGCTCAGAAGACAAGAACTGTGTTTCCTACACATACGGACCATATATAGTTCAATTCTGCTTCTGAAACTGATAGAAACTACAGGTAATATAACATCCAATGCTTGTCAGATAAGAGCGAGAAAAGTGTGAGCTTAGTGAACGATGTAGCTTCCTTTGAGCAGAAAAGGGCTGTGTTTACCTGAAAAGAAGTCTTGCTTGTAGGAAGACACAAAGCCTGGGATATAACTCCATTTCAGAAGGGAAACACACAGCACAGTTCTTATCCATGAAACACACTCTGCTTTAGAGCAAGAAGCATGCTCTTTCTTTCTACTGCCTTTAATAAAGCAGAAAACGTGAGTATGCTCAGAAGAAAAGTACTGTGTTTCTTACACATACTGAACATATCTCGTTCCACTCTTCTTCTGAAACTGATACCAACCAAGGGTCCTCTAACATCCATTGCTTTTCAGTTAAGAAGAGAATTGTGTTTGCTTCGTGAAGGGTGTAGCTCAAAAGGGACTGCGTTTACCTGAAATGAAGTCTTGCTTGTAGGAAGACACAGAGCCTGGGGTTTAACTCCATTTCTGAAAGGAAAAACACAGCACAGTTCTCCTCCATGAAACACACTCTGCTCTAGAGCAAGAAGCACGCCCTTTCTTTCTACAATCTCTAATATATCAAGAAACGTGTATGTGCTCAGAACAAAAGAACGGTGTTTCCTACACATACAGACCATATCTAGCTCTACTCTGCTTCTGAAACTGATACAAACCACACGTCCTCTAACATCCAATGCTTTTCAGTTAAGAGCAAGCAAAGTGTTAGCTTCGTGCAGGATGTAGCTTCCTTTGAGCGGAAAAGGGGCTGCGTTTACCTGAAACGAAGTCTTGCTTATAGGAAGACATAGAGCGTGGGATTTAAATCCACTTCTGAAGGGAAACACACAGCACAGTTCTCATGCATGAAACACACTCTGCTTTAGAGCAAGATGCATGCTCTTACTTTCTAGAGTCTCTTGTACATCAGGAAACGCAAGTGTGCTCAGAAGAAAGGAACTCTGTTTCCTACACATAAGGACCATATCGTGTTCACCTCTACTCAAAAAACTGGTATAAACCAGAGGTCCTCTAACATACAGAGCTTTTCAGTTAAGAGCGAGAAAAGTGTGAGATTCGTAAACGATGTATCTTCCTTTGAGCTGAAAAGGGACTGTGTTTCCCTGAAACGAAGTCTTGCTTGTAGGAGAACAGAGAGCCTGGGATTTAACTCCATTTCTGAAGGGAAACACACAGCACAGTTCTCTTCCATGAAACACACTCTGCTCTAGAGCAAGAAGCACGCCCTTTCTTTCTACACTCTCTAATACAGCAAGAAAGATGAGTGTTCTCAGAACAAAAGAACGGTGTTTCCTACACATACGGACCATATCTAGTTCAACTCTGCTTCTGAAACTGATACAAAGAACAGGTCCTCTAACATCCAATGCTTTTCAGTTAAGAGCAAGAAGCTTTTGAGCTTCGTGCAGGATGTAGCATCCTTTGAGCTGAAAAGGGGCTGCGTTTACCTGAAATGAAGTCTTGCTTATAAGAAGACACAGAGTGTGGGATTTAAATCCACTTCTGAAGGGAAACACACAGCACAGTTGTCATCCATGAGACACACACTGCTTTAGTGGAAAAAAGCATGCTCCTGCTTTCTAGAGACTTATATAGCAGGAAACACAAGTGTGTTCAGAAGAAATGAACTGTGTTTCCTATACATACGGACCATATCGTGTTCACGTCTACTCAAAAACTGGTATAAACCAAAGGTCCTCTAAAATCCAGTGCTTTTCAGTTAAGAAGAGAATTGTGTTTGCTTCGTTAACGGTGTAGGTCCTTTGAGCTCAAAGGGACTGCGTTTACCTGAAATGAAGTCTTGCTTGTAGGAAGACACAGAGCCTGGGGTTTAACTCCATTTCTGAAAGGAAACACACAGCACAGTTCTCCTCCATGAAACACACTCTGCTCTAGAGCAAGAAGCATGCCCTTTCTTTCTACAATCTCTAATATATCAAGAAACGTGAGTGTGCTCAGAACAAAAGAACGGTGTTTCCTACACATACAGACCATATCTAGCTCTACTCTGCTTCTGAAACTGATACAAACCACAGGTCCTCTAACATCCAACGCTTTCAGTTAAGAGCAAGTAAAGTGTTAGCTTCGTGCAGGATGTAGGTTCCTTTGAGAGGAAAAGGGGCTGCGTTTACCTGAAACGAAGTCTTGCTTATAGGAAGACATAGAGCGTGGGATTTAAATCCACTTCTGAAGGGAAACACACAGCACAGTTGTCATTCATGAAACACACTCTGCTTTAGAGCAAGACGCATGCTCTTACTTTCTAGAGTCTCTTGTACATCAGGAAACGCAAGTGTGCTCAGAAGAAACGAACTGTGTTTCCTACACATACGGACCATATCGTGTTCACCTCTACTCAAAAAACTGGTATAAACCAGAGGTCCTCTAACATACAGAGCTTTTCAGTTAAGAGCGAGAAAAGTGTGAGATTCGTAAACGATGTATCTTCCTTTGAGCTGAAAAGGGACTGTGTTTCTCTGAAACGAAGTCTTGCTTGTAGGAGAACAGAGAGCCTGGGATTTAACTCCATTTCTGAAGGGAAACACACAGCACAGTTCTCTTCCATGAAACACACTCTGCTCTAGAGCAAGAAGCACGCCCTTTCTTTCTACACTCTCTAATACAGCAAGAAAGGTGAGTGTTCTCAGAACAAAAGAACGGTGTTTCCTAGACATACGGACAATATCTAGTTCAACTCTGCTTCTGAAACTGATACAAAGAACAGGTTCTCTAACATCCAATGCTTTTCAGTTAAGAGCTAGAAACGTTTGAGCTTTGTGCAGGATGTAGCTTCCTTTGAGCTGAAAAGGGTCTGCATTTACCTGAAACGATGTCTTGCCTGTAGGAAGACACATAGGCTGGGATTTAACTCCATTTCTGAAGGGAAACTCACAGCAGAGTTGTCATCCATGAGACACACTCTGCTTTAGAGGAAAAAGGATGCTCTTGCTTTCTAGAGTCTATAATAAAGCAGGAAATGTGAGTATGCTCAGAAGAAAAGTCCTGTATTTCCTACACATACAGAACATATCTTGTTCCACTCTTCTTCTGAAACAGACACCAACCAAGGGTCCTCTAACATCCAATGATTTTCAATTAAGAAGAGAAATGTGTAGCTTCGTGAACGGTGTAGGTCCTTTGAGCTCAAAAGGGACTGCGTTTACCTGAAATGAAGTCTTGCTTGTAGGAAGACACAGAGCCTGGGGATTAACTCCATTTCTGAAAGGAAACACACAGCACAGTTCTCCTCCATGAAACACACTCTGCTCTAGAGCAAGAAGCAAGCCCTTTCTTTCTACAATCTCTAATATATCAAGAAACGTGAGTGTGCTCAGAACAAAAGAATGGTGTTTCCTACACATACAGACCATATCTAGCTCTACTCTGCTTCTGAAACTGATACAAACCACACGTCCTCTAACATCCAATGCTTTTCAGTTAAGAGCAAGCAAAGTGTTAGCTTCGTGCAGGATGTAGCTTCCTTTGAGCGGAAAAGGGGCTGCGTTTACCTGAAACGAAGTCTTGCTTATAGGAAGACATAGAGCATGGGATTTAAATCCACTTCTGAAGGGAAACACACAGCACAGTTGTCATTCATGAAACACACTCTGCTTTAGAGCAAGAATCACGCTCTTGCTTTCTAGAGTCTCTAATAAAGCAGGAAACGTTAGTATGCTCAGAAGAAAAGTCCTTTGTTTCCTACACATACAGAACATATCTCATTCCACTCTTCTTCTGAAACTGATACCAACCAAAGGTCCTCTAACATCCGATGATTTTCAATTAAGAAGAGAAATGTGTGAGCTTTGTGAACGGTGTGGGTCATTTGAGCTGAAAACTGACTGCCCTTACCTGAAAT
Source organism: Onychomys leucogaster (assembly GCA_949786385.1). Taxonomy (NCBI): domain Eukaryota; kingdom Metazoa; phylum Chordata; class Mammalia; order Rodentia; family Cricetidae; genus Onychomys; species Onychomys leucogaster. Next base: position 385,366 of record CATKUP010000286.1, on the reverse strand, counting down.
TAATTCTTGCTTGTAGGAAGACACAAAGCCTGGGATTTAACTCCATTTCTGAATGGAAACACACAGCACAGTTCTCATCCATGACACACTCTGTTCTAGAGCAAGAAGCAAGCCCTTTCTTTCTACACTCTCTAATACATCAAGAAACGTGAGTGGACTCAGAACAAAAGAATGGTGTTTCCTACACATAAGGACCATATCTTGTTCAACTCTTCTTCTGAAACTGATACAAACCACAGGTCCTCTAACATCCAATGCTTTACGGTTAAGATCAAGAAAGGTGTGAGCTTCATGCAGGATGTAGCATCCTTTGAGCTGAAAAGGGGCTGTGTTTACCTGAAATGAGTCTTGCTTATAAGAAGACACAGAGTGTGGGATTTAAATCCACTTCTGAAGGGAAACACACAGCACCGTTTCATCCATGAGACAACTCTGCTTTAGAGGAAAAAAGCATGCTCCTGCTTTCTAGAGTCTCTTATACAGCAGGAACCGCAAGTGTGCTCAGAAGAAACGAAGTGTGTATCCTATACATACAGACCATATAGTGTTCACGTCTACTCAAAAAACTGGTATAAACCAAAGGTCCTCTCACATCCAGTGCTTTTCAGTTAAAAGCGAGAAACGGGTGAGCTTCGTGAAGGATGTAGCTTCATTTGAGCTCAAATGGGACTGCGTTTACCTGAAAAGGAAGTCTTGCTTGTAGGAAGACACAAAGCCTGGGATTTAACTCCAGTTCTGAAGGGAAACACACAGCACAGTTGTCATCCATAAAACACACTCTGCATTAGAGAAAAAAGCATGCTCTTGCTTCCAAGAGTCTCTTATACAGCAGTTAACGCCAGTGTGCTCAGAACAAAGAACTGAGTTTCCGACACATAGGGACCATTGCTAGTTCAACTCGGGTTCTGAAACTGATACAAACCACAGGTCCTCAAACATCCAATGCTTGTCAGTTAAGAGGGAGGAAAGTGTGAGCTTCGTAAACAATGTAGCTTCCTTTCAGCTGAAAAGGGCCTGTGTTAACCAGAATCGAAATTTTGCTTGTAGGAAAACACAGAGCCTGGGATTTAACTACATTTCTGAAGGGAAACACACAGCACAGTTCTCTTCCATGAAACACACTCTGCTCTAGAGCAAGAAGCACGCCCTTTCTTTCTACACTCTCTAATACAGCAAGAAAGGTGAGTGTTCTCAGAACAAAAGAACGGTGTTTCCTACACATACGGACCATATCTAGTTCAACTCTGCTTCTGAAACTGATACAAAGTACAGGTCCTTTAACATCCAAGGCTTTTCAGTTAAGAGCAAGAAACTTTTGAGCTTCTTGCAGGATGTAGCATCCTTTGAGCTGAAAAGGGACTGCGTTTCCCTGAAACGAAATCTTGCTTGTAGGAGAAGAGAGAGCCTGGGATTTAACTCCATTTCTGAACGAGGACACACAGCACAGTTTTCATCCATGAAACACACTCTGCTCTAGAGCGAGAAGCACACCCTTTCTTTCTACACTCTCTAATACAGCAAGAAAGGTGAGTGCTCTCAGAAAGAAAGAACGGTTTTCCTACACATACGGACCTTATCTAGTTCAACTCTGCTTCTGAAACTGATACAAAGAACAGGACCTCTAACATCCATTGCTTTTCAGTTAAGAGCAAGAAACGTTTGAGCTTCGTGCAGGATGTAGCTTCCTTTGAGCTGAAAAGGGTCTGTGTTTACCTGAAACGAAGTCTTGCTTGTAGGAAGACACATAGCCTGGGATTTAACTCCATTTCTGAAGGGAAACACACAACACAGTTGTCATCCATGAGACACACTCTGCTTTAGAGGAAAAAGCATACACTTGCTTTCTAGAGTCTATTATACAGCAGAAACACTAGTGTGTTCAGAAGAAAAGGACTGTGTTTCCTACACATACAGAACATATCGTGTTCACCTCTACTCAAGAAACTGTATAAACCAAAGGTCCTCTAACATCCAATGATTTTGAGTTAAGAGTGAGAAACGGGTCAGTTTCGTGAACAATGTAGCTTCGTTTGAGCTCAAATGGGACTGCGTTTACCTGAAACGAAGTCTTGCTTGTGGAAGACATAGAGCCTGGGATTTAACTCCATTTCTGAAGGGAAACACACAGCACAGTTCTCATCCATGAAACACACTCTGCTCTAGAGCAAGAAGCAAGCCCTTTCTTTCTACACTCTCTAATACATCAAGAAACGTGAGTGTGCTCAGAACAAAAGAACGGTGTATCCTACACATAGGGACCATATCTAGTTCAACTCTGCTTCTGAAACTGATACAAACCACAGGTCCTCTAACATCCAATACTTTAAGTTTAAGATCAAGAAAGGTGTGAGCTTCATGCAGGATGTAGCATCCTTTGAGCTGAAAATGGGCAGCGTTTACCTGAAATGAAGTCTTGCTTATAAGAAGACACAGAGTGTGGGATTTAAATCCACTTCTGAAGGGAAACACACAGCACAGTAGTTATCCATGAGAGACACTCTGCTTTAGAGGAAAAAAGCATGCTCCTGCTTACTAGAGTCTCTTATAAAGCAGGAAACGCAAGTGTGTTCAGAAGAAATGAACTGTGTTTCCTATAAATACGGACCATATCGTGTTCACGTCTACTCAAAAAACTGGTATAAACCAAAGGTCCTCTAACATCCAGTGCTTTTCAGTTAAGAGCGAGAAACGGGTGAGCTTCGTGAACGATGTAGCTTCGTTTGAGCTCAAATGGGACTGTGTTTACCTGAAAGGAAGTCTTGCTTGTAGGAAGACACAAAGCCTGGGATTTAACACCAGTTCTGAAGGGAAACACACAGCACAGTTTTCATCCATGAAACACACTCTGCTTTAGAGCAAAAAGCACGCTCTTGCTTCCTAGAGTCTCTTATAAAGCAGTTAACGCCTGTGTGCTCAGAACAAAAGAACTGAGTTTCCGAACCATATGGACCATTGCTAGTTCAACTCTGCTTCTGAAACTGATACACACCACAGGTCCTCTAACATCCAATGCTTGTCAATTAAGAAGAGAAATGTGTGAGCTTCGTGAAGGGTGTATGTCCTTTGAGCTGAAAAATGACTACCCTTACCTTAAACGATCTTGCTTGTAGGAAGACACAGAGCCTGCGATTTATCTCCATTTCTGAAGGGAAACCCACAACATGGTTGTCATCCAGGAGACACACTCTGCATTAGAGGAAAAAGCATTCTCTTGCTTTCTAGAGTCTCTTATACAGCAGGAAACGCAAGTGTGCTCAGAGGAAAAGAACTGTGTTTCCTACACATACGGACCATATCGTGGTCACCTCTACTCAAAAAACTGGTATAAACCAGAGGTCCTCTAACATACAGAGCTTTTCAGTTAAGAGTGAGAAAAGTGTGAGATTCGTAAACGATGTATCTTCCTTTGAGCTGAAAAGGGACTGCATTTCCCTGAAACGAAGTCGTGCTTGTAGGAGAACAGAGAGCCTGGGATTTAACTCCATTTCTGAAGGGAAACACACAGCACAGTTCTCTTCCATGAAACACACTCTGCTCTAGAGCAAGAAGCACGCCCTTTCTTTCTACACTCTCTAATACAGCAAGAAAGGTGAGTGTTCTCAGAACAAAAGAACGGTGTGTTTCCTACACATACGGACCATATCTAGTTCAACTCTGCTTCTGAAACTGATACAAAGTACAGGTCCTTTAACATCCAAGGCTTTTCAGTTAAGAGCAAGAAACTTTTGAGCTTCGTGCAGGATGTAGCCTCCTTTGAGCTGAAAAGGGGCTGCGTTTACCTGAAATGAAGTCTTGCTTATAAGAAGACACAGAGTGTGGGATTTAAATCCACTTCTGAAGGGAAACACACAGCACAGTTGTCTTCCATGAGACACACACTGCTTTAGTGGAAAAAAGCATGCTCCTGCTTTCTAGAGTCTTATACAGCAGGAAACGCAAGTGTGTTCAGAAGAAATGAACTGTGTTTCCTATACATATGGACCATATCGTGTTCACGTCTACTCAAAAAACTGGTATAAACCAAAGGTCCTCTAACATCCAGTGCTTTTCAGTTAAGAAGAGAATTGTGTTTGCTTCGTGAACGGTGTAGGTCCTTTGAGCTCAAAAGGGACTGCGTTTACCTGAAATGAAGTCTTGCTTGTAGGAAGACACAGAGCCTGGGGTTTAACTCCATTTCTGAAAGGAAACACACAGCACAGTTCTCCTCCATGAAACACACTCTGCTCTAGAGCAAGAGGCAAGCCCTTTCTTTCTACAATCTCTAATATATCAAGAAACGTGAGTGTGCTCAGAACAAAAGAATGGTGTTTCCTACACATACAGACCATATCTAGCTCTACTCTGCTTCTGAAAGTGATACAAACCACAGGTCCTCTAACATCCAATGCTTTCAGTTAAGAGCAAGCAAAGTGTTAGCTTCGTGCAGGATGTAGTTTCCTTTGAGCGGAAAAGGGGCTGCGTTTACCTGAAACGAAGTCTTGCTTATAGGAAGACATAGAGCGTGGGATTTAAATCCACTTCTGAAGGGAAACACACAGCACAGTTGTCATTCATGAAACACACTCTGCTTTAGAGCAAGACGCATGCTCTTACTTTCTAGAGTCTCTTGTACATCAGGAAACGCAAGTGTGCTCAGAGGAAACGAACTGTGTTTCCTACACATACGGACCATATCGTGTTCACCTCTACTCAAAAAACTGGTAAAAACCAGAGGTCCTCTAACATACAGAGCTTTTCAGTTAAGAGCGAGAAAAGTGTGAGATTCGTAAACGATGTATCTTCCTTTGAGCTGAAAAGGGTCTGTGTTTCCCTGAAAGGAAGTCTTGCTTGTAGGAGAACAGAGAGCCTGGGATTTAACTCCACTTCTGAAGGGAAACACACAGCACAGTTGTCATTCATGAAACACACTCTGCTTTAGAGCAAGAAGCATGCTCTTACTTTCTAGAGTCTCTTGTACATCAGGAAACAAAAGTGTGCTCAGAGGAAACGAACTGTGTTTCCTACACATACGGACCATATCGTGTTCACCTCTACTCAAAAAACTGGTAAAAACCAGAGGTCCTCTAACATACAGAGCTTTTCAGTTAAGAGCGAGAAAAGTGTGAGATTCGTAAACGATGTATCTTCCTTTGAGCTGAAAAGGGTCTGTGTTTCCCTGAAAGGAAGTCTTGCTTGTAGGAGAACAGAGAGCCTGGGATTTAACTCCATTTCTGAAGGGAAACACACAGCACAGTTTTCTTCCATGAAACACACTCTGCTCTAGAGCAAGAAGCACGCCCTTTCTTTCTACACTCTCTAATACAGCAAGAAAGGTGAGTGTTCTCAGAACAAAAGAACGGTGTTTCCTACACATAGGCACCATATCTAGTTCAACTCTGCTTCTGAAACTGATACAAACCACAGGTCCTCTAACATCCAATACTTTAAGGTTAAGATCAAGAAAGGTGTGAGCTTCATGCAGGATGTAGCATCCTTTGAGCTGAAAAGGGGCTGCGTTTACCTGAAATGAAGTCTTGCTTATAAGAAGACACAGAGTGTGGGATTTAAATCCACTTCTGAAGGGAAACACACAGCACAGTTGTTAGCCATGCGAGAAACTCTGCTTTAGAGGAAAAAAGCATGCTCGTGCTTACTAGAGTCTCTTATAAAGCAGGAAACGCAAGTGTGTTCAGAAGAAACGAACTGTGTTTCCTATACATACGGACCATAATGTGTTCACGTCTACTCAAAAAACTGGTATAAACCAAAGGTCCTCTAACATCCAGTGCTTTTCAGTTAAGAGCGAGAAACGGGTGAGCTTCGTGAACGATGTAGCTTCGTTTGAGCTCAAATGGGACTGTGTTTACCTGAAAGGAAGTCTTGCTTGTAGGAAGACACAAAGCCTGGGATTTAACTCCAGTTCTGAAGGGAAACACACAGCACAGTTTTCATCCATGAAACACACTCTGCTTTAGAGCAAAAAGCACGCTCTTGCTTCCTAGAGTCTCTTATAAAACAGTTAACGCCTGTGTGCTCAGAACAAAAGAACTGAGTTTCCGAACCATATGGACCATTGCTAGTTCAACTCTGCTTCTGAAACTGATACACACCACAGGTCCTCTAACATCCAATGCTTGTCAATTAAGAAGAGAAATGTGTGAGCTTCGTGAAGGGTGTAGGTCCTTTGAGCTGAAAAATGACTACCCTTACCTGAAACGATCTTGCTTGTAGGAAGACACAGAGCCTGCGATTTATCTCCATTTCTGAAGGGAAACCCACAACATGGTTGTCATCCAGGAGACACACTCTGCATTAGAGGAAAAAGCATTCTCTTGCTTTCTAGAGTCTCTTATACAGCAGGAAACGCAAGTGTGCTCAGAGGAAAAGAACTGTGTTTCCTACACATACGGACCATATCGTGTTCACCTCTACTCAAAAAACTGGTATAAACCAGAGGTCCTCTAACATACAGAGCTTTTCAGTTAAGAGTGAGAAAAGTGTGAGATTCGTAAACGATGTATCTTCCTTTGAGCTGAAAAGGGACTGCATTTCCCTGAAACGAAGTCTTGCTTGTAGGAGAACAGAGAGCCTGGGATTTAACTCCATTTCTGAAGGGAAACACACAGCACAGTTCTCTTCCATGAAACACACTCTGCTCTAGAGCAAGAAGCACGCCCTTTCTTTCTACACTTTCTAATACAGCAAGAAAGGTGAGTGTTCTCAGAACAAAAGAACGGTGTTTCCTACACATACGGACCATATCTAGTTCAACTCTGCTTCTGAAACTGATACAAAGTACAGGTCCTTTAACATCCAAGGCTTTTCAGTTAAGAGCAAGAAACTTTTGAGCTTCGTGCAGGATGTAGCCTCCTTTGAGCTGAAAAGGGGCTGCGTTTACCTGAAATGAAGTCTTGCTTATAAGAAGACACAGAGTGTGGGATTTAAATCCACTTCTGAAGGGAAACACACAGCACAGTTGTCTTCCATGAGACACACACTGCTTTAGTGGAAAAAAGCATGCTCCTGCTTTCTAGAGTCTTATACAGCAGGAAACGCAAGTGTGTTCAGAAGAAATGAACTGTGTTTCCTATACATACGGACCATATCGTGTTCACGTCTACTCAAAAAACTGGTATAAACCAAAGGTCCTCTAACATCCAGTGCTTTTCAGTTAAGAAGAGAATTGTGTTTGCTTCGTGAACGGTGTAGGTCCTTTGAGCTCAAAAGGGACTGCGTTTACCTGAAATGAAGTCTTGCTTGTAGGAAGACACAGAGCCTGGGGTTTAACTCCATTTCTGAAAGGAAACACACAGCACAGTTCTCCTCCATGAAACACACTCTGCTCTAGAGCAAGAGGCAAGCCCTTTCTTTCTACAATCTCTAATATATCAAGAAACGTGAGTGTGCTCAGAACAAAAGAATGGTGTTTCCTACACATACAGACCATATCTAGCTCTACTCTGCTTCTGAAAGTGATACAAACCACAGGTCCTCTAACATCCAATGCTTTCAGTTAAGAGCAAGCAAAGTGTTAGCTTCGTGCAGGATGTAGTTTCCTTTGAGCGGAAAAGGGGCTGCGTTTACCTGAAACGAAGTCTTGCTTATAGGAAGACATAGAGCGTGGGATTTAAATCCACTTCTGAAGGGAAACACACAGCACAGTTGTCATTCATGAAACACACTCTGCTTTAGAGCAAGACGCATGCTCTTACTTTCTAGAGTCTCTTGTACATCAGGAAACGCAAGTGTGCTCAGAGGAAACGAACTGTGTTTCCTACACATACGGACCATATCGTGTTCACCTCTACTCAAAAAACTGGTAAAAACCAGAGGTCCTCTAACATACAGAGCTTTTCAGTTAAGAGCGAGAAAAGTGTGAGATTCGTAAATGATGTATCTTCCTTTGAGCTGAAAAGGGTCTGTGTTTCCCTGAAAGGAAGTCTTGCTTGTAGGAGAACAGAGAGCCTGGGATTTAACTCCACTTCTGAAGGGAAACACACAGCACAGTTGTCATTCATGAAACACACTCTGCTTTAGAGCAAGACGCATGCTCTTACTTTCTAGAGTCTCTTGTACATCAGGAAACGCAAGTGTGCTCAGAGGAAACGAACTGTGTTTCCTACACATACGGACCATATCGTGTTCACCTCTACTCAAAAAACTGGTAAAAACCAGAGGTCCTCTAACATACAGAGCTTTTCAGTTAAGAGCGAGAAAAGTGTGAGATTCGTAAACGATGTATCTTCCTTTGAGCTGAAAAGGGTCTGTGTTTCCCTGAAAGGAAGTCTTGCTTGTAGGAGAACAGAGAGCCTGGGATTTAACTCCATTTCTGAAGGGAAACACACAGCACAGTTTTCTTCCATGAAACACACTCTGCTCTAGAGCAAGAAGCACGCCCTTTCTTTCTACACTCTCTAATACAGCAAGAAACGTGAGTGTGCTCAGAACAAAAGAACGGTGTTTCCTACACATAGGCACCATATCTAGTTCAACTCTGCTTCTGAAACTGATACAAACCACAGGTCCTCTAACATCCAATACTTTAAGGTTAAGATCAAGAAAGGTGTGAGCTTCATGCAGGATGTAGCATCCTTTGAGCTGAAAAGGGGCTGCGTTTACCTGAAATGAAGTCTTGCTTATAAGAAGACACAGAGTGTGGGATTTAAATCCACTTCTGAAGGGAAACACACAGCACAGTTGTTAGCCATGCGAGAAACTCTGCTTTAGAGGAAAAAAGCATGCTCGTGCTTACTAGAGTCTCTTATAAAGCAGGAAACGCAAGTGTGTTCAGAAGAAACGAACTGTGTTTCCTATACATACGGACCATAATGTGTTCACGTCTACTCAAAAAACTGGTATAAACCAAAGGTCCTCTAACATCCAGTGCTTTTCAGTTAAGAGCGAGAAACGGGTGAGCTTCGTGAATGATGTAGCTTCGTTTGAGCTCAAATGGGACTGTGTTTACCTGAAAGGAAGTCTTGCTTGTAGGAAGACACAAAGCCTGGGATTTAACTCCAGTTCTGAAGGGAAACACACAGCACAGTTTTCATCCATGAAACACACTCTGCTTTAGAGCAAAAAGCACGCTCTTGCTTCCTAGAGTCTCTTATAAAACAGTTAACGCCTGTGTGCTCAGAACAAAAGAACTGAGTTTCCGAACCATATGGACCATTGCTAGTTCAACTCTGCTTCTGAAACTGATACACACCACAGGTCCTCTAACATCCAATGCTTGTCAATTAAGAAGAGAAATGTGTGAGCTTCGTGAAGGGTGTAGGTCCTTTGAGCTGAAAAATGACTACCCTTACCTGAAACGATCTTGCTTGTAGGAAGACACAGAGCCTGCGATTTATCTCCATTTCTGAAGGGAAACCCACAACATGGTTGTCATCCAGGAGACACACTCTGCATTAGAGGAAAAAGCATTCTCTTGCTTTCTAGAGTCTCTTATACAGCAGGAAACGCAAGTGTGCTCAGAGGAAAAGAACTGTGTTTCCTACACATACGGACCATATCGTGTTCACCTCTACTCAAAAAACTGGTATAAACCAGAGGTCCTCTAACATACAGAGCTTTTCAGTTAAGAGTGAGAAAAGTGTGAGATTCGTAAACGATGTATCTTCCTTTGAGCTGAAAAGGGACTGCATTTCCCTGAAACGAAGTCTTGCTTGTAGGAGAACAGAGAGCCTGGGATTTAACTCCATTTCTGAAGGGAAACACACAGCACAGTTCTCTTCCATGAAACACACTCTGCTCTAGAGCAAGAAGCACGCCCTTTCTTTCTACACTCTCTAATACAGCAAGAAAGGTGAGTGTTCTCAGAACAAAAGAACGGTGTTTCCTACACATACGGACCATATCTAGTTCAACTCTGCTTCTGAAACTGATACAAAGTACAGGTCCTTTAACATCCAAGGCTTTTCAGTTAAGAGCAAGAAACTTTTGAGCTTCGTGCAGGATGTAGCCTCCTTTGAGCTGAAAAGGGGCTGCGTTTACCTGAAATGAAGTCTTGCTTATAAGAAGACACAGAGTGTGGGATTTAAATCCACTTCTGAAGGGAAACACACAGCACAGTTGTCTTCCATGAGACACACACTGCTTTAGTGGAAAAAAGCATGCTCCTGCTTTCTAGAGTCTTATACAGCAGGAAACGCAAGTGTGTTCAGAAGAAATGAACTGTGTTTCCTATACATACGGACCATATCGTGTTCACGTCTACTCAAAAAACTGGTATAAACCAAAGGTCCTCTAACATCCAGTGCTTTTCAGTTAAGAAGAGAATTGTGTTTGCTTCGTGAACGGTGTAGGTCCTTTGAGCTCAAAAGGGACTGCGTTTACCTGAAATGAAGTCTTGCTTGTAGGAAGACACAGAGCCTGGGGTTTAACTCCATTTCTGAAAGGAAACACACAGCACAGTTCTCCTCCATGAAACACACTCTGCTCTAGAGCAAGAGGCAAGCCCTTTCTTTCTACAATCTCTAATATATCAAGAAACGTGAGTGTGCTCAGAACAAAAGAATGGTGTTTCCTACACATACAGACCATATCTAGCTCTACTCTGCTTCTGAAAGTGATACAAACCACAGGTCCTCTAACATCCAATGCTTTCAGTTAAGAGCAAGCAAAGTGTTAGCTTCGTGCAGGATGTAGTTTCCTTTGAGCGGAAAAGGGGCTGCGTTTACCTGAAACGAAGTCTTGCTTATAGGAAGACATAGAGCGTGGGATTTAAATCCACTTCTGAAGGGAAACACACAGCACAGTTGTCATTCATGAAACACACTCTGCTTTAGAGCAAGACGCATGCTCTTACTTTCTAGAGTCTCTTGTACATCAGGAAACGCAAGTGTGCTCAGAGGAAACGAACTGTGTTTCCTACACATACGGACCATATCGTGTTCACCTCTACTCAAAAAACTGGTAAAAACCAGAGGTCCTCTAACATACAGAGCTTTTCAGTTAAGAGCGAGAAAAGTGTGAGATTCGTAAACGATGTATCTTCCTTTGAGCTGAAAAGGGTCTGTGTTTCCCTGAAACGAAGTCTTGCTTGTAGGAAGACACAAAGCCTGGGATTTAACTCCAGTTCTGAAGGGAAACACACAGCACAGTTTTCATCCATGAAACACACTCTGCTTTAGAGCAAAAAGCACGCTCTTGCTTCCTAGAGTCTCTTATAAAACAGTTAACACCTGTGTGCTCAGAACAAAAGACCTGAGTTTCCGAACCATATGGACCATTGCTAGTTCAACTCTGCTTCTGAAACTGATACACACCACAGGTCCTCTAACATCCAATGCTTGTCAATTAAGAAGAGAAATGTGTGAGCTTCGTGAAGGGTGTAGGTCCTTTGAGCTGAAAAATGACTACCCTTACCTGAAACGATCTTGCTTGTAGGAAGACACAGAGCCTGCGATTTATCTCCATTTCTGAAGGGAAACCCACAACATGGTTGTCATCCAGGAGACACACTCTGCATTAGAGGAAAAAGCATTCTCTTGCTTTCTAGAGTCTCTTATACAGCAGGAAACGCAAGTGTGCTCAGAGGAAAAGAACTGTGTTTCCTACACATACGGACCATATCGTGGTCACCTCTACTCAAAAAACTGGTATAAACCAGAGGTCCTCTAACATACAGAGCTTTTCAGTTAAGAGTGAGAAAAGTGTGAGATTCGTAAACGATGTATCTTCCTTTGAGCTGAAAAGGGACTGCATTTCCCTGAAACGAAGTCTTGCTTGTAGGAGAACAGAGAGCCTGGGATTTAACTCCATTTCTGAAGGGAAACACACAGCACAGTTCTCTTCCATGAAACACACTCTGCTCTAGAGCAAGAAGCACGCCCTTTCTTTCTACACTCTCTAATACAGCAAGAAAGGTGAGTGTTCTCAGAACAAAAGAACGGTGTTTCCTACACATACGGACCATATCTAGTTCAACTCTGCTTCTGAAACTGATACAAAGTACAGGTCCTTTAACATCCAAGGCTTTTCAGTTAAGAGCAAGAAACTTTTGAGCTTCGTGCAGGATGTAGCCTCCTTTGAGCTGAAAAGGGGCTGCGTTTACCTGAAATGAAGTCTTGCTTATAAGAAGACACAGAGTGTGGGATTTAAATCCACTTCTGAAGGGAAACACACAGCACAGTTGTCTTCCATGAGACACACACTGCTTTAGTGGAAAAAAGCATGCTCCTGCTTTCTAGAGTCTTATACAGCAGGAAACGCAAGTTTGTTCAGAAGAAATGAACTGTGTTTCCTATACATACGGACCATATCGTGTTCACGTCTACTCAAAAAACTGGTATAAACCAAAGGTCCTCTAACATCCAGTGCTTTTCAGTTAAGAAGAGAATTGTGTTTGCTTCGTGAACGGTGTAGGTCCTTTGAGCTCAAAAGGGACTGCGTTTACCTGAAATGAAGTCTTGCTTGTAGGAAGACACAGAGCCTGGGGTTTAACTCCATTTCTGAAAGGAAACACACAGCACAGTTCTCCTCCATGAAACACACTCTGCTCTAGAGCAAGAGGCAAGCCCTTTCTTTCTACAATCTCTAATATATCAAGAAACGTGAGTGTGCTCAGAACAAAAGAATGGTGTTTCCTACACATACAGACCATATCTAGCTCTACTCTGCTTCTGAAAGTGATACAAACCACAGGTCCTCTAACATCCAATGCTTTCAGTTAAGAGCAAGCAAAGTGTTAGCTTCGTGCAGGATGTAGTTTCCTTTGAGCGGAAAAGGGGCTGCGTTTACCTGAAACGAAGTCTTGCTTATAGGAAGACATAGAGCGTGGGATTTAAATCCACTTCTGAAGGGAAACACACAGCACAGTTGTCATTCATGAAACACACTCTGCTTTAGAGCAAGACGCATGCTCTTACTTTCTAGAGTCTCTTGTACATCAGGAAACGCAAGTGTGCTCAGAGGAAACGAACTGTGTTTCCTACACATACGGACCATATCGTGTTCACCTCTACTCAAAAAACTGGTAAAAACCAGAGGTCCTCTAACATACAGAGCTTTTCAGTTAAGAGCGAGAAAAGTGTGAGATTCGTAAACGATGTATCTTCCTTTGAGCTGAAAAGGGTCTGTGTTTCCCTGAAACGAAGTCTTGCTTGTAGGAGAACAGAGAGCCTGGGATTTAACTCCATTTCTGAAGGGAAACACACAGCACAGTTTTCTTCCATGAAACACACTCTGCTCTAGAGCAAGAAGCACGCCCTTTCTTTCTACACTCTCTAATACAGCAAGAAACGTGAGTGTGCTCAGAACAAAAGAACGGTGTTTCCTACACATAGGCACCATATCTAGTTCAACTCTGCTTCTGAAACTGATACAAACCACAGGTCCTCTAACATCCAATACTTTAAGTTTAAGATCAAGAAAGGTGTGAGCTTCATGCAGGATGTAGCATCCTTTGAGCTGAAAAGGGGCTGTGTTTACCTGAAATGAAGTCTTGCTTATAAGAAGACACAGAGTGTGGGATTTAAATCCACTTCTGAAGGGAAACACACAGCACAGTTGTTAGCCATGCGAGAAACTCTGCTTTAGAGGAAAAAAGCATGCTCGTGCTTACTAGAGTCTCTTATAAAGCAGGAAACGCAAGTGTGTTCAGAAGAAACGAACTGTGTTTCCTATACATACGGACCATAACGTGTCTACTCAAAAAACTGGTATAAACCAAAGGTCCTCTAACATCCAGTGCTTTTCAGTTAAGAGCGAGAAACGGGTGAGCTTCGTGAACGATGTAGCTTCGTTTGAGCTCAAATGGGACTGTGTTTACCTGAAAGGAAGTCTTGCTTGTAGGAAGACACAAAGCCTGGGATTTAACTCCAGTTCTGAAGGGAAACACACAGCACAGTTTTCATCCATGAAACACACTCTGCTTTAGAGCAAAAAGCACGCTCTTGCTTCCTAGAGTCTCTTATAAAACAGTTAACGCCTGTGTGCTCAGAACAAAAGAACTGAGTTTCCGAACCATATGGACCATTGCTAGTTCAACTCTGCTTCTGAAACTGATACACACCACAGGTCCTCTAACATCCAATGCTTGTCAATTAAGAAGAGAAATGTGTGAGCTTCGTGAAGGGTGTAGGTCCTTTGAGCTGAAAAATGACTACCCTTACCTGAAACGATCTTGCTTGTAGGAAGACACAGAGCCTGCGATTTATCTCCATTTCTGAAGGGAAACCCACAACATGGTTGTCATCCAGGAGACACACTCTGCATTAGAGGAAAAAGCATTCTCTTGCTTTCTAGAGTCTCTTATACAGCAGGAAACGCAAGTGTGCTCAGAGGAAAAGAACTGTGTTTCCTACACATACGGACCATATCGTGTTCACCTCTACTCAAAAAACTGGTATAAACCAGAGGTCCTCTAACATACAGAGCTTTTCAGTTAAGAGTGAGAAAAGTGTGAGATTCGTAAACGATGTATCTTCCTTTGAGCTGAAAAGGGACTGCATTTCTCTGAAACGAAGTCTTGCTTGTAGGAGAACAGAGAGCCTGGGATTTAACTCCATTTCTGAAGGGAAACACACAGCACAGTTCTCTTCCATGAAACACACTCTGCTCTAGAGCAAGAAGCACGCCCTTTCTTTCTACACTCTCTAATACAGCAAGAAAGGTGAGTGTTCTCAGAACAAAAGAACAGTGTTTCCTACACATACGGACCATATCTAGTTCAACTCTGCTTCTGAAACTGATACAAAGTACAGGTCCTTTAACATCCAAGGCTTTTCAGTTAAGAGCAAGAAACTTTTGAGCTTCGTGCAGGATGTAGCCTCCTTTGAGCTGAAAAGGGGCTGCGTTTACCTGAAATGAAGTCTTGCTTATAAGAAGACACAGAGTGTGGGATTTAAATCCACTTCTGAAGGGAAACACACAGCACAGTTGTCTTCCATGAGACACACACTGCTTTAGTGGAAAAAAGCATGCTCCTGCTTTCTAGAGTCTTATACAGCAGGAAACGCAAGTGTGTTCAGAAGAAATGAACTGTGTTTCCTATACATACGGACCATATCGTGTTCACGTCTACTCAAAAAACTGGTATAAACCAAAGGTCCTCTAACATCCAGTGCTTTTCAGTTAAGAAGAGAATTGTGTTTGCTTCGTGAACGGTGTAGGTCCTTTGAGCTCAAAAGGGACTGCGTTTACCTGAAATGAAGTCTTGCTTGTAGGAAGACACAGAGCCTGGGGTTTAACTCCATTTCTGAAAGGAAACACACAGCACAGTTCTCCTCCATGAAACACACTCTGCTCTAGAGCAAGAGGCAAGCCCTTTCTTTCTACAATCTCTAATATATCAAGAAACGTGAGTGTGCTCAGAACAAAAGAATGGTGTTTCCTACACATACAGACCATATCTAGCTCTACTCTGCTTCTGAAAGTGATACAAACCACAGGTCCTCTAACATCCAATGCTTTCAGTTAAGAGCAAGCAAAGTGTTAGCTTCGTGCAGGATGTAGTTTCCTTTGAGTGGAAAAGGGGCTGCGTTTACCTGAAACGAAGTCTTGCTTATAGGAAGACATAGAGCGTGGGATTTAAATCCACTTCTGAAGGGAAACACACAGCACAGTTGTCATTCATGAAACACACTCTGCTTTAGAGCAAGACGCATGCTCTTACTTTCTAGAGTCTCTTGTACATCAGGAAACGCAAGTGTGCTCAGAGGAAACGAACTGTGTTTCCTACACATACGGACCATATCGTGTTCACCTCTACTCAAAAAACTGGTAAAAACCAGAGGTCCTCTAACATACAGAGCTTTTCAGTTAAGAGCGAGAAAAGTGTGAGATTCGTAAACGATGTATCTTCCTTTGAGCTGAAAAGGGTCTGTGTTTCCCTGAAACGAAGTCTTGCTTGTAGGAGAACAGAGAGCCTGGGATTTAACTCCATTTCTGAAGGGAAACACACAGCACAGTTTTCTTCCATGAAACACACTCTGCTCTAGAGCAAGAAGCACGCCCTTTCTTTCTACACTCTCTAATACAGCAAGAAACGTGAGTGTGCTCAGAACAAAAGAACGGTGTTTCCTACACATAGGCACCATATCTAGTTCAACTCTGCTTCTGAAACTGATACAAACCACAGGTCCTCTAACATCCAATACTTTAAGGTTAAGATCAAGAAAGGTGTGAGCTTCATGCAGGATGTAGCATCCTTTGAGCTGAAAAGGGGCTTGCGTTTACCTGAAATGAAGTCTTGCTTATAAGAAGACACAGAGTGTGGGATTTAAATCCACTTCTGAAGGGAAACACACAGCACAGTTGTTAGCCATGAGAGAAACTCTGCTTTAGAGGAAAAAAGCATGCTCGTGCTTACTAGAGTCTCTTATAAAGCAGGAAACGCAAGTGTGTTCAGAAGAAACGAACTGTGTTTCCTATACATAAGGACCATAACGTGTTCACGTCTACTCAAAAAACTGGTATAAACCAAAAGTCCTCTAACATCCAGTGCTTTTCAGTTAAGAGCGAGAAACGGGTGAGCTTCGTGAACGATGTAGCTTCGTTTGAGCTCAAATGGGACTGTGTTTACCTGAAAGGAAGTCTTGCTTGTAGGAAGACACAAAGCCTGGGATTTAACTCCAGTTCTGAAGGGAAACACACAGCACAGTTTTCATCCATGAAACACACTCTGCTTTAGAGCAAAAAGCACGCTCTTGCTTCCTAGAGTCTCTTATAAAGCAGTTAACGCCTGTGTGCTCAGAACAAAAGAACTGAGTTTCCGAACCATATGGACCATTGCTAGTTCAACTCTGCTTCTGAAACTGATACACACCACAGGTCCTCTAACATCCAATGCTTGTCAATTAAGAAGAGAAATGTGTGAGCTTCGTGAAGGGTGTAGGTCCTTTGAGCTGAAAAATGACTACCCTTACCTGAAACGATCTTGCTTGTAGGAAGACACAGAGCCTGCGATTTATCTCCATTTCTGAAGGGAAACCCACAACATGGTTGTCATCCAGGAGACAAACTCTGCATTAGAGGAAAAAGCATTCTCTTGCTTTCTAGAGTCTCTTATACAGCAGGAAACGCAAGTGTGCTCAGAGGAAAAGAACTGTGTTTCCTACACATACGGAACATATCGTGTTCACCTCTACTCAAAAAACTGGTATAAACCAGAGGTCCTCTAACATACAGAGCTTTTCAGTTAAGAGTGAGAAAAGTGTGAGATTCGTAAACGATGTATCTTCCTTTGAGCTGAAAAGGGACTGCATTTCCCTGAAACGAAGTCTTGCTTGTAGGAGAACAGAGAGCCTGGGATTTAACTCCATTTCTGAAGGGAAACACACAGCACAGTTCTCTTCCATGAAACACACTCTGCTCTAGAGCAAGAAGCACGCCCTTTCTTTCTACACTCTCTAATACAGCAAGAAAGGTGAGTGTTCTCAGAACAAAAGAACGGTGTTTCCTACACATACGGACCATATCTAGTTCAACTCTGCTTCTGAAACTGATACAAAGTACAGGTCCTTTAACATCCAAGGCTTTTCAGTTAAGAGCAAGAAACTTTTGAGCTTCGTGCAGGATGTAGCCTCCTTTGAGCTGAAAAGGGGCTGCGTTTACCTGAAATGAAGTCTTGCTTATAAGAAGACACAGAGTGTGGGATTTAAATCCACTTCTGAAGGGAAACACACAGCACAGTTGTCTTCCATGAGACACACACTGCTTTAGTGGAAAAAAGCATGCTCCTGCTTTCTAGAGTCTTATACAGCAGGAAACGCAAGTGTGTTCAGAAGAAATGAACTGTGTTTCCTATACATACGGACCATATCGTGTTCACGTCTACTCAAAAAACTGGTATAAATCAAAGGTCCTCTAACATCCAGTGCTTTTCAGTTAAGAAGAGAATTGTGTTTGCTTCGTGAACGGTGTAGGTCCTTTGAGCTCAAAAGGGACTGCGTTTACCTGAAATGAAGTCTTGCTTGTAGGAAGACACAGAGCCTGGGGTTTAACTCCATTTCTGAAAGGAAACACACAGCACAGTTCTCCTCCATGAAACACACTCTGCTCTAGAGCAAGAGGCAAGCCCTTTCTTTCTACAATCTCTAATATATCAAGAAACGTGAGTGTGCTCAGAACAAAAGAATGGTGTTTCCTACACATACAGACCATATCTAGCTCTACTCTGCTTCTGAAAGTGATACAAACCACAGGTCCTCTAACATCCAATGCTTTCAGTTAAGAGCAAGCAAAGTGTTAGCTTCGTGCAGGATGTAGTTTCCTTTGAGTGGAAAAGGGGCTGCGTTTACCTGAAACGAAGTCTTGCTTATAGGAAGACATAGAGCGTGGGATTTAAATCCACTTCTGAAGGGAAACACACAGCACAGTTGTCATTCATGAAACACACTCTGCTTTAGAGCAAGACGCATGCTCTTACTTTCTAGAGTCTCTTGTACATCAGGAAACGCAAGTGTGCTCAGAGGAAACGAACTGTGTTTCCTACACATACGGACCATATCGTGTTCACCTCTACTCAAAAAACTGGTAAAAACCAGAGGTCCTCTAACATACAGAGCTTTTCAGTTAAGAGCGAGAAAAGTGTGAGATTCGTAAACGATGTATCTTCCTTTGAGCTGAAAAGGGTCTGTGTTTCCCTGAAACGAAGTCTTGCTTGTAGGAGAACAGAGAGCCTGGGATTTAACTCCATTTCTGAAGGGAAACACACAGCACAGTTGTCATTCATGAAACACACTCTGCTTTAGAGCATGAATCACGCTCTTGCTTTCTAGAGTCTCTAATAAAGCAGGAAACGTTAGTATGCTCAGAAGAAAAGTCCTTTGTTTCCTACACATACAGAACATATCTCATTCCACTCTTCTTCTGAAACTGATACCAACCAAAGGTCCTCTAATATCCGATGATTTTCAATTAAGAAGAGAAATGTGTGAGCTTTGTGAACGGTGTGGGTCATTTGAGCTGAAAACTGACTGCCCTTAACTGAAATTAATTCTTGCTTGTAGGAAGACACAAAGCCTGGGATTTAACTCCATTTCTGAATGGAAACACACAGCACAGTTCTCATCCATGACACACTCTGTTCTAGAGCAAGAAGCAAGCCCTTTCTTTCTACAATCTCTAATACATCAAGAAACGTGAGTGGACTCAGAACAAAAGAACGGTTTTTCCTACACATAAGGACCATATCTAGTTGAACTCTGCTTCTGAAACTGATACAAACCACAGGTCCTCTAACATCCAATGCTTTACGGTTAAGAGCAAGAAAGGTGTGAGCTTCATGCAGAATGTAGCATCCTTTCAGCTGTAAAGGGGCTGCGTTTACCTGAAATGAGTCTTGCTTATAAGAAGACACAGAGTGTGGGATTTAAATCCACTTCTGAAGGGAAACACACAGCACAATTCTCATCCATGAAACAAACTCTGCTCTATAGCAAGAATCACGCCCTTTCTTTCTACACTCTCGAATACATCAAGAAACGTGAGTGTGCTCAGAACAAAAGAATGGTGTTTCCTACACATACAGACCATATCTAGTTCAACTCTGCTTCTGAAATGATACAAACCACACGTACTCTAACACCCAATGCTTGTCAGTTAAGAAGAGAAATGTGTGAGCTTCGTGAACGGTGTAGGTCCTTTGAGCTGAAATTTGACTACCCTTACCTGAAACGAAGTCTTGCTTGTAGGAAGACACATTGCCTGTGATTTAACTCCATTTCTAAAGGGAAACACACAGCACAGTTGTCATCCATGAGACACACTCTGCTTTAAAGGAAAAAGCATGCTCTTGCTTTCTAGAGTCTCTTATACAGCTGAAACGCAACTGAGCTCAGAAGAAAAGAACTGTGTTTCCTACACATATGGACCATATCCTGTTCACCTCTATTCAAGAAGATGGTATAAACCAAAGGTCCTCTAACATCCAGTGCTTCTCAGTTAAGAGCGAGAAACAGGTGAGCTTTGTGAACGATGTAGCTTCATTTGAGCTGAAATGGGACTGCGTTTACCTGAAACGAAATCTTGCTTGTTGGAAGACACAAAGCCTGGGATTTAACTCCATTTCTGAAGGGAAACACACAGCAGAGTTCTCATCCATGACACACACTCTGCTCTAAGCAAGAATCACGCCCTTTCTTTCTACACGCTCTAATACAACAGGAAACGTGTGTTCACAACAAAAGAACAGTGTTTCCTACACATTCGGAAGATATCTAGTTCTACTCTTCTTCTGAAACTGATAGTAACCACATGTCCTCTAACATCCAATGTTTGTCTGTTATGAAGAGAAATGTGTGAGCTTCGTGAACAGTGTAGGTCCTTTGAGCTAAAAAGTGACTACCCTTTTCTGAAACGAATTCTTGCTTGTAGGAAGACACAGAGCCTGGGATTAAACTCCCTTTCTGAAGGGAAACACACAGCACAGTTGTGATCCATGAAACATACTCTGCTTTAGAGCAAATAGCAGGCTCTTGCTTTCTAGAGTCTCTTATACAGCAGGAAACGCGAGTGTGCAAAGAATAAGAGAACTATGTATCCTACACATACGGACCATATCGTGGTCAACTCTAATCAAGAAACTGGTATAAACCACAGGTCATGTAACGTCCAATGCTTTTCAGTTAAGAACGAGAAACGGGTGAGCTTCGTGAACGATGTAGATTCATTTGAGTTGTAAAGGGACTGCGTTTACGTGAAACGAAGTCTTGCTTGTAGGAAGACACAAAACCTAGGATTTAACTCCATTTCTGAAGGGAAACACACAGCACAGTTCTCATCCATGAAACACACTCTGATTTAGAGCAAGAAGCATGCTCTTTCTTTCTACAACCTCTAATAAAGCAGGAAACGTGAGTATGCTCAGCAGAAAAGTACTGTGTTGACCACACATACTGAACATATTTCGTTATATTCTTCTTCTGAAACTGATACCAACCAAATGTCCTCTAACATCCAATGGTTGTCAGTTAAGAAGAGAAATGTGTGAGCTTCATGAACGGTGTAGGTCCTTTGAGCTTGAAAGTGACTACCATTATCTGAAATGAAGACTTGCTAGTAGGAAGACACAGAGCCTGGGATTAAACTCCATTTCTGAAGGGAAACACACAGCACAGTTGTCATCCATGAAACATACTCTGCTTTAGAGCAAATAGCAGGCTTTTGCTTTCTAGAGTCTCTTATACAGCAGGAAACGCGAGTGTGCTCACAATCAGAGAACTATGTATCCTACACATACGGACCATGTCAAGTTCAACTCTAATCAAGAAACTGGTATAAACCACAGGTCCTGTAATATCCAATGCTTTTAAGTTAAGAGCGAGAAACGGGTGAGCTTCGTTTACGCTGCAGCTTCGTTTGACCTGAAATGGGACTGCGATTACCTGAAATGAAGTTTTGCTTGTAGGAAGACACAAAACCTGGAATTTAACTCCATTTCTGAAGGGAAACACACACACAGCACAGTTCTCATCAATGAAACACACTCTGCTTTAGAGCAAGAAGCATGCTCTTTCTTTCTACAACCTCTAATAAAGCAGGAAACGTGAGTATGCTCAGAAGAAAAGTACTGTGTTTCCTACACATACTGAACACAACACGTTCCACTATTCTTCTGAAAATGATACCAACCAAAGGTCCTCTAACTTCCAATGCTTTTCAGGTAAGAAGAGAAATGTGTGAGCTTCGTGAACGGTGTAGGTCCTTTGATCTGAAAATTGACTACCCTTACATAAAACGAATTCCTGCTTGTAAGAAGACACAGAGCCTAGGATTTAACCCCATTTCTGAAGGGAAACACACAGCACAGTTCTCCTCCATGAAACACACTCTGCTCTAGAGCAAGAAGCATGCCCTTTCTTTCTACACTCTCGAATACTTCAAGAAACGTGAGAGTGCTCAGAACAAAAGAATGGTGTTTCCTACACATACGGACCATATCTAGTTCAACTCTGCTTCTGAAATGATACAAACCACAGGTACTCTAACACCCAATGCTTGTCAGTTAAGAAGAGAAATGTGTGAGCTTCGTGAAAGGTGTAGGTCCTTTGAGCTGAAATGTGACTACCCTTACGTGAAACGAAGTCTTGCTTGTAAGAAGACACATTGCCTGGGATTTAACTCCATTTCTAAAGGGAAACACACAGCACAGTTGTCATCCATGAGACACACTCTGCTTTAAAGGAAAAAGCATGCTCTTGCTTTCTAGAGTCTCTTATACAGCAGGAAACGCAAGTGTGCTCAGAAGAAAAGAACTGTGTTTCCTACACATATGGACCATATCCTGTTCACCTCTACTCAAGAAGATGGTATAAACCAAAGGTCCTCTAACATCCAGTGCTTCTCAGTTAAGAGCGAGAAACGGGTGAGCTTCGTGAACGATGTAGCTTCATTTGAGCTGTAATGGGACTGCGTTTACCTGAAACGAAGTGTTGCTTGTAGGAAGACACAAAGCCTGGGATTTAACACCATTTCTGAAGGGAAACACAAAGCACAGTTCTCATCCATGAAACACACTCTGATTTAGAGCAAGAAGCATGCTCTTTCTTTCTACAGCCTCTAATAAAGCAGGAAACGTGAGTAGGCTAAGAAGAAAAGTACTGTGTTTCCTACACATACTGAACATATTTCATTGCACTCTTCTTCTTAAACTGATACCATCCAAAGGTCCTCTAACATCCAATGCTTTTCAGGTAAGAAGAGAAATGTGTGAGCTTCGTGAACTGTGTAGGTCCTTTGAGCTGAAAAGTGACTATCCTTACCTGAAATGAAGTCTTGCTTGTAAGAAGACACAGAGCCTGGGATTTAGTAACATTTCTGAAGGGAAACACAAAGCACAGTTCTCATCCATGAAACACACTGTGCTCTAAGCAAGAAAAACGCCCTTTCTTTCTACATGCTCTAATACAGCAGGAAACGCGTGTTCACAACAAAAGAACAGTGTTTCCTACACATTCGGAAGATATCTAGTTCTACTCTTCTTCTGAAACTGATAGTAACCACATGTCCTCTAACATCCAGTGTTGTCAGTTAAGAAGAGAAATGTGTGAACTTCGTGAACGTTGTAGGTCCTTTGAGCTGAAAAGAGACTACCCTTACATGAAACGAAGTCTTGCTTGTAGGAAGACACAGAGCCTGGAATTAAACTCCCTTTCTGAAGAGAAACACACAGCACAGTAGTCATCCATGAAACATACTCTGCTTTAGAGCAAATAGCAGGCTCTTGCTTTCCAGAGTCTCTTATACAGCAGGAAACGTGAGTGTGCAAAGAATAAGAGAACTATGTATCCTACATATACGGACCATATCGTGTTCAACTCTAATCAAGAAACTGGTATAAACCACAGGTCCTGTAACATCCAATGCTTTTCAGTTAAGAGCGAGAAACGGGTGAGCTTCGTGAACAATGTAGATTCCTTTGAGTTGTAAAGGGACTGTGTTTACGTGAAACGAAGTATTGCTTGTAGGAAGACACAAAACCTGGGATTTAACTCCATTTCTGAAGGGAAACACACAGCACAGTTCTCATCCATGAAACACACTCTGATTTATAGCAAGAAGCATGCTTTTTCTTTCTACAGCCTCTAATAAAGCAGGAAACGTGAGTATGCTCAGCCGAAAAGTACTGTGTTGACCACACATACTGAACATATTTCATTATGTTCTTCTTCTGAAACTGATACCAACCAAATGTCCTCTAACATCCAATGGTTGTCAGTTAAGAAGAGAAAAGTGTGAGCTTCATGAACGGTTTAGGTCCTTTGAGCATGAAAGTGACTACCCTTATCTGAAATGAAGTCTTGCTAGTAGGAAGACACAGAGCCTGGGATTAAACTCCATTTCTGAAGGGAAACACACAGCACAGTTGTCATCCATGAAACATACTCTGCTTTAGAGCAAATAGCAGGCTCTTGCTTTGTAGTGTCTCTTATACAGCAGGAAAGGCAAGTGTGCTCAGAATCAGAAAACTATGTATCCTACACATACGGACCATGTCGAGTTCAACTCTAATCAAGAAACTGGTATAAACCACAGGTCCTGTAATATCCAATGCTTTTCAGTTAAGAGCGAGAAACGGGTGAGCTTCGTGAACGCTGTAGCTTCGTTTGACCTGAAATGGGACCGTATTTACATGAAACAAAGTCTTGCTTGTAGGAAGACACAAGGCCTGGGATTTAACTCCATTTCTGAAGGGAAACACACAGCACAGTTCTCATCCTTGAAACACACTCTGCTCTAGAGCAAGAAGCACGCCCTTTCTTCCTACACTCTCTAATACATCAAGAAACGTGAGTGTACTCAGAACAAAAGAAAGGTGTTTCCTACACATACGGACCATATCTAGTTCAACTCTGCTTCTGAAACTGATACAAACCACAGGTACTCTAACACCAAATGCTTGTCAGTCAAGAGCGAGAAAAGTGTGAGCTTCGTGAACGATGTTGCTTCCTAGGAGTGGAAAAGGGGCTGCGTTTACCTGAAACAAAGTCTTGCTTGTAGGAAGACACAAAGCCTTGGATTTAACTCCATTTTTGAAGGGAAACACACAGCACAGTTCTCATCCATGAAGCACACTCTGCTTTAGAGCAAGAATCATGCTCATTCTTTCTACAGCCTCTAATAAAGCAGGAAACGTGAGTATGCTCAGAATCAAAGTACTGTGTTTCCTACACATACTGAACATATCTCATTATATTTTTCTTCTGAAACTGATACCAACCAAAGGTCCTCAATCATCCAATGCTTGTCAGTTAAAAAGAGAAATGTGTGAGCTTCGTGAACGGTGTAAATTCCTTTGAGCAGAAAAGGGGCTGCATTTACCTGAAACAAAGTCTTGGTTGTGCGAAAACACAAAGCATGGTATTTAACTCCATTTCTGAAGGGAAACACACAGCAGAGTTCTCATCCATGAACTACACTCTGCTCTAGAGCAAGAAGCATGCCCTTTCTTTCTACACTCTCTAATACAGCAAGACAGTTGAGTGTGCTCAGAACAAAAGAACGGTGTTTCCTACACATACGGACCATATCTAGTTCAACTGTGCTTCTGAAACTGATACAAAGCTGAGGTCTTCTAACATGCACTGCTTTTCAGTTAAGAGCAAGAAAAATGTGAGCTTCCTGAAAGATGTAGCCTCCTTTGAGCTGAAAAGGGACTGCGTTTACCTGAAATGAAGTCTTGCTTGTAGGAAGTCACAAAGCTTATGATTTAACTCCATTTCTGAAGAGAAACATACAGCACAGTTCTCATCCATGAAACACACTCTGCTTTAGTGCATGAAGCATGCCTTTTCTTTTTACACTCTCTAATACAGCAGGAAATGTGAGTGTGCTTAGAAACAAAGAACGGTGTTTCCTGCACATACGGACCATATCCAGTTGAACTCTGCTTCTGAAACTGATACAAAGCACAGGTCCTCTAACATCCAATGCTTGTCAATTAAGAAGAGAAATGTGTGAGCTTCGTGAACAGTGTAGGCCCTTTGAGCTGAAAAGTGACTACCCTTACCTGAAATGAAGTCATGCTTGTAGGAAGACACAGAGCCTGGGATTAAACTCCATTTCTAAAGGGAAACACACAGCACAGTTGCCATCCAAGAAACATATACTGCTTTAGAGCAAAAAGCACGCTCTTGCTTTCTACAGACTCTTATACAGCAGGAAACGCGAATGTACTCAGAAGAAAAGAACTATGTATCCTACACATATGGAGCATATCGAGTTCAACTCTAATCAAGAAACTGGTATAAACCACAGGTCCTATAACATCCAATGCTTTTCAGTTAAGAGCAAGAAACGTGTGAGCTTCGTGAAGGATGTAGCTTTATTTGTGCTGAAATGGGACTGTGTTTACATGAAACGAAGTCTTGCTTGTAGGAAGACACGAAGCCTGGGATTTAACTCCCTTTCTGAAGGGAAACACACAGCACAGTTCTCATGCTTGAAACACACTCTGCTCTAGAGCAAAAAGCACTCAATTGCTTTCTAGAGTCTCTTATACAGCAGGAAACTCGAGTGTGCACAGAACAAAGAACTGTGTTTCCTACACATACGGACCATATCTAGTTCAACTCTGCTTCTGAAACTGATACAAACCACAGGTCTCCTATCATCCAACGCTTGTCATTTAGGAGCGAGAAAAGTATGAGCTCATCAACGATGTAGCTTCCTTTGAGCTGAAAATGGACTGCGTTTACCTTAAATAAATTCTTATTTGTAGGGGGACCCAAAGCCTGGGATTTAACTCCAGTTCTGAAGGGTAACATACAGCACAGTTCACATCCATGAAACGCACTCTGCTTTAGAGCAAGAAGCACGCCCTTTCTTCCTACACACTCTAATACAGCAGGAAATGTGAGTGTGTTCAGAACAAAAGAACAGAGTTTCCTACATATTTGGAAGATATCTAGTTCTACTCTTCTTCTGAAACTGATACAAACCACATGTCCTCTAACATCCAATGTTTGTCAGTTAAGAAGAGAAACGTATGAGCTTCATGAACGGTGTAGGTCCTTTGAGCTTAAAAGTGAATAACCTTACCTGAAACGAAGTCTTGCTTGTAGGAGGACACAGAGCCTGGGATTAAACCCCATTTCTGAAGGGAAACATACAGCACAGTTGTCATCTATGAATCAGACTCTGCATTAGAGCAAGTAGAATGCCCTTTCTTTCTACACTCTCTAATACAGCAAGAAATGTGAGTGTGCTCAGGACAAAAGAACGGTGTTTCCTACACATACGGACCATATCTAGTTCAATTCGGCTTCTGACATGATACAAACCACAGGTATTCTATCATCCAATGCTTGTCAGTTAAGAGCGAGAAAAGTGTGAGCTTCGTGAACAATGTAGCTTCCTTTGAGCGGAAAAGGGGCTGCTTTTACCTGAAACGAATTTTGGTTGTATTAAGACACAAACCCTGGGATATAACTCCATTTCTGAAGGGAAACACACAGCACAGTTCTCATCCATGAAACACACTCTGCTTTAGAGCGAGAAGCATGCTCTTGCTTTCTAGATTCTCCTATACAGCAGGAAACATGAGTGTGATCAGAAAAGAAGGAAAGTGTTTCCTACACATTCAGGCCATATCTAGTTCAAGTCTTCCTCTGAAACTGATACAAACCAAAGGTCCTCTAACATCCAATGTTTGTCAGGTAAGAAGAGAAATGTATGAGCTTCCTGAACGGTGTAGGTCTTTGGAACTGAAAAGTGAATAACCTTACCTGAAACGAAGTCTTGCTTGTAGGAAGACACAGAGCCTGGAATTAAACTCCATTTCTGAAGGGAAACACACAGCACAGTTGTCATCCATGAAACAAACTCTGCTTTAGAGCAAATAGCAGGCTCTTGATTTCTAGAGTCTCTTATACAGCAGGAAACGCGAGTGTGCTCAGAATAATAGAACTATGTATCCTACATATACGGATCATATCGAGTTCAACTCTTATCAAGAAACTGGTGTAAACCTCAGTTCCTGTAACATCTAATGCTTTTCAGTTAAGAGCGAGAAACGGATGAGCTTCGTGAATGATGTAGATTCGTTAGAGCTGAAAAGGGACTGCGTTTACCAGAAAAGAAATCTTGCATGTAGGAAGACACAAAACATGGGATTTAACTCCAATTCTGAAATGAAACACACAGCACAGTTCTCATCCATGAAACACACTCTGCTTTAGAGCAAGAAGCATGCTCTTTCTTTCTACCGCCTCTAATAAAGCAGGAAACGTGAGTATGCTCAGAAGAAAAGTACTGTGTTTCCTACACATACTGAATATATCTCGTTAAAAACTTTTTCTGACAATAATACCAACCAAAGTTCCTCTAATATCCAATGTTTGTTAGTTAAGAAGAGAAATGTGTGAGCTTTGTAAAAGGTGTAGGTCCTTTGAGCTGAAATTTGACTACCCTTACATGAAACAAATTCTTGTGTGTAGGAAGACACAGAGCCTGGGATTTAACACCATTTCTGAAGGGAAACACACAGCACAGTTGTCATCCTTGAAACACACTCTGCTTTTGAGCAAAAAGCACACTCTTGCTTTCTAGAGTTTCTTATACAGCAGGAAACATGAGTGTGCTCAGAACAAAAGAATGGTGTTTCCTACAAATACGGACCATGTCTAGTTCAACTCTGCTTCAGAAACTGATACAAACAACAGGAACTCTAACATCCAATGCTTGTCAGTTAACAGCGAGAAAAGTGTGAGCTTCATGAATGATGTAGCTTTGTTTGAGGGGAAAAGGGGCTGCGTTTACCTGAAAAAAATTCTTGCTTGTAGGAAGACACAAAGCCTGGGATTTAACACCATATCTGAAGGGAAACACACAGCACAGTTCTCATCCATGAAACACACTCTGCTTTAGAGCAAGAAGCATGCTCTTTCTTTCTACAGCCTCTAATAAAGCTGGAAACATGATTATGCTCAGAAGAAAATTACTGTGTTTCCTACACATACAGAACATATCTCGTTCCACTCTTCTTCTGAAACTGATATCAACCAAAGGTCCTCTAACTCCAATGATTGTCAGCTAAGACGAGAAATGTGTGAGCTTCGTGAACGGTGTAGGTCCTTTGAGCTGAAATGTGACTACCCTTACCTGAAATGATGTCTTGCTTGTAGGAAGACACAGAGCCTGGGATTCAACTCCATTTCTGAAGCGAAACACACAGTACAATTCTCATCCATGAAACACACTCTGCTCTAGAGCAAGAAGAATGCCATTTCTTTCTACACTCTCTAATACAGCAAGAAACGTCAGTGTGCTCAAAACAATAGAACAGTGTTTCCTACATATACGAACCATGTCTAGTTCAACTCTTCTTCTGAAACTGATACAAACCAAAGGTCCTCTAACATCCAATGTTTGTCAGTGAAGAAGAGAAATGTATGAGCTTCTTGAATGCTGTAGGTCCTTTGAGCTGAAAAGTGACTACCCTTACCTGAAAAGAAGTCTTGCTTGTAGGAAGACACAGAGCCGGGGATTTAACTCCATTTCTGAAGGGAAACACACAGCAGAGTTGTCATCCAGGAGACACACTCTGCTTTATAACAAAAAGCACGCTCTTGCTTCCTAGAGTCTCCTACACTGTAGGAAACGGGAGTGTGCTCCGAAGAAAAGAACTGTGTTTCCTACATATACAGACCATATCATGTTCATCTCTGCTCAAGACACTGGTATAGACCACAGGTACTGTAATATCCAATGCTTTTCAGTTAAGATCGTGAAACGGTTATTTTCGTGAACGATGCAGCTTCGTTTGAGCTGAAATGGGACTGCGTTTACCGGAAAAGATGTCTTGCTTCTAGAAAGACACAAAGCCTGGGATTTACGTCCATTTCTGAAGGGAAACACAAAGCACAGTTCTCATCTTGAAACACACTCTGCTTTAGAGCAACAAGCATGCTCTTTCTTTCTACAGCCTCTAATAAAGCAGGAAACGTGAGTATGTTCCTACACATACTGAACATATCTCGTTCCACACATTTTCTGAAACTGATACCAACAAAATTTCCTCTAACATCCAATGCTTCTCAGTTAAGAAGCGAAATTTGTGAGCTTCATGAACGGTGTAGCTCCTTTGAGTTGAAAAGTGTCTATCCTTACCTGAAATGAAGTATTGCTTTTAGGAAGATACAGAGTCTGGGATTTAACTCCATTTCTGAACAGAAACACATAGCACAGTTCTCATCCATGAAACACACTCTGCTTTAGAGCAAAAAGCACGCAATTCATTTCTAGAGTTTCTATACAGCAGGAAACACGAGTGTGCTCAGAACAAATCACTGTGTTTCCTACACATACAGACCATATCTAGTTCAACTATGCTTCAGAAACTGAAACAAACCACAGGTACTCTAACATCCAATGCTTGTCAGTTAACAGCGATAAAAGTGTGAGCTTCGTGAACGATGTAGCTTTGCTTGAGCGGAAAAGGGGCTGCGTTTACCTGAAAAGAAGTCTTGCTTGTAGGAAGACACAGAGCCTGGGATTTAACTCCATTTAAGAGGGAAACACACAGCACAGTTCTCATCCATGAAACACACTCTGCTTTAGAGCAAGAAGCATGCTCTTTCTTTCTACAGTCTCTAATCAAGCAGGAAAGCTGAGTGTGCTCTTAACAAAAGAACGGTTTTTCCTACACATTCAGACCATATCTAGATCAACTCTTCTTCTGAAACTTATACAAACCACAGGTCCTCTAACATTCAATGCTTTTCAGTTAAGAAGAGAAATGTGTGAGCTTCGTGAATGGTGTAGGTCCTTTGAGCAAGAAGCACGTCCTTTCTTGCTACACTCTCTAATACAGCAAGAAACGTGAGTGTGCTCAGAACATAAGAACAGTGTATCCTACAAATACTGGCCATATCTGGTTTAACACTGCTTCTGAAACTGATACAAACCACAGGTCCTCTAACATCCAATGCTTTTCGGTTAAGAGAAAGAAACGTGTGACCTTCATGAAGGATGTAGCTTCCTTTGAGCTGATAAGAGGCTACATTTACCTGAAAAGAAGTCTTGCTTGTCGGAAGACACAAAACCTGGGATTTAACTTCATTTCTGAAGGGAAACGTACAGCACAGTTGTCATCCATGAAACACACTCTGCTTTAGAGCAAGAAGCATGCTCTTTCTTTCTACACCCTCTAATAAAGCAGGAAACATGAGTATGCTCAGAAGAAAATTACTGTGTTTCCTACACATACTGAACATATCTAATTCCAGTCTTCTTCTGAAACTGAGATCAACCAATGGTCCTCTAATTCCAATGACTGTCAGCTAAGAAGAGAAATGTGTGAGCTTCGTAAACGGTGTAGGTCCTTTGAGCTGAAATGTGACTACCCTTACCTGAAATGAAGTCTTGCTTCTAGGAAGACACAGAGCCTGGGATTCAACTCCATTTCTGAAGCGAAAGACACAGTAAAATTCTCATCCATGAAACACACTCTGCTCTAGAGCAAGAAGAATTCCCTTTCTTTCTACACTCTCTAATACAGCAAGAAACGTGAGTGTGCTCAGAACAAAAGAAAGGTGTTTCCTACACATACGGACCATATCTAGTTCAACTCTTCTTCTGAAACTGATACAAACCAAAGGTCCTCTAACATCCAATGTTTGTCAGTTAAGAAGAGAAATGTATGAGCTTCTTGAACGGTGTAGGTCCTTTGAGCAGAAAAGTGACTACTCTTACCTGAAATGAAGTCTTGCTTGTAGGAAGTCACAGAGCCTGGGATTTGACTCCATTGCGGAAAGGAAGCAAACAGCACAGTTCTCATCCATGAAACAAACTCTGCTTTAGAGCAAGAAGCACGTCCTTTCTTGCTACACTCTCTAATACAGCAAGAAACTTGAGTGTGCTCAGAACATAAGAACAGTGTTTCCTACAAATACTTACCACATCTGGTTTAACTCTGTTTCTGAAACTCATACAAACCACAGGTCCTCTAACATCCAATGCTTTTCAGGTAAGAGCAAGAAACGTGTGAGCTTTGTGAAGAAGTTAGCTTCTTTTGAGCTGATAAGGGCCTGCATTTACCTGAAACGTAGTCTTGCTTGTAGGAAGACACAAAACCTGGGATTTAACTTCATTTCTGAAGGGAAACGTACAGCACGGTTGTCATCCATGAAACACACTCTGCTTTAGAGCAAGAAGCATGCCCTTTCTTTCTACAGTCTCTAATCAAGCAGGAAAGCTGCGTGTGCTCGTAACAAAACAACAGTGTTTCCTACACAGTCGGACCATATCTAGATCTACTCTTCTTCTGAAACCGATACAAACCACAGGTCCTCTAACATCCAATGCTTTTCAGTTAAGAAGAGAAATGTGTGAGCTTCTGAATGGTGTAGGTCCTTTGAGCTGAAAAGTAACTTCCTTTACCTGAAAAGAAGTCTTGCTTGTAGGAAGACACAAAACCTGGGATTTAACTTCATTTCTGAAGGGAAACGTACAACACAGTTGTCATCCATGAAACACACTCTGCTTTAGAGCAAGAAGCATGCTCTTTCTTTCTACAGCCTCTAATAAAGCAGGAAACATGAGTATGCTCAGAGGAAAATTACTTTGTTTCCTACACATACTGAACCTATCTCGTTCGAGTCTTCTTCTGAAACTTAGATCAACCAAAGGTCCTCTAACTCCAATGACTATCAGCTAAGAAGAGAAATGTGTGAGCTTCGTGAATGGTGTAGGTCCTTTGAGCTGAAATGTGACTACCCGTACCTGAAATGAACTCTTGCTTGTAGGAAGACACAAGCCTGGGATTCAACTCCATTTCTGAAGCGAAACACACAGCACAATTCTCATCCATGAAACACACTCTGCTCTAGAGCAAGAAGAATGCCCTTTCTTTCTACACTCTCTAATACAGCAAGAAACGTGAGTGTGCTCAGAACAAAAGAACGGTGTTTCCTACACATACGGACCATATCTAGTTCAACTCTTCTTCTGAAACTGATACAAACCAAAGGTCCTCTAACATCCAATGTTTGTCAGTTAAGAAGAGAAATGTATGAGCTTCTTGAAAGGTGTAGGTCCTTTGAGCAGAAAAGTGACTACTCTTACCTGAAATGAAGTCTTGCTTGTAGGAAGTCACAGAGCCTGGGATTTAACTTCATTGCGGAAGGGAAGCACACAGCACAGTTCTCATCCATGAAACAAACTCTGCTTTAGAGCAAGAAGCACGTCCTTTCTTGCTACACTCTCTAATACAGAAAGAAACGTGAGTGTGCTCAGAACATAAGAACAGTGTTTCCTACAAATACTGACCATATCTGGTTTAACTATGCTTCTGAAACTCATACAAACCACAGGTCCTCTAACATCCAATGCTTTTCAGGTAAGAGCAAGAAACGTGTGAGCTTTGTGAAGAAGGTAGCTTCCTTTGAGCTGATAAGGGCCTGCATTTACCTGAAATGAAGTCTTGCTTGTAGGAATACACAAAACCTGGGATTTAACTTCATTTCTGAAGGGAAACGTACTTGCACAGTTGTCATCCATGAAACACACTCTGCTTTAGAGCATAAGCATGCCCTTTCTTTCTACAGTCTCTAATCAAGCAGGAAAGCTGAGTGTGCTCATAACCAAAGAACAGTGTTTCCTACACAGTCGGACCATATCTAGATCAACTCTTCTTCTGAAACTGATACAAACCACAGGTCCTCTAACATCCAATGCTTTTCAGTTAAGAAGAGAAATGCGTGAGCTTCGTGAATGGTGTAGGTACTTTGAGCTGAAAAGTAACTTCCTTTACCTGAAAAGAAGTCTTGCTTGTCGGAAGACACAAAACCTGGGATTTAACTTCATTTCTGAAGGGAAACTTACAGCACAGTTGTCATCCATGAAACACACTCTGCTTTAGAGCAAGAAGCATGCTCCTTCTTTCTACAGCCTCTAATAAAGCAGGAAACATGAGTATGCTCAGAAGAAAATTACTGTGTTTCCTACACATACTGAACATATCTCATTCCAGTCTTCTTCTGAAACTGAGATCAACCAATGGTCCTCTAATTCCAATGACTGTCAGCTAAGAAGAGAAATGTGTGAGCTTCGTGAACGGTGTAGGTCCTTTGAGCTGAAATGTGACTACCCTTACCTGAAATGAAGTCTTGCTTCTAGGAAGACACAGAGCCTGGGATTCAACTCCATTTCTGAAGCGAAAGACACAGCACAATTCTCATCCATGAAACACACTCTACTCTAGAGCAAGAAGAATTCCCTTTCTTTCTACACTCTCTAATACAGCAAGAAACGTGAGTGTGCTCAGAACAAAAGAATGGTGTTTCCTACACATACGGACCATATCTAGTTCAACTCTTCTTCTGAAACTGATACAAACCAAAGGTCCTCGAACATCCAATGTTTGTCAGTTAAGAAGAGAAATATATGAGCTTCTTGAATGGTGTAGGTCCTTTGAGCTGAAAAGTGACTACCCTTAACTGAAACGAAGTCTTGCTTGTAGGAAGACACAGAGCCGGGGATTTAACTCCATTTCTGAAGGGAAACACACAGCAGAGTTGTCATCCAGGAGACACACTCTGCTTTATAGCAAAACGCACGCTCTTGCTTTCTAGAGTCTCCTACACTGTAGGACACGGGAGTGTGCTCCAAAGAAAAGAACTGTGTCTCCTACATATACGGACCATATCATGTTCATCTCTGCCCAAGAAACTGGTATAGACCACAGGTACAGTAATATCCAATGCTTTTCAGTTAAGAGCGTGAAACGGTTTAGTTTCGTGAACAATGCAGCTTCGTTTGAGCTGAAAAGGGACTGCGTTTACCTGAAACGCAGTCTTGCTTGTAGAAAGACACAAAGCCTGGGATTTACTTCCATTTCTGAAGGGAAACAAAAAGCACAGTTCTCATCTTGAAACACACTCTGCTTTAGAGCAACAAGCATGCTCTTTCTTTCTACAGCCTCTAATAATACAGGAAACGTGAGTATGTTCAGAAGAAAAGTACTGTGTTTCCTACACATCCTGAAAATATCCTGTTCCACACTTTTTCTAAAAATGATACCAAACAAAAGTCCTCTAATATCCAATGTGTGTTAGTTAAGAAGAGGAATGTGTGAGCTTCCTGAACGGTGTAGGTCCTTTGAGCTGAAAAGTGACTACCCTTACATGAAACGAAGTCTTGCTTGTACAAAGACACAGAGCCAGGGATTAAACTCCAATTCTGAAGGAGACACACAGCACAGTTGTCATCCATGAAACATACTATGCTTTAGAGCACATAGCAGGCTCTCGATTTCTAGAGTCTCTTATACAGCAGGAAACGCGAGTGTGCTCTGAATAAAAGAACTATGTATCCTACACATACAGACCATATCGAGTTCAACTCTAATCAAGAAACTGGTGTAAACCGCAGGTCCTGTAACATCCAATGCTTTTCAGTTAAGAGCGAGAAACGGGTGAGCTTCGTGAACGATGTAGCTTCCTTTGAGCGGAAAAGGGGCTGCTTTTACCTGAAACGAATTTTGGTTGTAGGAAGACACAAACCCTGGGATATAACTCCATTTCTGAAGGGAAACACACAGCACAATTCTCATCCATGAAACACACTCTGCTTTAGAGCAAGAAGCATGCTCTTGCTTTCTACAGTCTCCTATACAGCAGGAAACATGAGTGTGATCAGAAAAAAAGAACAGTGTTTCCTACACATTCAGACCATATCTAGTTCAAGTCTTCTTCTGAAACTGATACAAACCAAAGGTCCTCTAACATCCAATGTTTGTCAGTTAAGAAGAGAAATGTATGAGCTTCGTGAACGGTGTAGGTCCTTTGAGCTTAAAAGTGACTACCCTTACCTGAAACGAAGTCTTGCTTGTAGGAGGACACAGAGCCTGGGATTAAACCCCATTTCTGAAGGGAAACACACAGCACAGTTGTCATCCTTGAAACACACTCTGCTTTTGAGCAAAAAGCACGCTCTTGATTTCTAGAGTTTCTTATACAGCAGGAAACGCGAGTGTGCTCAGAACAAAATAACTGTGTTTCCTACAAAGGGACCATATCTATTGCAACTCTGCTTCTGAAACAGGTACAAACCACAGGTACTCTAACACCCAATGCTTGTCAGTTAAGAGCGAGTAAAGTGTGAGCTTTGTGAACGATGTAGATTCATTTGAGTTGAAAATGGACTGCGTTTACCTGAAACGAAGTCTTCCTTG
Organism: Onychomys leucogaster; assembly: GCA_949786385.1. Lineage (NCBI taxonomy): Eukaryota > Metazoa > Chordata > Mammalia > Rodentia > Cricetidae > Onychomys > Onychomys leucogaster. The sequence continues at coordinate 349,767 of CATKUP010000286.1, read as the reverse complement.
TAGGAAGACACAAAACCTGTGATTTAACTCCATTTATGAAGGGAAACACACAGCCCAGTTCTCATCCATGAAACAGACTCTGCTTTAGAACAAGAAGAATGCCCTTTCTTTCTACACTCTCTAATACAGCAAGAAATGTGAGTCTGCTCAGAACAAAAGAGCGGTGTTTCCTACACATACGGACCATATCTAGTTCAACTCTAATCAAGAAACTGGTGTAAACCACAGGTCCTGTAACATCCAATGCTTTTCAGTTAAGAGCAAGAAACGTGGGAGCTTCGTGAACGATGTAGCTTCCTTTGAGCGGAAAAGGGGCTTCTTTTACCTGAAACATATTTTGGTTGTAGGAAGACACAAACCCTGGGATATAACTCCATTTCTGAAGGGAAACACACAGCACAATTCTCATCCATGAAACAAATTCTGCTGTAGAGCAAGAAGCATGCTCTTGCTTTCTAGAGTCTCATATACAGCAGGAAACATGAGTGTGATCAGAAAAAAAGAACAGTGTTTCCTACACATTCAGACCATATCTACTTCAAGTCTTCTTCTGAAACTGATACAAACCAAAGGTACTCTAACATCCAATGTTTGTCAGTTAAGAAGAGAAATGTATGAGCTTCGTGAACGGTGTAGGTCTTTGGTGTTGAAAAGTGAATACCCATACCTGTAACGAAGTCTTGCTTGTAGGAAGACACAGAGCCTGGGATTTAACCCCATTTCTAAAGGGAAACACACAGCACAGTTGTCATCCATAAGACACACTCTGCTTTAAAGGAAAAAGCATGCTCTTGCTTTCTAGAGTCTCTTATACAGCAGGAAACGCAAGTGTGCTCAGTAGAAAAGAACTGTGTTTCCTTCACATAAGGACCATATCGTGTTCACCTCTACTCAAGAAACGGGTATACACCAAAGGTCCTCTAACATCCAGTGCTTTTCAGTTAAGAGCGAGAAACGGGTGAGCTTTGTGAACGATGTAGCTTCCTTTGAGCTTATATGGGACTGCGTTTACTTGAAACGAAGTCTTGCTTGTAGGAAGACACAAAGTCTGGGATTTAACTCCATTTCTGAAGGGAAACACACAGCACGGTTGTCATCCATGAAACACTCTGCTTTAGAGCAAGAAGCATTCTCTTTCTTTCTACAGCCTCTAATTAAGCAGAAAACGTGAGTATGCTCAGAAAAAATGTACTGTGTTTCCTACACATACTGAACATATCTCGTTCCACTCTTCTTCTGAAACTGATACCAACCAAAGGTCCTCTAACATCCAATGATTGTCAGTTAAGAAGAGAAATGTGTGAGCTTTGTGAACGCTTTAGGACCTTTGAGCTGAAAAGAGACTACCCTTACCTGAAACGAAGTCTTGCTTGTAGGAAGACACAGAGCCTGGAATTAAACTCCATTTCTGAAGGGAAACACACTGCATAGTTGTTATCCATGAAACATACTCTGCTTTAGAGCAAAAAGAACGCTCTTGCTTTCTAGATTCTCTTATACAGCAGGAAACGCGAGTGTGCTCAGAAGAAAAGAACTATGTATCCTACACATTCGGACCATGTAGAGTTCAAATCTAATCCAGAAACTGGTGTAAACCACAGGTCCTCTAATATCCAATGCTTTTCAGTTATGAGCGAGAAACACGTGAGCTTCGTGAATGTTGTATCTTTGTTTGAGCTGAAAATTGACTGTGTTTACCTGAAACGAAGTCTTGCTTGTAGGAAGGCACAGAACCTGAGATTTAACTCCATTGCGGAAGGGAAACACACAGCACAGTTCTCATCCATGAAACACACTCTGCATTAGAGCAAGAAGCACGTGTTTTCTTGCTACCCTCTCTAATAAAGCAAGAAACGTGAGTGTGCTCAGAACATAAGAACAGTGTTTCCTACAAATACTGACCATATCTGGTTTAACTCTGCTTCTGAAACTGATACAAACCACAGGTCCTCTAACATCCAATGCTTTTCAGTTAAGAGCAAGAAACGTGTGAGCTTCGTGAAGGATGTAGCTTCCTTTGAGCTGATAAGGGCCTGCATTTACCTGAAAAGAAGTCTTGCTTGTCGGAAGACACAAAACTTGGGATTTAACTTCATTTCTGAAGGGAAACACACAGCACAATTCTCATCCATGAAACACACTCTGCTTTAGAGCAAGAAGAATTCCCTTTCTTTCTACACTCTCTAATACAGCAAGAAACGTGAGTGTGCTCAGAACAAAAGAACAGTGTTTCCTACAGATACGGACCATTTTGTGTTCACCTCTACTCAAGACTTGTATAAACCAAAGGTCCTCTAACATCCAGTGCTTTTCAGTTAAGAGCGAGAAACGGGTGAGCTTCATGCAGGATGTAGCTTCCTTTGAGCTGAAAAAGGTCTGCGTTTACCTGAATCAAAGTCTTGCTTGTAGGAAGACACAGAGCCTGGGATTTAACTCTATTTCTGAAGGGAAACACACAACACAGTTCTCATCCATGAAACACACTCTGCTTTAGAGCAAGAAGCATTCTCTTTCTTTCTACAGACTCTAATAAAGCAGGAAACGTGAAGATGCTCAGAAGAAAAGTACTGTGATTCCACAACATACTGAACATATCTCGTTCCACTATTATTCTGAAACTGATACCAACCAAAGGTCATCTAACATCCAATGCTTGTCAGTTAAGAAGAGAAATGTGTGAGCTTCGTGAACGGTGTAGGTCCTTTGAGCTGAAAAGTGACTACCCTTACCTGAAACAAAGTCATGCTTGTAAGAAGACACCGAGCATGGGATTGAACACCATTTCTGAAGGGAAACACACAGCACAGTTGTCTTCCATGAAACACCCTCTGCTTTAGAGCAAAAAGCACTCACTTGCTTTCTAGAGTTTCTTATACAGCAGGAAACACGAGTGTGCTCAGAACAAAATAACTGTGTTTCCTACACATATGGACCATATCTAGTTCAACTCTGCTTCTGAAACAGGTACAAACCACAGGTACTCTAACATCCAATGCTTGTACGTTAAGAGCGAGAAAAGTGTGAGCTTCGTGAACGATGTAGCTTCCTTTGAGTAGAAAAGGGGATGCGTTTACCTGAAACTAAGTCTTGCTTGTAGAAAGACACAAAGCCTGGGATTTAACTCCATTTCTTAAGGGAAACACACAGCACGGTTCTCATCCATGAAACACACTCTGATTTAGAGCGAGAAGCATTCTCTTTCTTTCTACAGCCTCTAATAAAGCAGAAAACGTGAGTGTGCTCAGAAGAAATGTACTGTGTTTCCTACGCATACTGAACATATCTCGTTCCACTCTTCTTCTGAAACTGATACAAACCACAGGTCCTCTAACATCCAATGCTTTTCAGTTAAGAAGAGAAATGTGTGAGCTTCGTGAACGGTGTAGGTCCTTTGAGGTGAAAAGTGACTACCCTTACCTGAAAAGAAGTCTTCCTTGTAGGAAGACACAGAGCCTGGGATTTAACTCCATTTCTAAATGGAAACACACAGCACAGTTCTCATCCATGAGACACACTCTGCTTTAGAGGAAAAAGCATGCTCTTGCTTTCTAGAGTCTCTTATACAGCAAGAAATGCGAGTGTGCTCAGAAGAAAGAACTGTGTTTCTTACAAATACAGAAGATATCTAGTTCAACTCTGATTCTGAAACTGGTTTAAACCACAAGGCCTATAACATCCAATGCTTGTCAGTTAAGAGCGATAAAAGTGGGAGTTTCATGAACTATGTAGCTTCGTTTGAGCTGAAAAGCACCTGCGTTTACCTGAAAGGAAGTCTTGCTTGTAAAAAGACACAGAGACTGGGATCTAACACCATTTCTGAAGGGAAACACACAGAACAGTTGTCATCCATGAGACACGCTCTGCTTTAGCGCAAAAAGCACGCAATTGCTTTCTAGATTCTCTTATACAGCAGAAAAAGCAAGTGTGCTCAGATCAAAAGAACGGTGTTTCCTACATATACGGACAATATCTAGTTCAACTCTGCTTCTGAAACTGATACAAAGCACAGGTCCTCTAACATCCAAGGCTTTTCAGTTAAGAGCAAGAAACGTGTGAGCTTCGTGAACGTTGTATCTTCCTTTGAGCTGAAAAGATTCTGCCTTTACCTGAAACGAAGTCTTGTGTGTAGGATGAATCAAAGCCTGGGATTAAACACCATTTCTGAAGGGAAACACCCAGGACAGTTCACATCCATGGAACACACTCTGCTTTAGAGCAAGAAGCACGCCCTTGCTTTCCAGAATCTCTAACACAGCAAGAAACGTGGGTGTGCTCAGAAAAAATGAATCATATTTCCTACACATACGGACCATATCTAGTTCAACTCTGATTCGGAAACTGATACAAAGCACAGGTCCTCTAACATACAATGCTTGTCAGTAAAGAGCGAGAAAAGTGTGAGCTTCGTGAAGGATGTAGCTTCATTTGAGCTGAAAAGTAACTGTGTTTATCTGAAACGAAGTCTTGCTTGTAGGAAGACACAGAGCCTGGGATTTAACTCCATTTCTGAAGACAAACACACAGCACAGTTCTCATCCATGAAACACACTCTGCCTCAGAGCAAGAAGCATGCTCTTTCTTTCTACAGCATCTAATGAAGCAAGAAACGTGAGTATGCTCAGAATTAAAGTACTGTGTTTCCTACACATACTGAACATATCTCGTTCCACTCTCCTTCAGAAACTGATACAAATCACAGGTCCTCTAACATCCAATGCTTGTCAGTTAAGAGCAAGGAAAGTGTGAGCTTCATGAACGATGTAGCTTCCTTTGACTTGAAAAGGGACTGCGTTTACCTGAAACGAACTCTTGCTTGTAGGAAGACACAGAGCCTAGGATTTAACTACATTTCTGAAGGGAAACACACAGCACAGTTCTCATCCATGAAACACACTCTGCTTTAAAGCAAGAAGCACGGTCTTGCTATGTATAGTCTCTTGTACAGCAGGAAAAGTGAGTGTGATCAGAAGAAAAGAACTGTGTTTCCTACACATAGGGACCATATCTTGTTCAACTCTGCATCTGAAACTGGTGTAAACCACAGGGCCTCTAACATCCAATGCTTTTCATTTATGAGCGAGACACTCGTGAGCTTCTTGTACGATGTACCTTCCTTTGAGCTGAAAAGGGCCTGCGTTTAACTGAAACGAAGTCTTGAATGTAGGAAGACACAGAGCCTGGGATTTAACTCCATTTCTGAAGGGAAACACACACCACAGTTCTCATCCATTAAACACACTCTTCTTTAGAGAAAAGAGCACGCTCTTGCTTCCTAGAGTCTCTTATACAGCAGGACACGCGAGTGTGCTCAGAAGAAAGAACTGTGCTTCCTACAAAAACGGACCATATCTAGTTCAACTCTGCATCTGAAACTGGTGTAAACCACAGGTCCTCTAACATCCAATGCTTTTCAGTTATGAGCGAGACACGCTTGAGCTTTGTGAACATTGTAGTTTCGTTTGAGCTGAAAAGTGACTGTGTTTACCTGAAACGATTTCTTGCTTGTAGGAAGACACTGAGCCTGGGATTGAACTCCATTTCTGAAGGGAAACACACAGCACAGTTCTCATGCATGGAACACACTCTGCTTTAGAGCAAGAAGGACTCTCTTGCTTTCTAGAGCCTCTTATACGGCAGGAAACGTGAGTGTGTTCAGAAGAAAGTAATGTGTTTCCTACACAGACGGACCATATCTTGTTCAACTCTGCTCAAGAAACTGGTGTGAACCACAGGTCCTCTATCATTCAATGCTTTTCAGTTATGAGCCCGAAACGCGTGAGCTACGTGAATATTGTATCTTTGTTTGAGCTGAAAAGTGCCTGTGTTTACCTAAAACGAAGTCTTGCTTGTAGGAAGACACAGAGCATGGGATTTAACTCCATTGCGGAAGGGAAACACACAGCACAGTTCTCATCCATGAAACACACTCTGCTTTAGAGCAAGAAGCACGCCCTTACTTTATACACTCTCTAATACAGCAGGAAATGTGAGTGTGCTCAGAACAAAAGAACGGTGTTTCCTACACTTTCGGCCATATCTAGTTCATCTCTTCTTTTGAAACTGATACAAACCACAGGTCCTCTGCCATCCAATGCCTGTCAGTTAAGAGCGAGAAACGGGTGAGCTTCGTGAACAATGTAGCTTCCTTTGAGCGGAAAAGGGACTGCGTTTACCTTAAACGAATTCTTGCATGTAGGAAGACGCAAAGCCTGGGATTTAACTCCATTTCTGAAGGAAAACACACAGCACAGTTCTCCTCCATGAAACACACTCTGCATCAGAGCAAGAAGCATGCTCTTTCTTTCTACAGCATCTAATGAAGCAGGAAACGTGAGTATGCTCAGAAATGAAGTACTGTGTTTCCTACACATACCGAACATATCTCGTTCCACATTTCTTCTGAAACTGATACCATGCAAAGGTCCTCTAACATCCAATGCTTCTTAGTTAAGAAGAGAAATGTGTGAGCTTCGTGAACGGTGTAAGTCCTTTGAGCTTAAAAGTGAAAACTCTTACCTGAAATGATGTCTTGCTTGTAGGAAGACACAGAGCCTGGGATTTAACTCCATTTCTGAAGGGAAACACCCAGCACAGTTCTCCTCCATGAAACACACTCTGCTTTAGAGCAAAAAGCACACTCTTGTTTCCTAGCGTCTCTTATACATCAAGAAATGCGAGTGTGCTCAGAAGAAAGAACTGTGTTTCCTACAAATACGGAAGATATCTAGTTCAACTCTGATTCTGAAACTGGTGTAAACCACAAGGCCTCTAACATGCAATGCTTGTCAGTTAAGAGCGATAAAAGTGTGAGTTTCATGAACGATGTAGCTTGGTTTGAGCTGAAAAGCACCTGCGTTTACCTGAAAGGAAGTCTTGCTTGTAGGAAGACACAGAGCCTGATTTATCTCCATTTCTGTGGGGGAAACCCACAGCACAGTTCGCATCCATGCAATACTCTCTGCTTCAGAGCAAGAAGCATGCTCTTTCTTTCTACAGCACCTAATGAAGCAGGAAACATGAGTATGCTCAGAAGAAAAGAACTGTGTTTCCTACACATACTCAACATATCTCGTTCCACTCTCCTTCTGAAACTGATACCAACCACAGGTCCTCTATCATCCAATGCTTCTCAGTTAAGAAGAGAAATGAGTGAGCTTCGTGAACGGTGTAGGTCCATTGAGTTGAAAAGTGACTACCCTCACCTGAAATGAAGTCTTGCTTGTAGGAAGACACAGAGCCTCGGATTAAACTCCATTTCTCAACGGAAACACACAACACAGTTCTCATCCATGAAACACACTCTGCTTTAGAGCAAAAAGTATGCTCTTGCTTCCTAGAGTCTCTTATACAGCAGGAAAGGCAAGGGTGCTCAGAAGAAAGAACTCTGTTTCCTACAAATACTGACCATATCTAGTTCAACTCTGCTCCTGAAAAATGTGTAAACCACAGGGCATCTAACATCCAATGCTTTGCAGTTATGAGCAAGACACGCTTGAGCTTCGTGAACATTGTAGCTTCGTTTGGGCTGAAAAGTTACTGTGTTTACCTGAAACGAAGTCTTGCTTGTAGGAAGACTCAGAGCCTGGGATTTAACTCCATTTCTGAAGGGAAACACACTCTGCTTTAGAGCAAGAAGCACGCCCTTTCTTTCTACACTGTCCAATACAGCAGGAAACGTGAGTATGCTCATATCAAAAGAAGGGTGTTTCCTACACATACGGACCATATCAAGTTCAACTCTGCTTCTGAAGCTGATACCAACCAAAGGTCCTCTAACATCCAATGATTGTCAGTAAAGAGCGAGAAAAGTGTGAGCTTCCTGAATGATATAGCTTCCTTTGAGCTGAAAATGACTGTGTTTACCTGAAACGAAGTCTTGCTTGTAGGAAGACAAAGAGCCTGGGATTTAACTCCATTTCTGAAGGGAAACACACATCACATTTCTCATCCATGAAACACACTCTGCTTAAGAGCAAGAAGCATGCTATTTCTTTCTACATCATCTAATGAAGCAGGAAACGTGAGTATGCTCAGAACAAAAGAACGGTGTTTCCTACACATACAGACCAAATCTAGTTCAACTCTGCTTCTGAAACTGATACAAACCACAGATCTTCGAACATCCAATGATTTTCAGTTAAGAGCAAGAAACGAGTAAGCTTCTTGAAGGATGTAGCTTCCTTTTAGCTGAAAAGTGACTGTGTTTACCTGAAACGAAGTCTTGCTTGTAAGGAGACACAAAGCCTGGGATTTAACTCCATTTCTGAAGGGAAACACACAGCACTGTTCTCATCCATGGAACACACTCTGCTTTAGAGCAAGAAGCATGCCCTTGCTTTGCAGAGTCTCTAAAACAGCAAGAAACGTGAGTGTGCTTAGAAAAAATGAACCGTGTTTTCTACACATATGGACCATATCTAGTTCAACTCTGCTTCTGAAATTGATACAAACCACAGGTACTCTAACATCCAATGCTTGTCAGTTAAGAGCAAGAAAAGTGTGAGATTCGTGAACGATGTAGCTTCCTTTGAGCTGAAAAGCACCTGCGTTTACCTGAAACGAAGTCTTGCTTGTAGGAAAACAAAGAGCCTGGGATTTAACTACATTTCTGAAGGGAAACACACAGCAAAGTTCTCCTCCATGAAACACTCTCTGCTTTAGAACAAGAAGCATGCTCTTTTTTTCTTCAGCATCTAATGAAGCAGGAAACGTGAGTATGCTCACAAGAAAAGTCCTTTGTTTCCTACAAATACTGGCCATATCTAGTACAACTCTGCTCCTGAAACTGGTGTAAACCACAGGGCATCTAACATCCAATGCTTTGCAGTTTTGAGCGAGACAAGGTTGAGCTTCATGAACATTGTAGCTTCGTTTGAGCTAAAAGGGACTGCGTTTACCTGAAACGAAGTCTTGCTTGTAGGAAGACTCAGAGCCTGGGATTTAACTCCATTTCTGAAGGGAAACACACTCTGCTTTAGAGCAAGAAGCACGCCCTTTCTTTCTACACTGTCCAATACAGCAGGAAACGTGAGTGTGCTCATATCAAAAGAAGGGTGTTTCCTACACATACGGACCATATCAAGTTCAACTCTGCTTCTGAAGCTGATACCAACCAAAGGTCCTCTAACATCCAATGATTGTCAGTAAAGAGCGAGAAAAGTGTGAGCTTCCTGAATGATATAGCTTCCTTTGAGCTGAAAATGACTGTGTTTACCTGAAACGAAGTCTTGCTTGTAGGAAGACAAAGAGCCTGGGATTTAACTCCATTTCTGAAGGGAAACACACATCACATTTCTCATCCATGAAACACACTCTGCTTAAGAGCAAGAAGCATGCTATTTCTTTCTACATCATCTAATGAAGCAGGAAACGTGAGTATGCTCAGAACAAAAGAACGGTGTTTCCTACACATACAGACCAAATCTAGTTCAACTCTGCTTCTGAAACTGATACAAACCACAGATCTTCGAACATCCAATGATTTTCAGTTAAGAGCAAGAAACGTGTAAGCTTCTTGAAGGATGTAGCTTCCTTTTAGCTGAAAAGTGACTGTGTTTACCTGAAACGAAGTCTTGCTTGTAAGGAGACACAAAGCCTGGGATTTAACTCCATTTCTGAAGGGAAACACACAGCACTGTTCTCATCCATGGAACACACTCTGCTTTAGAGCAAGAAGCATGCCCTTGCTTTGCAGAGTCTCTAAAACAGCAAGAAACGTGAGTGTGCTTAGAAAAAATGAACCGTGTTTTCTACACATATGGACCATATCTAGTTCAACTCTGCTTCTGAAATTGATACAAACCACAGGTACTCTAACATCCAATGCTTGTCAGTTAAGAGCAAGAAAAGTGTGAGATTCGTGAACGATGTAGCTTCCTTTGAGCTGAAAAGCACCTGCGTTTACCTGAAACGAAGTCTTGCTTGTAGGAAAACAAAGAGCCTGGGATTTAACTACATTTCTGAAGGGAAACACACAGCAAAGTTCTCCTCCATGAAACACTCTCTGCTTTAGAACAAGAAGCATGCTCTTTTTTTCTTCAGCATCTAATGAAGCAGGAAACGTGAGTATGCTCAGATGAAAAGTCCTGTGTGTCCTACAAGTACTGGCCATATCTAGTACAACTCTGCTCTTGAAAATGATACAAAGCCCAGGTCCTCTAACATCCAAAGCTTTTCATTTAAGAGCAAGAAACGTGTGAGCTTCGTGCAGGATGTAGCTTCCTTTGAGCAGAAAAGGGACTGCCTTTAACTGAAACGAAGTCTTGAATGTAGGAAGACACAGAGCCAGGGATTTAGCTCCATTATGAAGGGAAACACACAGCACAGTTCTCATCCATGAAATATACTCTGCTTCAGAGCAAGAAGCATGCTCTTTCTTTCTACAGCCTCTAATAAAGCAGGAAACGTGAGTATGCTCACAAGAAAAGTCCTTTGTTTCCTACAAATACTGGCCATATCTAGTACAACTCTGCTCCTGAAACTGGTGTAAACCACAGGGCATCTAACATCCAATGCTTTGCAGTTTTGAGCGAGACAAGGTTGAGCTTCATGAACATTGTAGCTTCGTTTGAGCTAAAAGGGACTGCGTTTACCTGAAACGAAGTCTTGCTTGTAGGAAGACTCAGAGCCTGGGATTTAACTCCATTTCTGAAGGGAAACACACTCTGCTTTAGAGCAAGAAGCACGCCCTTTCTTTCTACACTGTCCAATACAGCAGGAAACGTGAGTGTGCTCATATCAAAAGAAGGGTGTTTCCTACACATACGGACCATATCAAGTTCAACTGTGCTTCTGAAGCTGATACCAACCAAAGGTCCTCTAACATCCAATGATTGTCAGTAAAGAGCGAGAAAAGTGTGAGCTTCCTGAATGATATAGCTTCCTTTGAGCTGAAAATGACTGTGTTTACCTGAAACGAAGTCTTGCTTGTAGGAAGACAAAGAGCCTGGGATTTAACTCCATTTCTGAAGGGAAACACACATCACATTTCTCATCCATGAAACACACTCTGCTTAAGAGCAAGAAGCATGCTATTTCTTTCTACATCATCTAATGAAGCAGGAAACGTGAGTATGCTCAGAACAAAAGAACGGTGTTTCCTACACATACAGACCAAATCTAGTTCAACTCTGCTTCTGAAACTGATACAAACCACAGATCTTCGAACATCCAATGATTTTCAGTTAAGAGCAAGAAACGAGTAAGCTTCTTGAAGGATGTAGCTTCCTTTTAGCTGAAAAGTGACTGTGTTTACCTGAAACGAAGTCTTGCTTGTAAGGAGACACAAAGCCTGGGATTTAACTCCATTTCTGAAGGGAAACACACAGCACTGTTCTCATCCATGGAACACACTCTGCTTTAGAGCAAGAAGCATGCCCTTGCTTTGCAGAGTCTCTAAAACAGCAAGAAACGTGAGTGTGCTTAGAAAAAACGAACCGTGTTTTCTACACATATGGACCATATCTAGTTCAACTCTGCTTCTGAAATTGATACAAACCACAGGTACTCTAACATCCAATGCTTGTCAGTTAAGAGCAAGAAAAGTGTGAGATTCGTGAACGATGTAGCTTCCTTTGAGCTGAAAAGCACCTGCGTTTACCTGAAACGAAGTCTTGCTTGTAGGAAAGCAAAGAGCCTGGGATTTAACTACATTTCTGAAGGGAAACACACAGCAAAGTTCTCCTCCATGAAACACTCTCTGCTTTAGAACAAGAAGCATGCTCTTTTTTTCTTCAGCATCTAATGAAGCAGGAAACGTGAGTATGCTCACAAGAAAAGTCCTTTGTTTCCTACAAATACTGGCCATATCTAGTACAACTCTGCTCCTGAAACTGGTGTAAACCACAGGGCATCTAACATCCAATGCTTTGCAGTTTTGAGCGAGACAAGGTTGAGCTTCATGAACATTGTAGCTTCGTTTGAGCTAAAAGGGACTGCGTTTACCTGAAACGAAGTCTTGCTTGTAGGAAGACTCAGAGCCTGGGATTTAACTCCATTTCTGAAGGGAAACACACTCTGCTTTAGAGCAAGAAGCACGCCCTTTCTTTCTACACTGTCCAATACAGCAGGAAACGTGAGTGTGCTCATATCAAAAGAAGGGTGTTTCCTACACATACGGACCATATCAAGTTCAACTCTGCTTCTGAAGCTGATACCAACCAAAGGTCCTCTAACATCCAATGATTGTCAGTAAAGAGCGAGAAAAGTGTGAGCTTCCTGAATGATATAGCTTCCTTTGAGCTGAAAATGACTGTGTTTACCTGAAACGAAGTCTTGCTTGTAGGAAGACAAAGAGCCTGGGATTTAACTCCATTTCTGAAGGGAAACACACATCACATTTCTCATCCATGAAACACACTCTGCTTAAGAGCAAGAAGCATGCTATTTCTTTCTACATCATCTAATGAAGCAGGAAACGTGAGTATGCTCAGAACAAAAGAACGGTGTTTCCTACACATACAGACCAAATCTAGTTCAACTCTGCTTCTGAAACTGATACAAACCACAGATCTTCGAACATCCAATGATTTTCAGTTAAGAGCAAGAAACGTGTAAGCTTCTTGAAGGATGTAGCTTCCTTTTAGCTGAAAAGTGACTGTGTTTACCTGAAACGAAGTCTTGCTTGTAAGGAGACACAAAGCCTGGGATTTAACTCCATTTCTGAAGGGAAACACACAGCACTGTTCTCATCCATGGAACACACTCTGCTTTAGAGCAAGAAGCATGCCCTTGCTTTGCAGAGTCTCTAAAACAGCAAGAAACGTGAGTGTGCTTAGAAAAAATGAACCGTGTTTTCTACACATATGGACCATATCTAGTTCAACTCTGCTTCTGAAATTGATACAAACCACAGGTACTCTAACATCCAATGCTTGTCAGTTAAGAGCAAGAAAAGTGTGAGATTCGTGAACGATGTAGCTTCCTTTGAGCTGAAAAGCACCTGCGTTTACCTGAAACGAAGTCTTGCTTGTAGGAAAACAAAGAGCCTGGGATTTAACTACATTTCTGAAGGGAAACACACAGCAAAGTTCTCCTCCATGAAACACTCTCTGCTTTAGAACAAGAAGCATGCTCTTTTTTTCTTCAGCATCTAATGAAGCAGGAAACGTGAGTATGCTCACAAGAAAAGTCCTTTGTTTCCTACAAATACTGGCCATATCTAGTACAACTCTGCTCCTGAAACTGGTGTAAACCACAGGGCATCTAACATCCAATGCTTTGCAGTTTTGAGCGAGACAAGGTTGAGCTTCATGAACATTGTAGCTTCGTTTGAGCTAAAAGGGACTGCGTTTACCTGAAACGAAGTCTTGCTTGTAGGAAGACTCAGAGCCTGGGATTTAACTCCATTTCTGAAGGGAAACACACTCTGCTTTAGAGCAAGAAGCACGCCCTTTCTTTCTACACTGTCCAATACAGCAGGAAACGTGAGTGTGCTCATATCAAAAGAAGGGTGTTTCCTACACATACGGACCATATCAAGTTCAACTCTGCTTCTGAAGCTGATACCAACCAAAGGTCCTCTAACATCCAATGATTGTCAGTAAAGAGCGAGAAAAGTGTGAGCTTCCTGAATGATATAGCTTCCTTTGAGCTGAAAATGACTGTGTTTACCTGAAACGAAGTCTTGCTTGTAGGAAGACAAAGAGCCTGGGATTTAACTCCATTTCTGAAGGGAAACACACATCACATTTCTCATCCATGAAACACACTCTGCTTAAGAGCAAGAAGTATGCTATTTCTTTCTACATCATCTAATGAAGCAGGAAACGTGAGTATGCTCAGAACAAAAGAACGGTGTTTCCTACACATACAGACCAAATCTAGTTCAACTCTGCTTCTGAAACTGATACAAACCACAGATCTTCGAACATCCAATGATTTTCAGTTAAGAGCAAGAAACGTGTAAGCTTCTTGAAGGATGTAGCTTCCTTTTAGCTGAAAAGTGACTGTGTTTACCTGAAACGAAGTCTTGCTTGTAAGGAGACACAAAGCCTGGGATTTAACTCCATTTCTGAAGGGAAACACACAGCACTGTTCTCATCCATGGAACACACTCTGCTTTAGAGCAAGAAGCATGCCCTTGGTTTGCAGAGTCTCTAAAACAGCAAGAAACGTGAGTGTGCTTAGAAAAAATGAACCGTGTTTTCTACACATATGGAACATATCTAGTTCAACTCTGCTTCTGAAATTGATACAAACCACAGGTACTCTAACATCCAATGCTTGTCAGTTAAGAGCAAGAAAAGTGTGAGATTCGTGAACGATGTAGCTTCCTTTGAGCTGAAAAGCACCTGCGTTTACCTGAAACGAAGTCTTGCTTGTAGGAAAACAAAGAGCCTGGGATTTAACTACATTTCTGAAGGGAAACACACAGCAAAGTTCTCCTCCATGAAACACTCTCTGCTTTAGAACAAGAAGCATGCTCTTTTTTTCTTCAGCATCTAATGAAGCAGGAAACGTGAGTATGCTCACAAGAAAAGTCCTTTGTTTCCTACAAATACTGGCCATATCTAGTACAACTCTGCTCCTGAAACTGGTGTAAACCACAGGGCATCTAACATCCAATGCTTTGCAGTTTTGAGCGAGACAAGGTTGAGCTTCATGAACATTGTAGCTTCGTTTGAGCTAAAAGGGACTGCGTTTACCTGAAACGAAGTCTTGCTTGTAGGAAGACTCAGAGCCTGGGATTTAACTCCATTTCTGAAGGGAAACACACTCTGCTTTAGAGCAAGAAGCACGCCCTTTCTTTCTACACTGTCCAATACAGCAGGAAACGTGAGTGTGCTCATATCAAAAGAAGGGTGTTTCCTACACATACGGACCATATCAAGTTCAACTCTGCTTCTGAAGCTGATACCAACCAAAGGTCCTCTAACATCCAATGATTGTCAGTAAAGAGCGAGAAAAGTGTGAGCTTCCTGAATGATATAGCTTCCTTTGAGCTGAAAATGACTGTGTTTACCTGAAACGAAGTCTTGCTTGTAGGAAGACAAAGAGCCTGGGATTTAACTCCATTTCTGAAGGGAAACACACATCACATTTCTCATCCATGAAACACACTCTGCTTAAGAGCAAGAAGTATGCTATTTCTTTCTACATCATCTAATGAAGCAGGAAACGTGAGTATGCTCAGAACAAAAGAACGGTGTTTCCTACACATACAGACCAAATCTAGTTCAACTCTGCTTCTGAAACTGATACAAACCACAGATCTTCGAACATCCAATGATTTTCAGTTAAGAGCAAGAAACGTGTAAGCTTCTTGAAGGATGTAGCTTCCTTTTAGCTGAAAAGTGACTGTGTTTACCTGAAACGAAGTCTTGCTTGTAAGGAGACACAAAGCCTGGGATTTAACTCCATTTCTGAAGGGAAACACACAGCACTGTTCTCATCCATGGAACACACTCTGCTTTAGAGCAAGAAGCATGCCCTTGCTTTGCAGAGTCTCTAAAACAGCAAGAAACGTGAGTGTGCTTAGAAAAAATGAACCGTGTTTTCTACACATATGGAACATATCTAGTTCAACTCTGCTTCTGAAATTGATACAAACCACAGGTACTCTAACATCCAATGCTTGTCAGTTAAGAGCAAGAAAAGTGTGAGATTCGTGAACGATGTAGCTTCCTTTGAGCTGAAAAGCACCTGCGTTTACCTGAAACGAAGTCTTGCTTGTAGGAAAACAAAGAGCCTGGGATTTAACTACATTTCTGAAGGGAAACACACAGCAAAGTTCTCCTCCATGAAACACTCTCTGCTTTAGAACAAGAAGCATGCTCTTTTTTTCTTCAGCATCTAATGAAGCAGGAAACGTGAGTATGCTCAGATGAAAAGTCCTGTGTGTCCTACAAGTACTGGCCATATCTAGTACAACTCTGCTCTTGAAAATGATACAAAGCCCAGGTCCTCTAACATCCAAAGCTTTTCAGTTAAGAGCAAGAAACGTGTGAGCTTCGTGCAGGATGTAGCTTCCTTTGAGCAGAAAAGGGACTGCCTTTAACTGAAATGAAGTCTTGAATGTAGGAAGACACAGAGCCAGGGATTTAGCTCCATTATGAAGGGAAACACACAGCACAGTTCTCATCCATGAAATATACTCTGCTTCAGAGCAAGAAGCATGCTCTTTCTTTCTACAGCCTCTAATAAAGCAGGAAACGTGAGTATGCTCACAAGAAAAGTCCTTTGTTTCCTACAAATACTGGCCATATCTAGTACAACTCTGCTCCTGAAACTGGTGTAAACCACAGGGCATCTAACATCCAATGCTTTGCAGTTTTGAGCGAGACAAGGTTGAGCTTCATGAACATTGTAGCTTCGTTTGAGCTAAAAGGGACTGCGTTTACCTGAAACGAAGTCTTGCTTGTAGGAAGACTCAGAGCCTGGGATTTAACTCCATTTCTGAAGGGAAACACACTCTGCTTTAGAGCAAGAAGCACGCCCTTTCTTTCTACACTGTCCAATACAGCAGGAAACGTGAGTGTGCTCATATCAAAAGAAGGGTGTTTCCTACACATACGGACCATATCAAGTTCAACTCTGCTTCTGAAGCTGATACCAACCAAAGGTCCTCTAACATCCAATGATTGTCAGTAAAGAGCGAGAAAAGTGTGAGCTTCCTGAATGATATAGCTTCCTTTGAGCTGAAAATGACTGTGTTTACCTGAAACGAAGTCTTGCTTGTAGGAAGACAAAGAGCCTGGGATTTAACTCCATTTCTGAAGGGAAACACACATCACATTTCTCATCCATGAAACACACTCTGCTTAAGAGCAAGAAGCATGCTATTTCTTTCTACATCATCTAATGAAGCAGGAAACGTGAGTATGCTCAGAACAAAAGAACGGTGTTTCCTACACATACAGACCAAATCTAGTTCAACTCTGCTTCTGAAACTGATACAAACCACAGATCTTCGAACATCCAATGATTTTCAGTTAAGAGCAAGAAACGAGTAAGCTTCTTGAAGGATGTAGCTTCCTTTTAGCTGAAAAGTGACTGTGTTTACCTGAAACGAAGTCTTGCTTGTAAGGAGACACAAAGCCTGGGATTTAACTCCATTTCTGAAGGGAAACACACAGCACTGTTCTCATCCATGGAACACACTCTGCTTTAGAGCAAGAAGCATGCCCTTGCTTTGCAGAGTCTCTAAAACAGCAAGAAACGTGAGTGTGCTTAGAAAAAACGAACCGTGTTTTCTACACATATGGACCATATCTAGTTCAACTCTGCTTCTGAAATTGATACAAACCACAGGTACTCTAACATCCAATGCTTGTCAGTTAAGAGCAAGAAAAGTGTGAGATTCGTGAACGATGTAGCTTCCTTTGAGCTGAAAAGCACCTGCGTTTACCTGAAACGAAGTCTTGCTTGTAGGAAAGCAAAGAGCCTGGGATTTAACTACATTTCTGAAGGGAAACACACAGCAAAGTTCTCCTCCATGAAACACTCTCTGCTTTAGAACAAGAAGCATGCTCTTTTTTTCTTCAGCATCTAATGAAGCAGGAAACGTGAGTATGCTCACAAGAAAAGTCCTTTGTTTCCTACAAATACTGGCCATATCTAGTACAACTCTGCTCCTGAAACTGGTGTAAACCACAGGGCATCTAACATCCAATGCTTTGCAGTTTTGAGCGAGACAAGGTTGAGCTTCATGAACATTGTAGCTTCGTTTGAGCTAAAAGGGACTGCGTTTACCTGAAACGAAGTCTTGCTTGTAGGAAGACTCAGAGCCTGGGATTTAACTCCATTTCTGAAGGGAAACACACTCTGCTTTAGAGCAAGAAGCACGCCCTTTCTTTCTACACTGTCCAATACAGCAGGAAACGTGAGTGTGCTCATATCAAAAGAAGGGTGTTTCCTACACATACGGACCATATCAAGTTCAACTCTGCTTCTGAAGCTGATACCAACCAAAGGTCCTCTAACATCCAATGATTGTCAGTAAAGAGCGAGAAAAGTGTGAGCTTCCTGAATGATATAGCTTCCTTTGAGCTGAAAATGACTGTGTTTACCTGAAACGAAGTCTTGCTTGTAGGAAGACAAAGAGCCTGGGATTTAACTCCATTTCTGAAGGGAAACACACATCACATTTCTCATCCATGAAACACACTCTGCTTAAGAGCAAGAAGCATGCTATTTCTTTCTACATCATCTAATGAAGCAGGAAACGTGAGTATGCTCAGAACAAAAGAACGGTGTTTCCTACACATACAGACCAAATCTAGTTCAACTCTGCTTCTGAAACTGATACAAACCACAGATCTTCGAACATCCAATGATTTTCAGTTAAGAGCAAGAAACGTGTAAGCTTCTTGAAGGATGTAGCTTCCTTTTAGCTGAAAAGTGACTGTGTTTACCTGAAACGAAGTCTTGCTTGTAAGGAGACACAAAGCCTGGGATTTAACTCCATTTCTGAAGGGAAACACACAGCACTGTTCTCATCCATGGAACACACTCTGCTTTAGAGCAAGAAGCATGCCCTTGCTTTGCAGAGTCTCTAAAACAGCAAGAAACGTGAGTGTGCTTAGAAAAAATGAACCGTGTTTTCTACACATATGGACCATATCTAGTTCAACTCTGCTTCTGAAATTGATACAAACCACAGGTACTCTAACATCCAATGCTTGTCAGTTAAGAGCAAGAAAAGTGTGAGATTCGTGAACGATGTAGCTTCCTTTGAGCTGAAAAGCACCTGCGTTTACCTGAAACGAAGTCTTGCTTGTAGGAAAACAAAGAGCCTGGGATTTAACTACATTTCTGAAGGGAAACACACAGCAAAGTTCTCCTCCATGAAACACTCTCTGCTTTAGAACAAGAAGCATGCTCTTTTTTTCTTCAGCATCTAATGAAGCAGGAAACGTGAGTATGCTCACAAGAAAAGTCCTTTGTTTCCTACAAATACTGGCCATATCTAGTACAACTCTGCTCCTGAAACTGGTGTAAACCACAGGGCATCTAACATCCAATGCTTTGCAGTTTTGAGCGAGACAAGGTTGAGCTTCATGAACATTGTAGCTTCGTTTGAGCTAAAAGGGACTGCGTTTACCTGAAACGAAGTCTTGCTTGTAGGAAGACTCAGAGCCTGGGATTTAACTCCATTTCTGAAGGGAAACACACTCTGCTTTAGAGCAAGAAGCACGCCCTTTCTTTCTACACTGTCCAATACAGCAGGAAACGTGAGTGTGCTCATATCAAAAGAAGGGTGTTTCCTACACATACGGACCATATCAAGTTCAACTCTGCTTCTGAAGCTGATACCAACCAAAGGTCCTCTAACATCCAATGATTGTCAGTAAAGAGCGAGAAAAGTGTGAGCTTCCTGAATGATATAGCTTCCTTTGAGCTGAAAATGACTGTGTTTACCTGAAACGAAGTCTTGCTTGTAGGAAGACAAAGAGCCTGGGATTTAACTCCATTTCTGAAGGGAAACACACATCACATTTCTCATCCATGAAACACACTCTGCTTAAGAGCAAGAAGTATGCTATTTCTTTCTACATCATCTAATGAAGCAGGAAACGTGAGTATGCTCAGAACAAAAGAACGGTGTTTCCTACACATACAGACCAAATCTAGTTCAACTCTGCTTCTGAAACTGATACAAACCACAGATCTTCGAACATCCAATGATTTTCAGTTAAGAGCAAGAAACGTGTAAGCTTCTTGAAGGATGTAGCTTCCTTTTAGCTGAAAAGTGACTGTGTTTACCTGAAACGAAGTCTTGCTTGTAAGGAGACACAAAGCCTGGGATTTAACTCCATTTCTGAAGGGAAACACACAGCACTGTTCTCATCCATGGAACACACTCTGCTTTAGAGCAAGAAGCATGCCCTTGCTTTGCAGAGTCTCTAAAACAGCAAGAAACGTGAGTGTGCTTAGAAAAAATGAACCGTGTTTTCTACACATATGGACCATATCTAGTTCAACTCTGCTTCTGAAATTGATACAAACCACAGGTACTCTAACATCCAATGCTTGTCAGTTAAGAGCAAGAAAAGTGTGAGATTCGTGAACGATGTAGCTTCCTTTGAGCTGAAAAGCACCTGCGTTTACCTGAAACGAAGTCTTGCTTGTAGGAAAACAAAGAGCCTGGGATTTAACTACATTTCTGAAGGGAAACACACAGCAAAGTTCTCCTCCATGAAACACTCTCTGCTTTAGAACAAGAAGCATGCTCTTTTTTTCTTCAGCATCTAATGAAGCAGGAAACGTGAGTATGCTCACAAGAAAAGTCCTTTGTTTCCTACAAATACTGGCCATATCTAGTACAACTCTGCTCCTGAAACTGGTGTAAACCACAGGGCATCTAACATCCAATGCTTTGCAGTTTTGAGCGAGACAAGGTTGAGCTTCATGAACATTGTAGCTTCGTTTGAGCTAAAAGGGACTGCGTTTACCTGAAACGAAGTCTTGCTTGTAGGAAGACTCAGAGCCTGGGATTTAACTCCATTTCTGAAGGGAAACACACTCTGCTTTAGAGCAAGAAGCACGCCCTTTCTTTCTACACTGTCCAATACAGCAGGAAACGTGAGTGTGCTCATATCAAAAGAAGGGTGTTTCCTACACATACGGACCATATCAAGTTCAACTCTGCTTCTGAAGCTGATACCAACCAAAGGTCCTCTAACATCCAATGATTGTCAGTAAAGAGCGAGAAAAGTGTGAGCTTCCTGAATGATATAGCTTCCTTTGAGCTGAAAATGACTGTGTTTACCTGAAACGAAGTCTTGCTTGTAGGAAGACAAAGAGCCTGGGATTTAACTCCATTTCTGAAGGGAAACACACATCACATTTCTCATCCATGAAACACACTCTGCTTAAGAGCAAGAAGCATGCTATTTCTTTCTACATCATCTAATGAAGCAGGAAACGTGAGTATGCTCAGAACAAAAGAACGGTGTTTCCTACACATACAGACCAAATCTAGTTCAACTCTGCTTCTGAAACTGATACAAACCACAGATCTTCGAACATCCAATGATTTTCAGTTAAGAGCAAGAAACGTGTAAGCTTCTTGAAGGATGTAGCTTCCTTTTAGCTGAAAAGTGACTGTGTTTACCTGAAACGAAGTCTTGCTTGTAAGGAGACACAAAGCCTGGGATTTAACTCCATTTCTGAAGGGAAACACACAGCACTGTTCTCATCCATGGAACACACTCTGCTTTAGAGCAAGAAGCATGCCCTTGCTTTGCAGAGTCTCTAAAACAGCAAGAAACGTGAGTGTGCTTAGAAAAAATGAACCGTGTTTTCTACACATATGGACCATATCTAGTTCAACTCTGCTTCTGAAATTGATACAAACCACAGGTACTCTAACATCCAATGCTTGTCAGTTAAGAGCAAGAAAAGTGTGAGATTCGTGAACGATGTAGCTTCCTTTGAGCTGAAAAGCACCTGCGTTTACCTGAAACGAAGTCTTGCTTGTAGGAAAACAAAGAGCCTGGGATTTAACTACATTTCTGAAGGGAAACACACAGCAAAGTTCTCCTCCATGAAACACTCTCTGCTTTAGAACAAGAAGCATGCTCTTTTTTTCTTCAGCATCTAATGAAGCAGGAAACGTGAGTATGCTCACAAGAAAAGTCCTTTGTTTCCTACAAATACTGGCCATATCTAGTACAACTCTGCTCCTGAAACTGGTGTAAACCACAGGGCATCTAACATCCAATGCTTTGCAGTTTTGAGCGAGACAAGGTTGAGCTTCATGAACATTGTAGCTTCGTTTGAGCTAAAAGGGACTGCGTTTACCTGAAACGAAGTCTTGCTTGTAGGAAGACACAGAGCCTGGGATCTAACTCCATTTCTGAAGGGAAACATACAGAACAGCTCTCATCCTTGGAACACACTGTGCATTAGAGCAAAAAGCACGCTGTTGCTTTCTAGCGTCTCTTATATAAGAAGAAATGCGTGTGTGCTCAGAAGAAAAGAACTGTGTTTCCTATACATACTGACCATATCGTGTTCAACTCTGCTCAAAAACTGGTATAAACCACAGGTCCTCTAATATCCAATGCTTTCAGTTAAGAGCGAGAAACGGGTGAGTTTCATGAACGATGTAGCTTCCTTTGAGCTGAAAAGGGACTGCATTTACCTGAAAGGAAGTCTTGCTTGTAGGAAGACACAAAGCATGGGATTTAACTCCATTTCTGATGGGAAACACACAGCACAGTTCTCATCCTGAAACACACTCTGCTTTAGAGCAAGAAGCATGCACTTTCTTTCTACAGCCTCTATTAAAGCAAGAAACATGATTATGCTCAGAAGAAATGTACTGTGTTACCTACACATACTGAACATATCTCTTTACACTCTTCTTCTGAAACTGACACCAACCAAAGGTCCTCTAACATCCAATGCTTGTCAGTTAAGAAGAGAAATGTGTGAGCTTGGAAAACGGTGTAGGTCCTTTGAGCTGAAAAGTGACTACCCTTAACTGAAACGAAGTCTTGCTTGTAGGAAGACACATAGCCTGGGATTTAATTCCACTTTTGAAGGGAAACACACAGCACAGTTCTCATCCATAGAACACCAACTGCTCTAGAGCATGAAGCACGCTCTTGCTTTCCAGAGTCTCTAATACATCAAGAAACGTGAGTGTGCTCATAGCAAAAGTCCGGTGTTTCCTACACATAGGACCACATCTAGTTCAACTCTGCTTCTGAAAATGATACAAAGCCCAGGTCCTCTAACATCCAAAGCTTTTCAGTTAAGAGCAAGAAACGTGTGAGCTTTGTGAAGGATGTAGCTTCCTTTGAGCTAAAAGGGGACTGCGTTTACCAGAAAAGAAATATTGCTGGTAGGAAGACACAAAGCCTGGGATCTAACTCCATTTAAGAAGGGAAACATACAGCACAGTTCTCATCCTTGAAACGCAATCTGCTTTAGAGCAAGAAGCACGCACTTTTTTTCTACACTCTCTAATACAGCAGGAAACGTGAGTGTGTTCAGATCCAAAGAACGATTTTTCCTACAAATACGGACCATATCTAGTACAACTCCGCTTCTGAAACTGATACAAAGCACAGGTCCTCTAAAATGCAATGCTTTTCAGGTAATAGCAAGAAGTGTGTTAGCTTCGTGAAGGATGTAGCTTCCTTTGAGCTGAAAAGGGACTGCCTTAACTGAATCGAAGTCTTGAATGTAGGAAGACACAGAGCCAGGATTTAGCTCCATTTCTGAAGGGAAACACACAACACAGTTCTCATCCATGAAATATACTCTGATTCAGAGCAAGAAGCATGCTCTTTCTTTCTACAGCATCTAATGAAGCAGGAAACGTGAGTATGCTCACAAGAAAAGTCCTGTGTTTCCTACAAATACTGGCCATATCTAGTACAACTCTGCTCCTGAAACTTGTGTAAAACACAGGGCATCTAACATCCAATGCTTTGCAGGTTTGAGCGAGACAAGGTTGAGCTTCATGAACATTGTAGCTTCGTTTGAGCTGAAAAGGGACTGCGTTTACCTGAAACGAAGTCTTGCTTGTAGGAAGACACAGAGCCTGGGATATAACTCCATTTCTGAAGGGAAACATACAGAACAGCTCTCATCCTTGGAACACACTGTGCATTAGAGCAAAAAGCACGCTGGTGCTTTCTAGAGTCTCTTATATAAGAAGAAATGCATGTGTGCTCAGAAGAAAAGAACTGTGTTTCCTAAACATACTGACCATATCATGTTCAACTCTGCTCAAGGAACTGGTATAAACCACAGGTCCTCTAACATTCAATGCTTTCAGTTAAGAGCGAGAAACGGGTGAGGTTCGTGAACGATGTAACTTCGATGGAACTGAAAAGGGACTGAATTTACCTGAAACGAAGTCTTGCTTTTAGGAAGACTCAAAGCCTGGGATTTAACTCCATTTCTGATGGGAAACACACAGCACAGTTCTCATCATGAAACACACTCTGCTTTAGAGCAATAAGCATGAACTTTCTTTCTACAGCCTCTATTAAAGCAAGAAACGTGATTATGCTCAGAAGAAATGTACTGTGTTACCTACACATACTGACTATATCTCGTTACACTCTTCTTCTGAAACTGATACCAACCAAAGGTCCTCTAACATCCAATGCTTGTCAGTTAAGAAGAGAAATGTGTGAGCTTGGTGAACGGTATAGGTCCTTTGAGCTGAAAAGTGACTACCCTTACCTGAAACAAAGTCTTGCTTTTAGGAAGACACAGAGCCTGGGATTTAATTCCATTTCTGAAGGGAAACACACAGCATAGTTCTCATCCATGAAACTCACTCTGCTTTAGAACAAGTAGCACGCTCTTGCTTTCTAGGGTCTCTAATACAGCAGGAAACGTGAGTGTGCTCAGAACAAAGAACTGTGTTTCCTACACATACGGACCATATCTTGTTCAACTCTGCTCAAGAAACTGGTTTAAACAACAGGTCCTGTAGCATCCAATGCTTTTCAGTTATGAGCAAGAAACGTGTGAGCTTCGTGAACGTTGTAGCTTGCTTTGATCTGAAAGGGGACTGCGTTTACCAGAAACGAAGTATTACTTCTAGGAAGACACAAAGCCTGGGATCTAACTCCATTTCTGGAGAGAAACATACAGCACAGTTCTCATCCTTGAAACGCACTCTGCTTTAGAGCAAGAAGCACGCCCTTTTTTTTTTTACACTCTCTAATACATCAGGAAACGTGAGTGGCCTTAGAACAAAAGAACGGCGTTTCCTACACATTCGGACCATATCTAGTTCAACTCTTCTTCGGAAACTGATACAAACCACAGGTACTCTAACAGCCAATGCTTGTCAGTTAAGAAGGGAAATGTGTGAGCTTCGTGAACAGTGTAGGTCCTTTGAGCTGAAAAGTGACTACCCTTACATGAAAAAAAGTCTTGCTTGTAGGAAGAAACAGTGCCTGGGATTTAACTCCATATCTGAAGGGAAACGCACAGCACAGTTTTTATCCATGAGACAAACTCTGCTTTAGAGGAAGAAGCACGCTCTTGCTGTCTAGAGTCTCTTATACAGAAGGAAACGCGAGTGTGCTCAGAAGAAAAGAACTGTGTTTCCTACACAAAAGGACCACATTGTTTTCATCTCTGTGTCTGAAACTGATACAAACCACAGGTCTTCTAACATCCAATGCTTTTCAGTTAAGAGCGAGAAAAGTTTGAGCTTTGTGAATAGTGTAAGGCCTTTGAGCTTAAAAGCGACTACCCTTACCTGAAACGAAGTCTTGCTTGTAGGAAGACACAGAGCATGGGATTTAACTCCACTTCTGAAGGGAAACAAACAGCACAGTTCTCATCCATGAAACACACTCTGATTTAGAGCAAGAAGCACTCTCTTGCTTTCTAGAGTCTCTAATATAGCAGGAAACGCAAGTGTGCTCAGAACAAAAGAACTTTTTTTCCTACACATACGGACCATATCTAGTTCAACTCTTCTTCTGAAACTGATAGAAACCTCACGTCTTCTGACATCCAATGCTTGTCATTTAAGAGCGAGAAAAGTGTGAGTTTCATGAACCATGTAGCTTCGTTTGACCTGAAAAGTGACTGTGTTTAACAGTGAGAAAAGCGTTGGCTTTGTGCACTGTGTAAATTCATTTCAGTCCAAAATTCAGTGGGTATACCGGAAATGAACACTTGATTGTAGGACCATATCATGTTCATCTCTGCTAATGAAACTGATACAAACCACAGCGCCTGTTAAATAAATGCTCTTTAGTTAATAGTGAGAATGGCGTTGGTATCTTAAACTGTGTAAATTCATTTGAGCCCAAAATTCACTTGGTTTACCAGAAATGACCTCTTGCTTGTAGTAAGACACAGATCCTGTGATTTTACTCCCTTTCTGAAGGGAAATTCAGACCAGTGTTCTCATCCATGAAACACACTCTGTTTTCACGCAAGAAGCATGCTCTTCTTTCCAGCTTCGCCAATACAGCCAGAAACATGAGCAAGCCCAGTACAAAAGAGCTGTGTATCCTATTCAAACAGACCATATCTACTTTAACTTTGCTTATGAAACTGATACAAACCACAGCTTTACTTACATAAATGCTCTTTAGTTAATAATGAGAATCCAGTTGTGCTTGTGAACTGTGTACATTCATTTGAGCCCAAAATTCAGTGGGTTTACCAGAAATGACCTCTTGCTTGTAGGACGGCACAGATTTTTCGCTTACCTCCGTTTCTGAAGGTAAATTCAGACCTATGTTCTACTCCATGAAACACAATGTGTTTTAAGGCAAGAAGCATGCTCTTCATTCCAGCGTCTCCAATACAGCAAGAAACATGAGCCTGCCCAGAATAAAAGGCTGTGTTTCCTAAATATACAGACCATATCTAGTTCAACACTGCTTATGAAACTGATAGAAACCACAGCTCATGTTAAATCAATGCTCTTTAGTTAATAGTGAGAAACGTTTTGGGTTTGTGAACTGTGTAAGTTATTTTGAGCCACAAATTCACTGGGTTTACCACAAATGAACTCTTTCTTGTAAAAAGACACACATCCTGGATCGTAATTCCGTTTCTGAAGGGAAATTCAGACCAGTGTTCTCATACATGAAACATACTCTCTTTTAACGGAAGAAGCATGCTCTTCTGTCCAGTGTCTCTAATACAGCAAGAAATATTAGCATGCCCTGATAAAAAGGACTGTTTTTCCAACTCATACCAAACATATCTAGTTCAACCCTGCAGATGAAAGTGATGCAAACATCAGCTCCTGTTAGTTAATAGTATGAAACGTGTAGGGTTCGTGGACTTTGTAAATTCATTTGAGCCAAAAATTCACTTGGTTTACCAGAAATGACCTCTGGCATGTAGGAAGACACAGATCCTGTTGTATAACTCCGTTTCTGAAGGGAAATTCAGACCAGTGTTCTCATCCATGAAACACACTCTGTTTTAATGCAAGAAGCATGCTCTTCTTTCCATTGTCTCCAATACATCAAGAAACCTGAGCAAGCCCAGAAAATAAGAACTGTGTTTCCTACTCATATGGACCATATCTTGTTTAACTCTGCTTATGAAACTGATACAAACCACAGCTCCTGTTAAATAAATGCTCTTTAGATAATAGTGAGAAACGCGTTGTGTTTTTTAACTGTGTAAATTCATTTGAGCACAAAATTGACAGGCTTTACCTGAAATTAACTCTTTCTTGTAGGAAGACACAGATCCTGTGGTTTAACTCAGCTTCTGAAGGGAAATTCAGACCAGTGTTCTCATGCATGAAACACACTCTGTTTTAACGCAAGAAGCATGCTCTTCTTTGCAGCTTCTCCAATACAGCAAGAAACATGAGCAAGCCCAGAGTAAAAGAACTGTGTTTCCTACTCATGCTGCCCATATCTAGTTCAACTCAGCTTATGAAACTGATACAATCCACAGCTCCTGTTAAATAAATGCTCGTTAGTTAATAGTGAGAAACGCATTGGGTTTTTGAACTGTGTACATTCATTGAGCCTAAAATTCAGTGGGTTTACCAGAAATGACCTCTTGCTTGTAGGAAGACACAGATCCTGTGGTTTAACAAAGTTTTGGAAGGGAAATTCAGACCAGTGTTCTCATCCATGAAACACACTCTGTTTTAAAACAAGGAGCATGCTATTATTTTCAGCTTCTCCAATACAGCAAGAAACATGAGCAAGCCCAGAACAAAAGAATTGTGTTTCCTATTCATAGAGACAATATCTAGTTTAAATCTGCTTATTAAACTGACACAAACCACAGCACCTCTTACATAAATGCTCTTTAGTTAATAGTGAGAAACTCGTTAGGCTTTTGAACTGTGTAAATTCATTTGAGTCCAAAATTCAGTGGGTTTACCAGAAATGACTTCTTGCTTGCAGGAAGACACAGATCCTGTGGTTTACCTCCGTTTCTGAAGGGAAATTCAGACCTGTGTTCTCATCCATGAAACACACTCTGTTTTAACGCAAGAAGCATGCTCTTCTTTCCAGCGTTTCCAATACAGCAAGAAACATGAGCAAGCCCAGAATAAAAGAACTGCGTTTTCTAACCATACGGACCATATCTAGTACAACTATGCTTATGAAACTGATACAAATCACAGTTCCTGTTAAATAAATGCTATTTAGTTAATAGTGAGAAATGCGTTGGGTTTTTGAACTCTGTAAATTCATTTGAGCCAAAAATTCACAGGGTGTACCTGAAAATAACTCTTGCTTGTAGGAAGACACAGATCCTGTGGTTTACCTCCATTTCTGAAGGGAAATTCAGACCAGTGTTCTCATCCATGAAACACACTCTGTTTTGATGCAGGAAGCATGCTCTTCTTTCCAGCGACTCCAATACAGCAAGAAATAGGAGCAAGCCCAGAAAAAAAGAACTGTGCTTCCTACTCATACAGACCATATCTAGTTCAACTATGCATATGAAACTGATAGAAGCCACAACTCCTGTTACATAAAAACTCTTTAGCTAATAGTGAGAAATACGATTGCTTCCTGAACTTGTAAATTCATTTGAGCCCAAAATTCACATGGTTTACCAGAAATGACCTCTTTCTTGTAGGAAGACACAGATCCTTTGGTTTACCTCCGTTTCTGAAGGGAAATTCAGTCCTGTGCTCTCATCCATGAAACACACTCTGTTTTAACGCAAGAAGCATGCTCTTCTTCCAGCATCTCCAATACAGTAAGAAATATGAGCAAGCCCAGAAAAAAAGAACTGTGTTTCACACTCATATGGACCTTATCTATTTCAAGTATGCTTATGAAACCGATACAAACCACAGCTCCTGTTACATAAATACTCTTTAGTTGATACTAGAAACGCTTAGTTTTCCTGTACTGTGTAAATTCATTTGAGCTCTAAATTCACTTGGTTTAATAGAAATGACCTCCTGCTTGTAGGAAGAAAACGATCCTGGATCTTAACTACTTTTCTGAATGGAAATTCAGAGGAGTGCTCTCATCCATGAAACACACTCTGTTTTAACGCAAGAAGCATGCTCTTCTGTCCAGCTTCTCCAATACAGCAAGAAAAATGAGCAAGCCCAGAATAAAAGAACTGTGTTTGCTAATCATACGGACCATATCTAGTTCAACTATGCTTATGAAACCTTTACAAACCACAGCTCCTGTTAAATAAATGCTCTTTAGTTAATAGTGAGAAACGTGTTGGGTTTGTGAACTGTGTAAGTTCATGTGAGCCGCACATTCACTGGGTTTACCAGAAATCAACTCTTGCTTGTAGAAAGACACAGATCCTGCATCTTAAATCCGTTACTGAAGGGAAATTCAGACCAGTGTTCTCATCCATGAAACACACTCTGTTTTAATGCAGGAAGCATGCTCTTCTTTCCAGTGACTACAATACAGCAAGAAATATGAGCAAGCCCAGAATAAAAGAACTGCGTTTCATAATCATACGGACCATATCCAGTTCAACTATGCTTATGAAACTGATACAAACCACAGCTCCTGTTAAAAAAATGCTCTTTAGTAAATAGTGAGAAACGCGTTGGGTTTTTGAACTGTGTAAATTCATTTGAGCCCAAAATTCACTTGGTTTACCCTAAATGACCTCTTGCATGTAGTAAGACACAGATACGGGACCTTAACTACATTTCAGAATGGAAATTCAGACCAGTGTTATCATGCATGAAACACACTCTGTTTTAATGCAAGAAGCATGCTCTTCTTTCCAGCGTCTCCAGTACAGCAAGAAATATGAGCATGCCCTGTAAATAAGGACTGTGTTTCCTACTCATACTAAACATATCTAGTTCAACTCGGCTGATGAAACTATGGAAACCACGGCTCCTCTTACATAAATGCTCTTTAGTTAATATTGAGAAATGCATTGGGTTCATGGACTGTGTGAATTCATTTGAGCACAAATTTCAGTGGGTTTACAAGAAATGACCTTTTGCTTGTAGGAAGACAAAGATCCTGTGGTTTTCCTCCATTTCTGAAAGTAAATTCAGACCTGTGTTCTCATCCACGAAACACACTCTGTTTTACGCAAGAAGCCTGGTCTTCTTTCCAGACTCTCCAATACAGCAAGAAATATGAGCAAGCCCAGAGTAAAAGAACTGTGTTTGTAATCATACGGACCATATCTAGTTCCACTGTGATCATGAAATTGATACACACCACAGCTCATATTAAATAAATGGTCTTTAGTTAATAGTGAGAGACTTGTTGCGTTTGTGAACTGTGTATCTTCATTTGAGCTGTAAATTCACTGGGTTTACCAGAAATGACCTCTTGCTTGTAGAAAGACAGATCCTGCATCTGAAATCCGTTTGTGAATGCAAATTCAGCCCAGTGTTCTTATCCATGAAACACACTCTGTTTTAATGCAAGAAGCATGGTCTTCTTTCCAGTGACTCCAATACAGTAAGAAATATAAGCAAGCCCAGAAAAAAACAACTGTGTTTCCTACTCATATGGACCTTATCTATTTCAAGTATGCTTATGAAACCGATACAAACCACAGCTCCTGTAACTTAAATACTCTTTAGTTAATAGTGAGAAACGCTAAGTTTTCCTGAACTGTGTAAATTCATTTGAGCTCTAAATTCACTTGGTTTAATAGAAATGACCTCCTGCTTGTAGTAAGAAACAGATCCTGGATCTTTACTACTTTTCTGAATAGAAATTCAGAGGAGTGCTTTCAACCATGAAACACACTCTGTTCTAACGCAGGAAGCATGCTCTTCTTTCCAGCCTCTCCAATACAGCAAGAAACATGAGCAAGCCTAGAACAAAAGAATTGTGTTTCATATTCATACAGACCATATGTATTTCAACTCTGCTTATGAAACTGATACAAAACACAGCTCCTCTTACATAAATGCTCTTTAGTTAATAGTGAGAATCAGTTTGGTTTGGTGAACTGCGAAAAATCATTTGAGCCGAAAAGTCACTTGGTTTACCAGAAATGAACTCTTGCTTGTTGGAAGACACAGATCATGGGGTTTCACTCCGTTTCTAAAGAGAAATTCAGACAAGAGTTCTCATCCCTGAAACACACTCTCTTTTAACGCAAGAAGCAAGCTCTTCTTTCCAGATTCTAACATAAAGCAAAAACCATAAACATGCCCTGAAAAAAAGACCTGTGTTTCCTACTCATACCAAACATATCTAGTTCAACTCTGCTGTTGAAACTGATGCAAACAACAGCTCCTCTTACATGAATGCTCTTTAGTTAATAATGAGAAACGCTTTGGGTTTTTGCATGGTGTAAATTCATTTGAGCCCCAAATTCACAGCGTTTACCTGAAATTAACTCTTGCTTGTAGGAAGACACAGATCCTGTGGTTTAACTAAGTTTCTGAAAGGAAATTCAGACCAGTGTTCTCATCCATGAAACACACTCTTTTTTAACTCAAGGAGTATGCTCTTATTTTCAGCTTCTTCATACAGCAAGAAACATGAGCAAGCCCAGAACTAAAGAATTGTGTTTCCTATTCATACAGACCATATCTAGTTTAACTCTGCTTATGAAACTGATACAAACCACAGCTCATCATACAAAAATCTTATTTAGTTAATAGTGAGAAACTCGTTAGGCTTTTGAACTGTGTAAATTCATTTGAGCCCAAAATTCAGTGGGTTTACCAGAAATGACCTCTTGCTTGTAGGAAGACACAGATCTTGTGGTTTACCTCCGTTTCTGAAGGGAAATTCAGACCTGTGTTCTCATCCATAAAACACTCTGTTTTAACGCAAGAAGCATGCTCTTCTTTCCAGCATCTCCAATACAGCAAGAAACATGAGCAAGCACAGAATAAAAGAACTGCGTTTCCTAATCATACGGACCATATCTAGTTCAACTATGCTTATGAAACTGATACAAACTACAGCTCCTGTTTAATAAATGCTCTTTAGTTAATAGTGAGAAACTTGTTGCGTTTGTGAACTGTGTAACTTCATTTGAGCCGCAAATTCACTGGGTTAACCAGAAAGGACCTCTCGTTTGTAGAAAGACGCAGATCCTGCATCTGAAATCCGTTTCTGAATGTAAATTCAGACCAGTGTTCTTATCCATGAAACACACTCTGTTTTAACTCAAGAAGCATGCTATTCTTTTCAGCGAGTCCAATACAGCAAGAAAAATAAGCAAGCCCAGAAAAAAAGAACTGTGTTTATTACTCATACGGACCTTATCTATTTCAAGTATGCTGATGAAACTGATACAAACCATAGCTCCTGTCATATAAATGCTCTTTAGATAATGGTGAGAAATGCTTTGGATTCCTGAACTGTGTAAATTCATTTGAGCTCTAAATTCACTTGGTTTAATAGAAATGACCTCCTGCTAGTAGTAAGAAACAGGTCCTGGATCTTAACTACTTTTCTAAACGGAAATTCAGAGGAGTGCTCTCATCCATGTAACACACTCTGTTTTAACGCAAGAAGCAAGCTATTCTTTCCAGTGTCTCTAATACAGCAAGAAACATGAGCATGCCCTGAAAAAAATTACTCTGTTTCCTACTCATACCAAGCATATCTAGTTCAACTCTGATGATGAAAGTGATGGAAACCACAGCACCTCTTACATAAATGCTCTTGAGTTAATAGTGAGAAACACATTGGGTTCGTGGACTGGGTAAATTCATTTGAGCCCAAAATTCAGTGGGTTTACCAGAAATGACCTCTTGCTTGTAGGAACACACAGATTCTGTGGTTTGCCTCCATTTCTGAAGTAAAATTCAGACCTGTGTTCTCATTAATGAAACACACTCTGTTTTAACGCAAGAAGCATGCTCTTCTTTCCAGCTTCTCCAATACAGCAAGAAACATTAGCAAGCCGAGAACAAAAGGACTGTGTTTCCTAATCATAAGGACCATACTTAGTTCAATTCTGTTTATGAAACTGATACAAACCACAGCTCCTCTTACATAAATCCTCTTTCATTAAAAGTGAGAATCGCGTTGGGTTTGTGAACCCAGAAAAACCATTTGAGCCCAAAATTCACTGAGTTTACAGGAAATGAACTCTTGTTTGTAGGAAGACACAGGTCCTGGGAATTAACTCCGTTTCTGAAGGGAAATTCAGAACAGAGTTCTCATCCCGGAAATACACTCTGTTTTAACGCAAGAAGCAAGCTCTTCTTTCCAGATTCTAACATACAGTAAAAACCATGAACATGCCCTGAAAAAAAGAACTGTGTTTCCTACTCATACAGACCATATGTAGTTCTACTCTACTTATGAAACTGATACAAACCACAGCTCCTCTTACATAAATGCTCTTTAGTTAATAGTGAGAATCGCATTGGGTTTTTGAACTGTGTAAAATCATTCCAGCACAAAATTCACTGGGTTTACCAGAAATAAACTCTTGCTTGTAGGAAGACACTGATCCTGGGGTTTAAGTCCGTTTCTGAAGGCAAATTCAGGCCAGAGTTCTCATCCCTGAAACACACTCTGATTTAAAGGAAGAAGCAAGCTCTTCTTTACAGAGGCTAAAATACAGCAAGATCCATGAGCATGCCCTGATAAAAAGAACTGGGTTTCCTACTTATGCAGACCATATGTAGTTCAACTCTGCTTATGAAATGGATACAAACCACAGCTCCACTTACATAAATGCTCTTTAGTTAATAGTGAGAATCGCGTTGGGTTCGTGAAATGCGAAAAATCATTTCAGCCCAAAATTCACTGTGTTTACCAGAAATGAACTCTTGTATGTAGGAAGACACATATCCTGGGGTTTAAGTCCGTTTCTGAAGGCAAATTCAGACCAGAGTTCTCATCCCTGAAAAAAAAACTCTGTTTTAAGGCAAGAATAACCCTCTTCTTTCCACCGTCTCCAATACAGTAAGAACCACGAGCATGCCCAGAAAAAAAGAACTGTGTTTCCTACTCATACAGACCATATTTAGTTCAACTCTGCTTATGAAACTGATAGAAACCACAGCTCCTCTTACATAAATCGCCTTTCATTAAAAATGAGAATCGCGTTGGGTTTGTGAACCGAGAAAAATCATTTGAGCCCAAAATTCTCTGAGTTTACCGGAAATGAACTCTTGCTTGTAGGAAGACACAGATCATGGGGTTTAACTCCTTTTCTAAAGAGAAATTCAGACCAGAGTTCTCATCCCTGAAACACACTCTGATTTAACGCAAGAAGCAAGCTCTTCTTTCAGAGGCTAAAATACAGCAAGATCCATGAGCATGCCCTGAAAAAAAGAACTGTGTTTCCTACTCATACGGACCATGTGTATTTCAATGCTGCTTATGAAACTGATACAAACCACAGCTCCTCTTACATAAATGCTCTTTAGTTAATAGTGAGAATCGGTTTGGGTTGGTGAACTGCGAAAAATCATTTGAGCCGAAAATTCACTTGGTTTACCAGGAATGAACTCTTGCTTGTTTGAAGACACAGATACTGGTGTTTAACTCCTTTTCTAAAGAGAAATTCAGTCCAGAGTTCTCATCCCTGAAACACACTCTGATTTAAAGGAAGAAGCAAGCTCTTCTTTACAGAGGATATAATACAGCAAGATCCATGAGCATGCCCTGAAAAAAAGAACTGGGTTTCCTACTTATGCAGACCATATGTAGTTCAACTCTGCTTATGAAACTGATACAAACCACAGCTCCTCTTACGTAAATGCTCTTTAGTTAATAGTGAGAATCGCGTTGGGTTTGTAAAATGTGAAAAAAAATTTCAGCCCAAAATTCACTGGGTTTACCAGAAATGAACTCTTGCTTGTAGGAAGACACAGATCCTGGGGATTAACTCCGTTCCTGAAGAGAAATTCAGAACAGAGTTCTCATCCCTGAAACACACTTTGTTTTAACGCAAGAAGCAAGCTCTTCTTTCCAGAGTCTAAAATACAGCAAGAACAATGAGCATGCCCTGAAAAAAAGAACTGTGTTTCCTACTCATACGGACCATAGGTAATCGAACTCTGCCTATGAAACTGATACAGACCACAGCTCCTCTTACATAAATTCTCTTTAGTTAATAGTGAAAATCGCGTTGTGTTCTAGAACTGTGTAAAATCATTTGAGCCGAAAATTCACTTGGTTTACCAGAAATGAACTCTTGCTTGTAGGAAGACACAGATCATGGGGTTTAACTCCCTTTCTGAAGGGAAAATCAGACCAGAGATCTCATCCATGAAACACACTCTGTTTTAATGCAAGAAGCAAGCTCTTCTTTCCAAGGTCTCTAATACAGCAAGAACCATGAGCATGCCCAGAAAAAAAGAACTGTGTTTCCTCCTCATACAGAACATATGTATTTCAACTCTGCTTGTGAAACTGATACAAACCACAGCTCCTCTTACATAAATGCTCTTTAGTTAATAGTGAGAATCGGTTTGGGTTGGTGAACTGTGAAAAATCATTTGAGCCAAAAATTCACTTGGTTTACCAGAAATGAACTCTTGCTTGTTGGAAGACACAGATCCTGGGGTTTAACTCCGTTTCTAAAGAGAAATTCAGACCAGAGTTCTCATCCCTGAACCACACTCTGATTTAACGCTAGAAGCAAGTTCTTCTTTCCAGAGGCTAAAATACAGCAAGATCCATGAGCATGCCCTGAAAAAAAGAGCTGGGTTTCCTACGTATGCAGACCATATGTAGTTCAACTCTGCTTATGAAACTGATAGAAACCACACCTCCTGTTACATAAAAGCTCTATAGTTATGAGGCCCAAATTCAGTGGGTTTATCAGAAATGACCTCTTGCTTGTAGGAAGAAACAGTACCTGTGGTTTACCTCCGTTTCTGAAGGGAAATTCAGACCTGTGTTCTCATCCATGAAACACACTCTGTTTTAACACAAGAAGCATGCTCTTCTTTCCAGAGTCTTTAATACAGCAAGAAACATGAGCATGCCATGAAAAAAAGGATTGTGTTTCCTACTCATCCCAAACATATCTAGTTAAACTCTGCTGATGAAAGTGATGCAAAATACAGCCCCTCTGACATAAATGCTCTTAAGTTAATAGTGAGAAACTCCTTGGGTTTGTGAACTGAGTAAATTCATTTGAGCCCAAAATTCAGTGGGTTTACCAGAAATGACCTCTTGCTTGTAGGAAGACACAGATCCTGTGGCTTAACTTCCTTTCTGAAGGGAAATTCAGACCTGTGCTCTCATCCATGAAACACACTCTGTTTTAATGCAAGAAGCATGCTCTTCTTTCCAGCATCTTCAATACAGCAAGAAACAAGTGCAAGGCCAGAAAAAAGAACAGTGTTTCCTACTCATATGGACCAAATCTAGTTCAACTCTGCTTATGAATCAGATACAAACCACAGCTCCTGTTAAATAGATGCTCTTTAGTTAATAGTGAGAAACGCATTGGCTTTTGAACTGTGTAAATTTATTTGAGCCAAAAATTCACAGGGTTTAACTGAAATTATCTCTTGCTTGTAGGAAGACATAGATCCTGTGGTTTCACTCCGTTTCTGAAGGGAAATTCAGACCATTGTTCTCATCCATGAAACACACTCTCTTTTAACAAAAGAAGCATGCTCTTCTTTCCAGCTTCTCCAATACAGCAAGAAACATGAGCATGCCCTGAATAAAAGGACTGTGCTTCCTACTCATTCCAAACATATCTAGTTCAACTATGCTGATGAAAGTGATGCAAACCACAGCTCCTCTTAAATAAATGCTCTTTAGTTAATAGTGAGAAACCCGTTGGGCTTGTGAACTGTGTACATTCATTTGAGCCAAAAATTCAGTGGGATCACCAGAAATGACCTCTTGCTTGTAGGAAGACACAGATCTTGTGGTTTACCTCCGTTTCTGAAGAGAAATTCAGACCAGTGTTCTCATCCATGAAACACACTCTGTTTTAACTCAAGAGGCATGCTCTTCTTTCCAGGCTCTCCAATACAGAAAGAAACATGAACAAGCCCAGAAAAAAAAACAACTGTGTTTCCTACTCATATGGGCCATACCTATATCAACTCTGCTTATGAAGCTGATACAAACAACAGCTCTTCTTACAAAAATGCTCTTCAGTTAATAGTGAGAAACGCGTTGGGTTTGTGAACTGTGTAAATTCATTAGACCCCAAAATTAGGTCGGTTTACCAGAAATGACCTCTTGCTTTTAGGAAGAAACAGATCCAGTGGTATAACTCTGTTTCTGAAGGGAAATTCAGAACAGTGTTATCATCCATGAAACACACTCTCTTTTAACTCAAGAAGCATGCTCTTCTTTCCAGCATGTCCTATACAGCAAGAAACATGAGCAAGTCCAGATAAAAAGAACTGTGTTTTCTATTCATACAGACTATATCTATTTTAACTCTGCTTATGAAACTTATAGAAACCAGAGCTCTTCTTACATAAATGATTTTTACTTAATAGTGTGAAACGCGTTGGGTTTGTGTTCTGTGTAAATTCATTTGAGTCCCAAATTCAGTGGGTATACCAGAAATGTCCTATTCCTTGTAGGAAGACACAGCACCGTGGTTTACCTCCGTTTCTGAAGCGAAATTCAGTCCTGTTTTCTTATACATGAAACACACTCTGTTTTAACGCAAGAGGCATGCTCTTCTTTCCAGCTTCTCCAATGCAGCAAGAAACATGAGCAAGCCGAGAACAACAGGACTGTGTTTCCTAATCATAAGGACCATACTTAGTTCAACTCTGCTTATGAAACTGATACAAACCACAGCTCTTGTTACATAAATGCTCTGTAGTTAATAGTGAGAAACGTGTTGGTTTGTGAACTGTGTAAATTCATGTGAGCCCAAAATTCAGTGGATTTACCACAAATGACCTCTTGCTTGTAGGAAGACACAGATACTGGATGTTAACTTCTTTACTAAAGGGAAATTCAGAACAGTGTTCTCATCCATGAAATACACTCTTTTTTAGCACAAGAAGCATGCTCTTCTTTCCAGCGTCTCCAATGCAGCAACAAACATGAGCATGCCCAGAAAAAGAACTGTGTTTCCTTACCAAATAGACCATATCTAGTTCAACTCTGCTTATGAAACTGATACAAACCACATCTCGCCTACATAAATGCTCTTTAGTTAATAGTGAGAATCGCGTTGGCTTCGTGATCTGTGTAATTTCATATGAGCCCAAAATTCAGTGGGTTTACCAGAAATGACCTCTTGCTTATAGGAAGACACAGATCCTGTGGTTTACCACCGATTCTTAAGGGAAATTCAGAACAGTGTTCTCCTCCATGAAACACACTCTGTTTTAACACAAGAAGCATGCTGATCTTTCCAGCATCTCCAATAGAGCAAGAACCATGAGCAAGCCCAGAAAATAGAACTTTGCTTTTTACTCATACGGACCTTACCTAGTTCAACTCTGCTTATGAAACTGATACGAAGCACAGCTCCTGTTACATAAATGCTCTATAGTTAATAGTGAGAAAAGCGTTGTCTTCGTGAACTGTGTAAAGTCATTTGAGCCCAAAATTCAGTGGGTTTACCAGAAATGACCTCTTGCTTGTAGGAAGACACAGATACTGTGGTTTCACCCCGTTCCTGAACGGAAATTCAGACCAGTGTTCTCATCCATGAAAGACAGTCTCTTTCAACTCAAGAAGCATGCTCTTCTTTCCAGCTTCTCCTATACAGAAAGAAACATGAGCAAGCCCAGAAAAAAAGAACTGTGTTTGCTATTCATACGGACCATATCTAGTTTAACTCTGCTTATGAAACTGATACAAAAAACAGCTCTTCTTACATAAATACTCTTTAGTTAATAGTGAGAAACGCGTTGTGTTTGTGAACTCTGGAAAATTATTTGAGCCCAAATTTCAGTGGGTTTATCAGAAATAACCTCTTGCTTGTAGGAAGAAACAGCACCTGTGGTTTACCTCCGTTTCTGAAGGGAAATTAAGACCTGTGTTCTCATCAATGAAACAAACTCTGTTTTAAA
Organism: Onychomys leucogaster; assembly: GCA_949786385.1. Taxonomy (NCBI): domain Eukaryota; kingdom Metazoa; phylum Chordata; class Mammalia; order Rodentia; family Cricetidae; genus Onychomys; species Onychomys leucogaster. The sequence continues at coordinate 310,943 of CATKUP010000286.1, read as the reverse complement.
GCAAGAAGCATGCTCTTCTTTCCAGTGTCTTTAATACACCAAGATACATTTCCAAGCCCAGAAAAAAAGAACAGAATTTCCTACACATACGGATCATATATAGTTCAACTCTGCTTAGGAATCTGATACAAACCACAGCTCCTGTTAAATAAATGCTCTTTAGTTAATAGTGAGAATCGTGTTGGATTTTTGAACTATGTAAATATAATTGAGCCCAAAATTCACAGGGTTTACATGAAATTAACTCTTGCTTCTAGGAAGACATAGATCCTGTGGTTTCACTCCGTTTCTGAAGGGAAATTCAGACCAGTGTTCTCATCCATGAAACACACTCTGTTTTAACAAAAGGAGCATGCTCTTCTTTCCAGCTTCTCCAATACAGCAAGAAACATGAGCAAGCCCAGAAGAAAAGAATTTTGTTTCCTATTCATACAGACCATATCTAGTTTAACTCTGCTTATGAAACTGATACAAACCACAGCTCTTCTTATATAAATGCTCTTTAGTTAATAGTGATTAACTCCTTAGGCTTGTGAACTGTGTAAATTCATTTGAGCCCAAAATTCAGTGGGTTTCCCAGAAATCACCTCTTGCATGTTGGAAGACACAGATCCTGTGGTTTAGCTCCATCTCTGAAGGGAATTTCAGATCTGTGTTCTCATCCATGAAACACACTCTGTTTTAATGCAAGAAGCATGCTCTTCTTTCCAGCGTCTCCAATAGCAAGAAACATGAGCAAGTCCCAAAGAAAAGAACTGTGTTTCCTAATCATAACGAACATATCTTGGTCAACTCTGCCTAGGAACCTGATAAAAACCACAGCTCTTCTTACAGAAATGTTCTTTAGTTAATAGTGAGAAATGTGTTGGTTTTGTGAACTGTGTAAAATCATTTCAGCCCAAAATTCACTGGGTTTAAAAGAAATGAACTCATGCTTGAAGAAAAAAAAAAGATCCTGGGGTTTATGTCCAATTCTGACGGAAAATTCAGACCAGTGTTCTCATCCATGATACACACTCTGTTTTTACCCAAGAAGCAAGCTCTTCTTCCCAGCAAGAGCCATGAGCATGCCCAGAAAAAAAGAACTGTGTTTCCTACTCACACGGACCTTAAGCAGTTCTACTCTGCTTATGAAACTGATACAAACCACAGCTCCTCTTACGTAAATGATCTTTAGTTAATATTGCAAATCGCGTTGTGTTTGTGAACTGTGTAAAATCATTTGAGCCCAAAATTCACTGGGTTTACCAGCAATGAACTCTTGCTTGGAGGAAGACACAGTACCTGGGGTTTAACTCTGTTTCTGCAGGGAAATTCAGACCAGAATTCTAACCCTGAAACACACACTGTTTTCATGCAAGAAGCAAGCTCTTCTTTCCAGCGTCTCCAATACAGCAAGAACCATGAGCATGCCCAGAAAAAAAGAACTGTGTTTCCTACTCATACAGACCATATCTAAGTGAACTCGACCTATGAACCTGATACAAACCACAGCTCCTCTTACATAAATGCTCTTTAGTTCATAGTGAGAAATGCGCTGGGTTCGTGAACTGTGTAAAAGCCTTTGAGCCCAATATTCACTGGGTTTACCAGAAATGAACTCTTGCTTGTAGGAACACACAGATCCTGGGGTGTAACTCCATTTCTGAAGGGATATTCAGACCAGTGTTCTCATCCATGAAACACATTTTTTTAACGCAAGAAGCATGCTCTTCTTTTCAGCGTCTCCAATACAGCAAGAACCATGAGCATGCCCAGAAAAAAAGACCTCTGTTTCCTACTCATACTGACCATATCTACTTCAACTCTGCTTATGAAACTGATCAAATCACAGCTCCTATTACATAAATGCTCTTTAGTTAATAGTGAGTATCGCGTTGGGTTCATGAACTGTGTATATTCATTTGAGCCCAAAATTCTCCAGGTTTAATAGCAATGAACTCTTGCTTGTAGGAAGACACAGATACGGGCATTTAACTCCGTTTCTGAAGGGAAATTCAGACCAGTGATCCCATCTATGAAACACACTCAGTCTTAACGCAAGAAGCATGCTCTTCTTTCCAGCGTCTCCAATACAGCAAGAAACATGAGCATGCCCAGAAAAAAAGAACTGTATTTCCTACTCATACGTAGTATATCAAGTTCAACTCTGCTTATGAAATTGATACAAACCACAACTGCACTTACATAAAAGCTCTTTAGTTAATATTGAGAAACGCATTGGGTTCATGAACCTTGTAAATTCATTTGAGCCCCAATTCACTGGGATTACCAGAATTGAACTCTTGCTTGTAGGAAGAACCAGATCCTGGGAATTTCACTGTGTATCTGAAGGGAAATTCAGACCAGTATTCCCATCTATGAAACACGCTCTGTTTTAACTCAAGAAGCATGCTTTCCTTTTCAGCGTCTCCAATTCAGCAAGAAACATGAGCATGCCTAGAAAAAAGAACTCTGTTTCCTACTCATACGGACCTTATCGAGTTCAACTCTGCTTATGAAACTGATACAAACCACAGCTCCTCTTACATAAATGCTCTTTAGTTAATAGTGAGAAATGCACTGGGTTCGTGAACTGTGTGAATTCATTTGAACACAGAATTCACAGGCTTTACCAGAATTCATCTCTTGTTTGTAGGAAGACACATCCTGGCATTTCATTCCTTTCTGAAGGGAAATTCAGACTAGTGTTCCCATCTATGAAACAAACTCTGTTATTAGGCAAGATGCATGCTCTTCTTTCCAGCGTCTCCAATACAGCAAGAAACATGAGCATGCCCAGAAAAAAAAAAAAAAAAAACCTGTGTTTCCTACTCATACGGACCATATCTAGTACAACACTTCTTATGAAACTGATACAAATCACAGCTCCTCTTACATAAATGCTCTTTAGTTAATAGTGAGAAACACATTGGGTTCGTGAATATTGTGAATTCATTTGAATCCAAAATTCACTCGGTTTATCAGAATTGATCTCTTGCTTGTAGGAAGACACAGAGCCTGGGGTTTAACTCCATATCAGATGGGAAATTCAGACAAGTGTTCTCATCCATGAAAAACACTCTGTTTTAAGGCAAGAAGCAAGCTCTACTTTCCAGCGTCACCAATACAGCAAGAACCATGAGCCCAGAAAAAAAGAACTGTGTTTCCTAATCATACAGAATATATCTATGTCAACTCTGCCTATGAACCTGATACAAACCACACCTCCACTTACATAAATGCTCTTTAGTTCATAGTGAGAAATGTGCTGGGTTCGTAAACTGTGTAAAATCCTTTAAGCCCAAAATTCACTGGATTTACCAGGAATGAAGTCTTGCTTGGAGGAATACACAGATACTGGGGTGTAACTCCGTTTCTGAAGGGAAATTCAGACCAGTGTTCTCATCCATGAAACACGTTTTTTTTTTTTTTTTTTTTTTTTTTTTAACGCAAGAAGCATGCTCTTCTTTCCAGCATCTCCAATACAGCAAGAACCATGAGCATGCCCAGAAAAAAAGACCTCTGTTTCCTACTCATACTGACCATATCTACTTCAACTCTGCTTATGAAACTGATCAAACCACAGCTACTCTTACATAAATGTTCTCTAGTTAATAGTGAGTATTGCGTTTGGTCGAGAACTGTGTAAATTCATTTGATACCAAAATTAACCGTGTTCCCCAGAAGTGAACTCTTGCTAGTAGGAACACACAGATACTGGCATTTTACTCAGTTTCTGAAGGGAAACACAGACCAGTGTTCCCAGCTATGAAACACACTCTGTTTAACACAAGAAGCTAGTTGTTCTTTCCAGAGTTAACAATACAGCAAGAACCATGAGCATACCCAGAAAAAAGAACTGTGTTTCCTTCTCATATGACCATATGTGGTTCAACTCAGCTTGTGAAACTGATACAAACCACAGCTCCTCTTACATAAAAGCTCTTTAGTTATTAGTGAGAATAGGGTAGGGTTTGTGAACTGGTAAAATCATTTGAGCCCAAAATTCACTTTGTTTAACAGAAAAGAACCCTTGCTTGTAGGAAGATACATATCCTGGTGTTTAACTCCATTTCTGAAGGGAAATTCAGACCAGTGATCTCATCCAAGAAACACACGTTTTTGTTAACGCAAGAAGCATGCTCTTCTTTCCAGTGTCTCAAATACAGCAAGAACCATGATCATGCCCAGAAAAAAAAGAACTCTGTTTCCTACTCACACTGACATTAAGCTGTTCAACTCTGCTTATGAAACTGATACAAACCACAGCTCCTCTTACATAAATGCTGTTTAGTTAATAGTGAGAATCAGGTAGGGTTCGTGAACTGTGTAAAATTATTTGAGCGGAAAATACACTGGGTTTACCAGAAATGGACTCATGCTTGTAGGAAGACATGGATCCTGAGGTGTAACACCATTTCTGAAGGGAAATTCAGACCAGTGTTCTCTTTCATGAAACACACGTTTTTTTTAACGCAAGAAGCATGTTCTTCTTTCCAGTGTCTCCAATACAGCAAGAACTATGAGCATGCCCAGAAAAAAAGAACTGTTGTTCCGACTCATACAGACCATATCTAGGTCAACTCTGCCTATGAACCTGATACAAACCACAGATCCTCTTACATAAATGCTCTTTAGTTAATAGATAGAATCGCATTGGTTTGTGAACTGGGTAAGATCATTTGAGCCCAAAATTCACTGTGATTACCAGAAATGAACTCTTGCTTGTAGGAAGACAAAGTTCCTGGGGTTTAACTCCATTTCTGAAGGGAAATTCAGACCAGTGTTCTCATCCATGTAAAACACTCTGTTTTCACGCAAGAAGCAAGCTCTTCTTTCCAGCGTCTCCAAAACAGCAAGAACCATGATCATGACCAGAAAAAAAGAACTGTGTTTCCTACTCATACAGACCATATGTAGGTCATCTCTGCCTATGAACCTGATACAAACCACAGCTCAACTTACATAAATGCTCTTTAGTTAATAGTGAGAAGTGCGTTGTGTTTGTGAACTGTGTAAAATCCTTTGTGCCAAAATTCACAGGGTTTACCAGAAATGAACTCTTGCTAGTAGGAATACACAGTTCTGGTGTGTAACTCCGTTTCTGAAGGGAAATCAGACTAGTGTTCTCATCCACGTAATACACTCTGTTTTCACGCAATAAGCAAGCTCATCTTTCCAGCGTCTCCAATACAGTAGAAATATGGGCATGCCCAGAAAAAAAGAACTGTGTTTCCTTCTCATATGGACCATGTCTATGTCAACTCTGCCTATGAACCTGATACAAACCACAGCTCCTCTTACATAAATGCTCTTTAGTTAATAGTGAGAAACGGATTGTGTTTGTGAACTGTGTAAAAACATTTGAGCCCATTATTCACTGTGTTTACCTCAAATGAACTCTTGATTGTTGGGAGACACAGACCCAGTGGTTTAACTCTGTTTTTGAAGGGAAATTCAGACCAGAGTTCTCTTCCCTGAAACACACACCGATTTAAGGACAGAAGCACCCTCTTCTTTCCAGAGTCTCCAATATGGCAAGAAACATGAGCATGCCCAGAAAAAAAGAGTTGTTTCCTGCTCCTATGGACCATATGTAGTTCAACTCTGCTTATGAAACTTGTACAAACCACAGCTCCTCTAACAAAAATGCTCCTTAGCTAATAGTGAGAAATGCGTTGTGTTCGTGAACTGTGTAAAATCCTTTGAGCCCAAAATTCACTGGGTTTACCAAAAATGAACACTTGCTTGTAGGAATACACAGATCCTGGTGTGTAACTCCATTTCTGAAGGGAAATTCAGACCAGTGTTCTCATCCATGAAACACACGTTTTTTTTTGTTTTGTTTTGTTTTGTTTTTTTAACGCAAGAAGCATTCTCTTCTTTCCAGCGTCTCCAATATAGCAAGGACCATGAGCATGCCCAGAAAAAAAGAACTGTGTTTCCTACTCCTATGGACCATATGTAGTGCAACTCTGCTTATGAAACTGATACAAACCACAGCTCCTCTTACATAAATGCTCTTTAGTTAATAGTGAGAAACACGTTGGGTTTGTGAACTGTGTAAAATCATTTGAGCCCAAAATTCACTGTGTTTACTAGAAATGAACTCTTGTTTGTAGGAAGACACAGATCCTGGTGTTTAACTACGTTTCTGAAGGTAAATTCAGAACAGTGTTCTCATCCATGAAACACACTCTGTTTTCACGCAAGAAGCAAGCTCTTCATTCCAGTGTCTCCAATACAGCAAGAACCATGATCATGCCCAGAAAACGAGAACTGTGTTTCCTACTCATACAGACCATATGTAGGTCAACTCTGCCTATGAACCTGATACAAACCACAGCTCCTCTTACAAAAATGCTCTTTAGTTAATAGTGAGAAACGCGTTGGGTTCGTGAACTGTGTAAAATCATTTGAGCCCAAAATTCACTGGGTTTACCATAAATGAACACTTGCTTGTAGGAAGACACAGCTCCTTCGGTTTAACTCTGATTCTGAAGGGAAATTCAGACCAGTGTTCTAATCCATGAAAGACATGCTGTTTTCACACAAGAATCAAGCTCTTCATTCCAGCATCTCCGACAGAGCAAGAACCAGGAGCATGCCCAGGAAAAAAGAACTGTGTTTCCGACTCATACAGACCATATCTAGATAAACTCTGCCAATGAACCTGATACAAACCACAGCTCTTCTTACATAAATGCGCTTTAGTTCATATTGAGAAACATGTTGGTTTCGTGAACTGTATAGATACATTTGAGCCCAAAATTCACTGGGTTTACAAATGAACTCTTGTTTGCAGGAAGACACAAATTCAGGGGTTTAACTCCGCTTCTGAAGGGAAATTCTGACCAGAGTTCTCATCCATGCAAAACAATCTATTTTAACAAAAGAAGCATGCTCCTCTTTCCAAAGACTCCAATAGAGTAGAAATATGAGCAAGCCCAGAAAAAAAGAACTGTGTTTCCTAATCATATGGACCATATGTAGTACAACTCTGCTTATGAAATTGGTACAAAACACAGCCACTCATACATAAATGCCCTTTAGTTAATAGTGAGAAACACGTTGGGTTCTTGAACTGTTTAAAATCATTTGAGCCAAAAAATTCACTGGGTTTACCAGAAATGAACTCTTGCTTGTAGGAAGACACAGTTCCTGGGGTTTAACTCCGTTTCTGAAGGAAAATTCAGACCAGTGTTCTCATCCTTTCACATACTCTGTTTTCACGCAAGAAGCAATCTCTTCTTTCCAGCTTCTCCAATACAGTAAAAACCATGATCATGCCCAGAAAAAAAAACTGTGTTTCCTACTCATACAGACAATATCTAGGTCAACTCTGACTATGAACCTGATACAAACTGCAGCTCCTCTTACACAAATTCTCTTTAGTTAATAGTGAGAAATGCTTTGGGTTCATGAACTGTGTAAAATCATTTGAGCCCAAAATTTCCTGGGTTAACAGAAATGAACTCTTGATTGTAGGAAGACACTGATCCTGGGGTGTAACTCTGTTTCTGATGGGAAATTCAGACCAGTTTTCTCATCCATGATGAACGTTTTTTTGTTTATTGTTTTTTAACACAAGAAGCATGTGCTTCTTTCCAGCAGCTCCAATACAGCAATAACAATGAGCATGCCCAGAAAAAAAGAACTGTGTTTCCTACTCATACAGACCATATCTAGGTCAACTCTGCCTATGAACCTGATACAAACCACAGCTCCTCTTTCGTAAATGCTCTTCAGTTCATATTGAGAAACGCGTTGGTTTTGTGAACTGTATAGATACATTTGAGCCCATAATTCACTGGGTTTACCTGAAGTGAACTCTTGCTTGTAGGAAGTCACAGATCGTGAAGTTTAACTCTGTTTTTGAAGGGAAATTCAGACCAGAGTTATCATCCCTGAAACACACACTGATTTAAGACAAGAAGCATCCTCTTCTTTCCAGCGTCTCCAATACAGCAAGAACCAAAGCATGCTCAGAAAAAAAAGAACTGTGATTCCTACTCATACGGACCATATCTAGTTCACCTCTCCTTATGAAACTGATACAAACCACAGCTCCTCTTACATAAATGCTCTTTAGTTAATAGTGAGAAACGCGTTGGTTTCGTGTACTGTATAGATACACTTGAGCCCAAAATTCACTGGGTTTACCAGAAATGAACTCTTGCTTGTAGGACGACACAAATCCAGGGGTTTAACTCCGCTTCTGAAGGGATATTCATACCAGTGTTCTCATCCATAAAAAACATGATGATTGAAGCTAAGAAGCATGCTCTTCTTCCCAAAGTCTCCAATAGAGTAGAAATATGAGCATGCCCAGAAAAAAAGAACTGTGTTTCCTAATCATATGGACCATATGTAGTACAACTCTGCTTATGAAATTGGTACAAAGCACAGCCTTTCATACATAAATTCCCTTTAGTTAATAGTGAGAAACACTTTGGTTTCTTGAACTGTGTAAAATCATTTGAGCCAAAAATTCACTGGGTTTACCAGAAATGAACTCTTGCTTGTAGGAAGACACAGTTCCTGGGGTTTAACTCCGTTTCTGAAGGGAAATTCAGACCAGTGTTCTCATCCTTTCACATACTCTGTTTTCACGCAAGAAGCAATCTCTTCTTTCCAGCTTCTCCAATACAGTAAAAACCATGATCATGCCAGGAAAAAAGAACTGTGTTTCCTACTCATACAGACCATATCTAGGTCAACTCTGCCTATGAACCTGATACAAACTGCAGCTCCTCTTACATAAATGCTCTTTAGTTAATAGTGAGAAATGCTTTGAGTTCATGAACTGTGTAAAATCATTTAAGCCAAAAATTTACTGGGTTAACAGAAATGAACTCTTGATTGTAGGAAGACACAGAACCTGGGGTGTAACTCTGTTTCTGATAGGAAATTCAGACCAGTGTTCTCATCCATGATGAACGTTTTTTTCTTGTTTTTTTTTTTGTTTGTTTGTTTTTTTTGTTTTGTTTTGTTTTTTTTTTTAACGCAAGAAGCATGTGCTTCTTTCCAGCAGCTCCAATACAGCAATAACAATGAGCATGCCCAGAAAAAAAGAACTGTGTTTCCTACTCATACAGACCATATGTAGGTCAACTCTGCCTATGAACCTGATACAAACTGCAGCTCCTCTTAAATAAATGCTCTTTAGTTAATAGTGAGAAATGCTTTGAGTTCATGAACTGTGTAAAATCATTTAAGCCCAAAATTTACTGGGTTAACAGAAATGAACTCTTGATTGTAGGAAGACTCAGATCCTGGGGTGTAACTCCATTTCTGATGGGAAATTCAGACCAGTGTTCTCATCCATGATGAAAGTTTTTTTGTTTTTGTTTTTGTTTTTGTTTTTTAACGCAAGAAGCATGTGCTTCTTTCCAGCAGCTCCAATACAGCAATAACAATGAGCATGCCCAGAAAAAAAGAACTGTGTTTCCTACTCAAACAGACCATACCTAGGTCAACTCTGCCTATGAAACTGATACAAACCACAGCTCCTCTTACATAAATGCTCTTCAGCTCATATTGAGAAACGTGTTGGTTTTGTGAACTGTATAGATACATTTGAGCCCATAATTCACTGGGTTTATCTGAAGTGAACTCTTGCTTGTAGGAAGACACAGATCGTGAATTTTAACTCTGTTTTTGAAGGGAAATTCAGACCAGAGTTCTCATCCCTGAAACACACACTGATTTAAGGCAAGAATCATCCTCTTCTTTCCAGCGTCTCCAATACAGCAAGTACCAAGAGCATGCTCAGAAAAAAAAGAACTATGATTACTACTCATACGGACCATATCTAGTTCACCTCTGCTTATGAAACTGATACAAACCACAGCTCCTCTTACATAAATGCTCTTTAGTTAATAGTGAGAAACGCGTTGGTTTCGTGTACTGTATAGATACACTTGAGCCCAAAATTCACTGGGTTTACCAGAAATGAACTCTTGCTTGTAGGACGACACAAATCCAGGGGTTTAACTCCGCTTCTGAAGGGATATTCATACCAGTGTTCTCATCCATAAAAAAAGATGATTGAAGCTAAGAAGCATGCTCTTCTTTCCAGCATCTCCAATACAGTAGAAATATGAGCATGCCCAGAAAAAAGAACTGTGTTTTCTAATAATACGGACCATATGTAGTACAACTCTGTTTATGAAATTTGTACAAACCACAACCCCTCATACATAAATGCTCTTTAGTTAATAGTGAGAAACGCGTTGGGTTGGTGAAATATGTAAATCACTTGAGCCCAAAAATCAACTGGGTTTACCAGAAATGAACTCTTCCATGTAAGAAGACACAGATCCTATTGTTTAACTCCGTTTCTGCAGGGAAATTCAGACCAGTGTTCTCATCCATGAAACTCACTCTGTTTTAACCCAAGAAGCAAGCTCTTCTTTCCAGCGTCTCCAATACAGCAAGAACCATGAGCATGCCCAGAAAAAAAGAACTGTGTTTCCCACTCATACAGACCATATCTAGGACAACTCTGCCTAAGAACCTGATACAAACCACAGCTCCGCTTACATAAATGCTCTTTAGTTCATATTGAGAAATGCGTTCGTTTTGTGGACTGTATACATACATTTGAGCCCATAATTCACTGGTTTTACCTGAAATGAACTCTTGCTTGTAGGAAGACGCATATCGTGAAGTTTAACTCTGTTTTTGAAGGGAAATTCAGACCAGAGTTCTCATCCCTGAAACACACAGTGATTTAAGGCAAGAAGCATGCTCTGCTTTCCAGAGTCTCAAATACAGCAAGAACTATGAGAATGCCCAGAAAAAAACAACTGTGTTTCCGACTCATACAGACCATATATAGGTCAACTCTGCCTATGAACCTGATACAAACCACAGCTCCTCTTATATAAAGGCTCTTTAGTTCCTAGTGAGAAACGGGTTATTTCGTGAACTGAGTAAAATCATTTGAGCCCAAAATTAACTGGGTTTACCAGAAATGAATTCTTGCTTGTAGGAAGACACAGACACAGGGGTGGAACTCTGTTTCTGAAGGGAAATTCAGACAAGGGTTCTCATCCATGAAACACACACAGTGTTAACGCAAGACGCATGCACTTCTTTCCAGAGTCTCCAATACAGCAAGAAACATGAGCATGCCCAGAAAAAAAGAACACTGTTTCCTAATCATAAGGAGCATATGTAGTTCAACTCTGTTTATGTAAGTGATATAAACCACAGCTCCTCTTACATGAATGCTCTTTAGTTAATAGTGAGAAACGCGTTGCGTTCGTGAACTGAGTAAAATCATTTGAGCCCAAAATTCACTGGTTTTACAGAAATGAATTCTTGCTTGTAGGAAGACATAGATCCTGGGGTGTAACTCTGTTTCTTAAGGGAAATTCAGACCAGTGTTCTCATCCATGAAACACACGTGTTTTTTTTTTAATGCAAAAAGCATCCTCTTCTTTCCAGCGTCTCCAATACAGCAAGAACCATGAGCATGCCCAGAAAAAAAGAACTGTGTTTCCTACTCATTTTACCATATGTAGTTCAACTCTGCTTATGAAACTGATACAAACCACAGCTCTTCTTGCATAAATGCTCTTTAGTTAATAGTGAGAATCGCATTGGGTTCGTGAACTGTGTAAAATCATTTGAGCCCAAAATTCACTGTGTTTACTTAAAATGATCTCTTGCTTGTATGAAGACACAGATCCTGGTGTGTAACTCCGTTTCTGAAGGGAAATTCAGACCAGTGTTCTCATCCAAGAAACAAACTCTGTTTTATTGCAAGAAGCGTGCTCTTCTTTCCATCATCTCCAATACTGCAAGAAACATGAGCATGCGCAGAAAAAAAGAAATGTGATTCCTACACATATGGACCATATGTAGTTATACTCTGCTTATGAAGCTGATACAAACCAAAGCTCCTCTTACATAAATGCTCTTTAGTTAATAGTGAGACTCGTGTTGGGTTCGTGAAGTGTCTAAAATCATTTGAGCCCAAAATTCAATTTGTTTACCAGAAATGAACACTTGCTTGTAGGAAGACACGGATCCTGAGGTTTAACTCCGATTCTGAAGGGAATCTCAGACCAGTGTTATCATCCCTGAAACACACACTGATTTAAGGCAAGAAGCATCCTCTTCTTTCCAGAGTCCCCAATACAGCAAGAACATTGAAAATGCCCAGAAAAAAAAACTGTGTTTCCTCCACATACAGACCATATGTAGTTCACCTCTGCTTATGAAACTGATACAAACCACAGCTCCTCTTACATAAATGCTCTTTAGTTCATAGTGAAAAACGCGTTGTTTTTGTGTACTGTATAGATACACTTGAGCTCAAAATTCACTGGGTTTACCAGAAATGAACTCTTGCTTGTAGGAAGACACAAATCCAGGGGTTTAACTCCACTTCTGAAGGGATATTCATAGCAGTGTTCTCATCCATAAAAAACATGATGATTGAAGCTAAGAAGCATGCTCTTCTTTCCAGCATCTCCAATACAGTAGAAATATGAGCATGCCCAGAAAAAAAGAACTGTGTTTTCTAATAATACGGACCATATGTAGTACAACTCTGTTTATGAAATTTGTACAAACCACAACCCCTCATACATAAATGCTCTTTAGTTAATAGTGAGAAACGAGTTGGGTTGGTGAAATGTGTAAATCACTTGAGCCCAAAATTCACTGGGTTTACCAGAAATGAACTCTTCCATGTAAGAAGACACAGATCCTATTGTTTAACTCCGTTTCTGCAGGGAAATTCAGACCAGTGTTCTCATCCATGAAACTCACTCTCTTTTAACCCAAGAAGCAAGCTCTTCTTTCCAGCGTCTCCAACACATCAAGAACCATGAGCATGCCCAGAAAAAAAGAACTGTGTTTCCCACTCATACAGACCATATCTAGGACAACTCTGCCTAAGAACCTGATACAAACCACTGCTCCGCTTACATAAATGCTCTTTAGTTCATATTGAGAAATGCGTTCATTTTGTGGACTGTATACATACATTTGAGCCCATAATTCACTGGTTTTACCTGAAATGAACTCTTACTTCTAGGAAGACGCATATCGTGAAGTTTAACTCTGTTTTTGAAGGGAAATTCAGACCAGAGTTCTCATCCCTGAATCACTCAGTGATTTAAGGCAAGAAGCATGCTCTGCTTTCCAGAGTCTCAAATACAGCAAGAACTATGAGAATGCCCAGAAAAAAACAACTGTGTTTCCGACTCATACAGACCATATCTAGGGCAACTCTCCCTATGAACCTGATACAAACCAAAGCTCCTCTTACATAAATTCTCTATAGTTAATAGTGAGAAACGCATTGGGTTCATGAACTGTGTAAAATCATTTGAGCCCAGAATACACTTAGTTTACCAGAAATGAATTCTTGCTTGTAGGATGACTCAGATCCTGGGGTGTAACTCCTTTCCTGAAGGGAAATTCAGACCAGGGTTCTCATTCATGAAACACATGCAGTTTTAACGCAAGAAGCATGCACTTCTTTCCAGGTTCTCCAATACAGCAAGAAACATGAGCATACCCAGAACAAAAGAACTTTGTTTCATACTCATATGGACCATATGTAGTTCAACTCTGCTTATGAAACTGATACAAACCACAGCGCCTCTTACATAAATGTTCTTTTTTAATAGTGAGAAACCCGTTGGTTTTCTTAACTGTATAGATACATTTGAGCCCAAAATTCACTAGATTTACCAAAAATGAACTCTTCCTTGTAGGAAGACACCGATCATGGGGTTTAACTAAAATACTGAAGGGAAGTTCAGACCAGTGTTCTCATCCATGAAACAAACGCAGTTTTAACGCAAGAAGCATGCTCTGCTTTCCAGAGTCTCCAATACAGGAAGAACTATGAGCATGCCCAGAAAAAAACAACTGTGTTTCCAACTCATACAGACCATATATAGGTCAACTCTGCCTATGAACCTGATACAAACCACAGCTCCTCTTACATAAATGCTCTTTCGTTAATAGTGGGAAACGCGTTGGGTTCGTGAACTGAGTAAAATCATTTGAGCCCAAAATTAACTGGGTTTACTTGAAATGAACTCTTGCTTGTATGAAGACACAGATCCAGGGGTGGAACTCTGTTTCTGAAGGGAAATTCAGACCAGTGTTCTCATCCAAAAAACAAACTCTGTTTTAATGCAAGAAACATGCTCTTCTTTCCATCATCTCCAATACTACAAGAAACATGAGCATGCACAGAAAAAAAGAAATGTGATTCCTACACATATGGACCATAAGTAGTTATACTCTGCTTATGAAGCTGATACAAACCACAGCTCCTCTTACATTAATTCTCTTTTGTTAATAGTGAGGAACACATTGGGTTCGTGAACTGTGTAAAATCATTTGAGCCCAAAATTCAATTTGTTTACCAGAAATGATCTCTTGCTTGTAGGAAGACACAGATCCTGAGGTTTAACTCCGACTCTGAAGGGAATCTCAGACCAGTGTTATCATCCCAGAAACACACTCTGATTTAAGGCAAGAAGCATCCTCTTCTTTCCAGAGTCTCCAATACAGCAAGAAACATGAGCATGCCCAGAATAAAGAACAGTGTTTCCTAATCATAAGGAGCATATGTAGTTCAACTCTGCTTATGAAACTGATACAAACCACAGCTAGTCTTACATAAACGGTCTTTAGTTAATAGTGAGACTCATGTTGGGTTGGTGTACTGTGTAAAATCATTTGAGCCCAAAATTAACTGGCTTTACAAGAAATGAATTCTTGCTTGTAGGAAGATATAGATCCTGGGGTGTGCTCTGTTTCTGAAGGGAAATTCAGACCAATATTCTCATCCATGAAACACACTTTGTTTTGACGCAAAAAGCATGCTCTTCTCTCCAGCATTTCCTATACTGGAAGAAACATGAGCATGCCCAGAAAAAAAGAACTTTGTTTCATACTCATATGGACAATATGTAGTTCACCTCTGCTTATGACACTGATACAAACCACAGCTCCTCTTACATAAATGTTCTTTAGTTAATAGTGAGAAACACGTTGGGTTCGTGAACTGTGTAAAATCATTTGAACCCAAAATTCACTGGGTTTACATGAAATGAACTCTTGATTGAAGGAAGACACAGATCCTGGGGTGTGCTCTGTTTCTGAAGGGAAATTCAGACCAATATTCTCATCCCTGAAACACACTGTTTTAAGGCAAAAAGCATCCTCTTTTTTCCAGCGTCTCCAATACAGCAAGAACATTGAACATGCCCAGAAAAAAAGAACTGTGTTTCCTCCACATATGGACCATATGTAGTTCAACTCTGCTTATGAAAAAGATACAAACCACAGCTCCGCTTACATAAATGCTCTTTAGTTAGTAGTTTGACTCATGTTGGGTTGGTGAACTGTGTAAAATCATTTGAGCCCAAAATTCACTGGGTTTACCAGAAATGAACTCTTGCTTGTAGGAAAACACAATTCCTGGGGTTTAACTCCGTTTCTGAAGGGAAATTTAGACCAGTGTTCTCAGCCATGAAACACACTTTTTTTTTAACGCAAGATGCATTGCTCTTCTTTCCAGTGTCCCCAATACAGCAAGAACCATGAGTATGCTCAGAAAACAAGAACTGTGTTTCCTAATCCTACAGACCATATATATGTCAACTCTGCCTATGAACCTGATACAAACCACACCTCCTCTTATATAAATGCTCTATAGCTCCCGTGAGTAACGCGTTGGTTTCGTTAACTGTATTGATACATTTTAGCCCAATATTCACTGGGTTTACTAGAAATGAACTCTTGCTTGTAGGAAGACACAGATCCTGGGGTGTAACTTGGTTTCTCGAGGGAAATTCAGACCAGTATTCTCATCCATGAAACACACTTTGTTTTGACGCAAAAAGCATGCTCTTCTTTCCAGCATCTCCAATACTGCAAGAAACATGAGCATGCGCAGAAAAAAGAAATGTGATTCCTACACATACGGACCATATGTAGTTATACTCTGCTTATGAAGCTGATACAAACCACAGCTCCTCTTACTTTAATTCTCTTTAGTTAATAGTGAGGAACGCATTGGGTTCGTGACCTGTGTAAAATCATTTGAGCCCAAAATTCACTGGGTTTACCAGAAATGAACTCTTGCTTGTAAGAAGACACAGATCCTGTTTTTTAACTCCGTTTCTGAAGGGAAATTCAGACCACTGTTCTCATCCATGATACTCACTCTGTTTTTACCCAAGAAGCAAGCTCTTCTTTCCAGCGTCTCAAATACAGCAAGCACCATGAGCATGCTAAGAAAAAACCAACTGTGATTGCTACTCATACGGACAAGATGTAGTTCAACTCTGCTTACGAAACTGATACAAACCACAGCTACTATTACATATATGCTCCTTAGTTAATAGAGAGAAACGAGTTGTGTTTGTGAAAAGAAATGGAGTTAACTCCCAGGATCAGTGTCTTCCTACAACCAAGACTTCGTTTCAGGTTCAGGCAGTCACTTTTTAGCTCAAACCAAGCTACATTGTTCACGAAGCTCACACGTTTCTCGCTCTTAGCTGAAAAGCATTGTATGTTAGAGGACCTGTGGTTTGTATCAGTTTCAGAATCAGAGTTGAACTAGATAGGATACGAATGTGTAGGAAACACAATTTTTTGTCTGAGCGTACTCACGTTTCCTGCTGTATCAGAGACTCAGGAAGCAAGAGTGTGCTTCTTGCTCTAAAGCAGAGAGTGTTCCATGGATGAGAACTGTCCTGTGTGTTTTCATAAGAAATGTAGTTAAAACCCAGGCTCTGTGTCTTCCTACAAGCAAGACTTCGTTTCAGATAAACACAGTCACCTTTCAGCTCAAACGAACTACATCGTTCACAAAGCTCACATGTTTCTCATCTTAACTGAAAAGCCTTGGATGAGAGAAGACCTGTGGTTCGTATCAGTTTCAGAAGCAGAGTTGAATTAGAAATGGTCCATATGTGTAGGAAACACAGTTCTTTGTTCTGAACACACTCAGGTTTCCTTTTGTCTTAGATACTCTAGAAAGCAAGAGCGTGCTTCTTGCTCTAAAGCAGAGTGTGTTTCATGGAAGAGAACTGTGCTGTGTGTTTCCCTTCAGAAATGGTGTTAAATCCCAGGCTCTGTTTCTTCATATAAGCAAATCTTCGTTTCAAGTAAACACATTCACTTTAGAGTTCAAAGGAAGATACATCGTTCAAGAAGCTCACACATTTTTCGCTCTTAAATGAAAAGCATTGGATGTTAGAGGACCTGTGGTTTGTATCAGTTTCAGAAGCAGAGTTGAACTAGATATGGTCCGAACGTGTAGGAAATACTGTTATTTTGTTGTGTATACACTTAAGGTTCCTGCTATATTAGAGACTCTAGACAGCAAGAGCTTGGTTCTTGCTCTAAAGCAGAGTGTGTTTCATGGAAGAGAACTGTGCTGTTTGTTTTCCTTTAGAAATGGAGTTATATCCCAGGCTCTGTGTCTTCCTGAAAGCAAGGCATCGTTTTCCAGTAAGGGCAGGCACTTTTAAGCTCAAATGAAGCTACAGTGTTCACTAAGCTCCAATGTTTCCCCCTATTAATTGAAAAGCTTTGGATGTTAGAGGACCTGTGGTTTGTATCAGATTCAGAAGCAGAGTTGAACTAGATATGGTCCGTATGTGTAGGAAACACATTTCTTTTGTTCTGAGCACACTCACGTTTCCTGCTGTATTAGATACTCAAGAAAGCAAGAGCATCCTCCTTGCTCTAAAGCAGAGAGTGTTCCATGGATGAGAACTGTGCTGTGTTTTTCCCTTCAGAAATGGAGTTAAATCCGAGGCTCTTTGTCTTCCTACAAGCAAGACTTCGTTTCAGTTAAGGGTAGTCACTCTTCAGCTCAAACGAAGCTACATTGTTCAGAAGCTCACACATTTCTCGCTCTTACCTGAAAAGCATTGGATGTTAGAGGACCTGTCGTTTGTATCAGATTCAGTAGCAGAGTTGAACTAGATATGGTCCGTATCTGTAGGACACACATTTCTTTTTCATGAGCACACTCACGTTACCTGATGTCTTAGAGACTCTAGAAAGCAAGAGCATGCTTCTTGCTCAAAACAGAGTGTATTTCATGGATGAGAACTATCCTGTGTGTTTCCCTTCAGAAATGGAGTTAAATCCCAGGATCTGTGTCTTCCTAAAAGTAAGACATAGTTTAAGGTAAGGGCAGTCACTTTTCAGCTCAAACGAACTACATCATTCACAAAGCTCACACGTTTCTCATCTTAACAGGAAAGCATTTGATATTAGAGGACCTGTGGTTTGCTTCAGTTTCAGAAGCAGAGTTGAACTGCATATAGTCCGTATGTGTAGGACACACAGTTCTTTTGTTCTGAGCACACTCAGGTTTCCTTCTCTCTTAGAGAATGAAGAAAGGAAGAGCGTGTTTCTTGCTCTAAAGCAGAGTGTGTACATGGATGAGAACTGTGCTGTGTGTTTCCCTTCAGAAATGGAGCTAAATCCCAGGCTCTGTGTCTTCCTACAAGCAAGACTTCATTTCAGGTAAGGGCAGGCACTTTTCAGCTCAAACAAACTACATTGTTCACGAATCTCACATGTTTCTCATCTTAACTGAAAAGCCTTGGATGAGAGAAGACCTGTGGTTTGTATCAGTTTCAGAAGCAGAGTTGAACTAGATATGGTCCGAATGTGTAGGAAATACTGTTATTTTGTTCTGAGTGCACTCAAGGTTCCTGCTATATTAGAGACTCTACACAGCAGGAGCTTTCTTCTTGCTCTAAAGCAGAGTGTGTTTCATGGAAGAGAACTGTGATGTTTGTTTTCCTTCAGAAATGGAGTTATATCCCAGGCTCTGTGTCTTCCTGAAAGCAAGACATCGTTTCTGTTAAGGGCAGGCACTTTTCAGCTCAAACGAAGCTACAGTGTTCACTAAGCTCACACGTTTCCCCCTATTAATTGAAAAGCTTTGGATGTTAGAGGACCTGTGGTTTGTATCAGATTCAGAAGCAGAGTTGAACTAGATATGGTCCGTATGTGTAGGAAACACCGTTCTTTTGTTCTGAGCACACTCACGTTTCCTGCTGTATTAGATACTCTAGAAAGCAAGAGCGTGCTTCTTGCTCTAAAGCAGAGAGTGTTCCATGGATGAGAACTGTGCTGTGTTTTTCCCTTCAGAAACGGAGTTAAATCTGAGACTCTTTGTCTTCCTACAAGCAAGACTTCGTTTCAGTTAAGGGTAGTCTCTCTTCAGCTCAAATGAAGCTACATTTTTTATGAAGCTCACACGTTTCTCGCTCTTACCTGAAAAGCATTGGATGTTAGAGGTCCTGTCATTTGTATCAGATTCAGTAGCAGAGTTGAACTAGATATGGTCCGTATGTGTAGGAAACACAGTTCTTTTTACTGAGCACACTCATGTTACCTGATGTCTTAGAGACTCTAGAAAGCAAGAGCATGCTTCTTGCTCAAAACAGAGTGTATTTCATGGATGAGAACTATCCTGTGTGTTTCCCTTCAGAAATGGAGTTAAGTCCCAGGATCTGTTTCTTCTTAAAAGCAAGACATTGTTTCAGGTAAGGGCAGTCACTTTTCAGCTCAAACGAACTACATCATTCACAAAGCTCACACGTTTCTCATCTTAACAGAAAAGCATTGGATATTAGAGGACCTGTGGTTTGCTTCAGTTTCAGAAGCAGAGTTGAACTGCATATGGTCTGTATGTGTAGGACACACAGTTCTTTTGTTCTGAGCACACTCAGGTTTCATTCTCTTTTAGAGAATGAAGAAAGCAAGACCATTTTTCTTGCTCTAAAGCAGAGTGTGTACACGGATGCGAACTGTGCTGTGTGTTTCCCTTCAGAAATGGAGTTAAATCCCAGGCTCTCTGTCTTTCTACAAGCAAGACTTCATTTCAGGTAAACGCAGTCACTTTAGAGCTCAAAGGAAGCTACATCGTTCACAAAGCTCACATGTTTCTCATCTTAACTGAAAAGCATTGTATGTTTGAGGACCGGTGGTTTGGATCAGTTTCTGAAGCAGAGTTGAACTAGATATGGTCTGAATGTGTAGGAAACATAGTTTTTGTCTGAGCACACTCACGTTTCCTGCTGTATTAGAGACTCAAGAAAGCAAGAGCGTGCTTCTTGCTCTAAAGCAGAGAGTGTTCCATGGATGAGAACTGTGCTTTTTGTTTCCCTTCAGAAATGGAGTTAAATCTGAGGCTCTGTGTCTTCCTACAAGCAAGACTTCGTTTCAGGTAAGGGAGTCGCTCTTCAGATCAAAAGAAGCTACATTGTTCACCAAGATCACTCGTTTCTCGCTCTTCACTGAAAAGCATTGGATGTTAGAGGACCTGTGGTTTGCATCAGTTTCAGAAGCAGAGTTGATATAGATATTGACTCTATGTGTCGGAAACACATTTCTTTTGTTCTGAGCACACTCACGTTTCCTGCTGTATTAGAGATTCTAGAACGAATTTGCTTACTAATTGCTCTAAAGCAGATTGTGTGCCATGGATGAGAACTGTGCTGTGTGTTTC
This sequence comes from Onychomys leucogaster, assembly GCA_949786385.1. Taxonomy (NCBI): domain Eukaryota; kingdom Metazoa; phylum Chordata; class Mammalia; order Rodentia; family Cricetidae; genus Onychomys; species Onychomys leucogaster. The sequence goes on along the minus strand of CATKUP010000286.1, from coordinate 290,434 downwards.
CCTTCAGAAATGGAGTTAAGTCCCAGGCTCTGTGTCTTCCTATAAGCAAGTCTTCATTTCAGGTAAACACAGTCACTTTAGAGTTCAAAAGAAGCCTCATCGTTAACGAAGCTCACACGTTTTTTGCTCTTAACTGAAAATCATTGGATGTTAGAGGACCTGTCATTTGTATCACTTTCAGAAGCAGAGTTGAACTGGATATGGTCCGTATGTGTACGACACACAGATCTTTTGTGCTGAGCACACTCAGGTTTCCTAATCTCTTAGAGAATCTAGAAAGCAAGAGCGTGCTTCTTGCTCTAAACCGAGTGTATTTCATGGATGAGAACTGTGCTGTGTGTTTCGCTTCAGAAATGGAGTTAAATCCCAGGCTCTGTGTCTTCCTACAAGCAAGACTTCGTTTCAGGTAAACACAGTCACTTTAGAGCTCAAAGGAAGTTACATCGTTCACGAAGCTCACATGTTTCTCATCTTAACTGAAAAGAATTGTATGTTTGAGGACCTGTGGTTTGTATCAGTTTCTGAAGCAGAGTTGAACTAGATATGGTCCGAATGTGTAGGAAACACAGTTTTTGTCTGAGCACACTCACGTTTCCTGCTGTATTAGAGATTCTAGAAAGCAAGAGCATGCTTCTTGCTCTAAACAGAGGGAATTTCATGGATGAGGACTGTGCTGTGTGTTTCCGTAAGAAATGGAGATAAATCCCAGGCTCTGTATCTTCCTACAAGCAAGACTTCATTTTAGGTTCGGGCAGTCACTTTTAAGCTCAAACGAAGCTACATGGTTCACGAAGCTCACACGTTTTTCCCTCTTAGGTGAAAAGCATTGGATTTTAGAGGTCCTGTGGTTTGCTTCAGTTTCAGATGAAAAGTTGAGCTACATATGGTCCGTATGTGTAGGAAACACATTTCTTTTGATCTGAGCACACTCACGTTTCCTGCTATATTAGAGTCTCTAGAAAGCAAAAGCGTGCTTCTTGCTGTAAAGGAGAGTGTGTACTATGGATGAGAACTGTGCAGTGTGTTTCCCTTTTGAAATGGAGTTAAATTCCAGGCTCTGTGTCTTCCTACAAGCAAGACTTCTTTTCAGGTAAACACAATCACTTTAGAGCTCAAAGGAAGCTTAATCATTCACAAAGCTCACATGTTTCTCATCTTAAATGAAAATCATTGTATATTAGAGGACCTTGGTTTGTACCACTTTCAAAAGCAGAGTTGAACTGTATATGGTCTGTATGCGTAGGACACAGAGTTCTTTTGTTCTGAGCACACTCGTGTTTCCTGCTGTATTAGAGATTCTAGAAAGCAAGAGCGTGATTCTTGCTCTAAATCAGAGAGTGTTCCTTGGATGAGAAGTGTGCCGTGTTTTTCCATTCAGAAATGGAGTTAAATCCGAGCCTCTCTGTCTTCCTACAAGCAACTTCATTTCAGGTGAACACAGTAACTTTAGAGCTGAAAGAAGCCACATGTTTCTCATCTTAACTGAAAAGCATTGGATGTTTGATGTCCTGTGGTTTGTGTCACTTTCAGAAGCAGAGTTGAACTGCATATGGTCCATATGCGTAGGACAGACAGTTCTTTTGTTGTGAGCACACTCATGTTTCCTAAGGTATTAGAGAATCTAGAAAGCAAGAGCATGCTTCTTGCTCTAAAGTAGAGTGTGTACTATGGATGAGAACTGTGCTGTGTGTTTCCCTTCAGAAATGGAGTTAAATCCCAGGCTCTGAGTCTTCCTACAAGCAAGACATCATTTCAGGTACTGGCAGTCACTTTTCATCTCAAATGTTCTACATCGATCACGAAGCTCACACGTTTCTCATCTTAACTGAAAAGCATTGGATATTAGAGGTCCTGTGGTTTGCTTCAGTTTCAGATGAAAAGTAGAACTATATATGGAACATATGTGTGGAAACACATTTCTTTTGTTCTGAGCACATTCACGTTTCCTGCTGTATCAGAGACTCTAGAAAGCAAGAGCATGCTTCTTGTTCTAAAGCAGAGAGTATTCCATGGATGAGAACTGTGTTGTGTTTTTCCCTTCAGAAATGGAGTTAAATCCGAGGATTGTGTCTTCCTACAAGCAAGACTTCGTTTCTGGTAAGGGCAGTCACTCTTCAGCTCAAATGAAGCTACATTGTTCAGAAAGCTCACACGTTTTTTGCTCTTCGCTGAAAAGCATTGGATGTTAGAGGACCGGTGGTTTGCATCAGTTTCAGAAGCAGAGTTGAACTATATATGATCCGAATATGTAGGACACACAGTTCTTTTTTTTCTGAGCACACTCATGTTTCCTGCTGTCTTAGAGATTCTAGAAAGCAAGAGCGTGCTTCTTGCTCTAAACAGAGGGTATTTCATGGATGAGAACTGTGCTGTGTGTTTCCCTTCAGAAATGGAGTTAAATCCCAGGCTCTGTGTCTTCCTACAAGCAAGACTTCATTTTAGGTGAACACAGTCACTTTAGAGCTCAAAGAAAGCCACATCGTTCACGAAGCTCACATGTTTCTCATTTTAACTGAAAAGCATTGGATGTTTGAAGTCCTGTGGTTTGTATCACGTTCAGAAGCAGAGTTGAACTAGATATGGTCCGAATGTGTAGGACACACAGTACTATATTTTCTGAGCACACTCATGTTTCTTGCTGTCTTAGAAACTCTAGAAAGCAAGAGCATGCTTCGTGCTTTCACAGAGCGTATTTCATGGATGATAACTGTTCTGTGTGTTTTTGTAAGAAATGGAGTTAAATCCCAGGCTCTGTGTCTTCCTACAAGCAAGACTTCTTTTCAGGTTCGGGCAGTCACTTTTAAGCTCAAACGAAGCTACATTGTTCACGAAGCTCACACGTTTTTCGCTCTTAGCTGAAAATCATTGGAGTTTAGAAGACCTCTTGTTTGTACCAATTTCAGAAGCAGAGTTGATCTAGATATGGTCCGAATGTACAGGACACACAGTTCTTTTGTTCTGAGCACACTCACGTTACCTGCAGTATTAGAGACTCTTGAAAGCAAGAGCGTGCTTCTTGCTCTAAAGTAGAGTGTGTACTATGAATGAGATCTGTACTGTGACTTTCCCTTCAGAAATGGAGTTAAATCCCAGGCTCTGTGTCTTCCTACAAGCAAGACATCATTTCCGGTAAGGGAAGTCTATTTTCATCTCAAATGTACTACATCGTACACAAAGCTCACACGTTTCTCATCTTAACTGAAAAGCATTGGATGTTTGAGGACCTGTGGTTTGTATCACTTTCAGAAGCAGAGTTGAATTGTATGTGGTCCGTATGTGTAGGACACACAGTTCTTTTGTTCTGAGCGCACTCACGTTCCTGCTGTATTAGAGATTCTAGAAAGCAAGAGCTTGCTAAATGCTCTAAAGCAGATTGTGTGCCATGGATGAGAACTGTGCTGTGTGTTTCCATTCAGAAATGGAGTTAAATCACAAGTTCTGTGTCTTCCTACAAGCAAGACTTCATTTCAGGTTCGGCCAGTCACTATTCTGCTCAAACGAAGCTACATTGTTCACGAGGTTCACACGTATTTCGCTCTTACCTGAAAAGCATTGGATGTTAGAGGACCTGTGGTTTATATCACTTTCAGAAGCAGAGTTGAACTGAATATGGTCCGTATGTGTAGGACACACACTTCTTTTTTTCTGAGCACACTCACGTTTCCTGCTGTATTAGAGACTCTAGAAAGCAAGAGCTTGTTAATTGCTCTAAAGCAGATTGTGTGCCATGGATGAGAACTGTGCTGTGTGTTTCCCTTCAGAAATGGAGTTAAGTCCCAGGCTCTGTGTCTTCCTATAAGCAAGTCTTCGTTTCAGGTAAACACAGTCACTTTAGAGTTCCAAGGAAGCTACATCGTTAACGAAGCTCACACGTTCTTTGCTCTTAACTGAAAATCATTGGATGTTAGAGGACCTGCGGTTTGTATCACTTTAGGAAGCAGAGTTGAACTGGATATGGTCCGTATGTGAACGACACAGTTCTTTTGTTCTGAGCACACTCAGGTTTCCTAATCTCTTAGAGAATCTACAAAGCAAGAGCGTGCTTCTTACTCTAAAGCAGAGTGTGTTATATGGATGAGAACTGTCCTGTGTGTTTCCCTTCATAAATGGAGTTAAATCCATGGCTCTGTGTCTTCCTAAAAGCAAGACATCATTTCAGGTAAGGGCAGTCACTTTTCAGCTGAAAGGAACTACAGCATTCACAAAGCTCACATGTTTCTCATCTTAACTGAAAAGCATTTAATGTTAGATGAACTGTGGTTTGCTTCAGTTTCAGAAGCAGAGTTGAACTAGATATGGTCTGAATGTGTAGGAAACACAGTTTTTCATCTGAGCACACTCACGTTTCCTGTTGTATTAGAGAAGCTGGAAAGCAAGAGCGAGCTTATTGCTCTAAAGCAGTGTGTGTTTCGTGGATGAGAATTGTGCTGTGTGTTTCCCTTCATAAATGGAGGTAAATCCTAGGCTCTGTGTCTTCCTACAAGCAAGACATCATTTCAGGTAAGGGCAGTCACTTTAGAGTTCAAAGGAAGATACATCGTTCAGGAAGCTCACAAGTTTTTCGCTCTTAACTAAAAAGCATTGGATGTTAGAGGACCTGTGGTTTATATCACTTTCAGAAGCAGAGTTGAACTGAATATGGTCCGTATGTGTAGGACACACACTTCTTTTTTTCTGAGCACACTCACGTTTCCTGCTGAATTAGAGACTCTGGAAAGCAATAGCATGCTTCTTGCACTAAAGTAGAGTGTGTACTATGGATGAGAACTGTGCTGTGTGTTTCCCTTCAGAAATGGAGTTAAATCCCAGGCACGGTGTCATCCTTCAAGCAAGACATCATTTCAGGTAACGGCAGTCACTTTTAATCTAAAACGAACTACATAGACCAAGAAGCTCACACGTTTCTCATCTTAACTGAAAAGCATTGGATATTAGAGGATCTGTGGTTTGCTTCAGTTTCAGAAGCAGAGTTCAACTACATATGGTCTGTATGTGTAGGAAACACATTTCTTTTTTTCTGAGCACACTCACTTTTCCTGCTGTATTAGAGACTCTAGAAAGCAAGAGCATGCTTCTTGCTCTAAAGCAGAGAGTGTTCCATGAATGAGAACTGAGCTGTGTTTCTCCCTTCAGAAATGTAGTTAAATCCGAGGCTCTGTGTCTTCCTACAAGCAAGACTTCATTTCAGGTAAGGGCAGTTGCTCTTCAGATCAAATGAAGCTACATTGTTCAGAAAGCTCACACGTTTTTCGCTCTTAGATGAAAAGCAATGGATGTTAGAGGACCTGAGGTTTGTATGAGTTTCAGAAGCAAAGTTGAACTAGATTGGTCCGAATGTGTAGGACACACAGTTCTTTTGTTCGGAGCACACTCATGTTTCCTGCTGTATTAGAGATTCTAGAATGCAAGAGCATGCTTCTTGCTCTAAAGTAGAGTGTGTAATATGGATGAGAACTGTGCTGTGTGTTTCCCTTCAGAAATGGAGTTAAATCCCAGGCTCTGTGTCTTCCCTCAAGCGAAACATCGTTTCAGCTCAAACAAACTACATCGTTCACGAAGCTCACACGTTTCTCATCTTAACTGAAAAGCATTGTATGTTTTAGGACCTGTGGTTTATATCACTTTCAGAAGCAGAGTTGAACTGAATATGGTCCGTATGTGTAGGACACACAGTTCTTTTTTTCTGAGCACACCCACGTTTCCTGCTGTCTTAGAGACTCTAGAAAGCAAGAGCTTGCTTCTTGCTCTAAACAGAGGGTATTTCATGGATGAGAACTGTGCTGTGTGTTTCCGTAAGAAATGGAGTTAAATCCCAGGCTGTGTGTCTTTCTCCAAGCAAGACTTCAGTTCAGGTTCGAGCAGTCACTTTTCCGCTCAAACAAAGCTACATTGTTCAGGAAGTTCACATGATTTTCGCTCTTCGCTGAAAAGCATTGGAAGTTAGAGAACCTGTGTTTTGCATCTGTTTCAGAAGCAGAGTTGAACTGCATATGGTCCGTATGTGTAGGACACACAGTTCTTTTGTTCTGAGCACACCCAGGTTTCCTTCTCTCTTAGAGAATGTAGAAAGCAAGAGCGTGTTTCTTGCTCCAAAGCAGAGTTTGCACCATGGATGAGAACTGTGCTTTGTGTTTCCCTTCAAAAATGGAGTTAAATCCCATGCCCTGTGTTTTCCTACAAGCAATACTTCATTTTAGGTAAACACAGGCACTTTATAGCTCAAAGGAAGCTACATCATTCACAAAGCTCAAACGTTTCTCATCTTAACTGAAAATCATTGGATAATAGAGGACATGTGGTTTGATTCAGTTTCAGATGCAGAGTTGAACTACATATGATCCGTATGGGTAGCAAACACATTTCTTTTATTCTGAGCACACTCACGTTTCTTGCTGTATTAGAGACAATAGAAAGCAAGAGCGTGCTTTTTGCTCTAAAGCAGAGTGTGATCAATGGATGAGAACTCTGCTGTGTGTTTCACTTCAGAAATGGAGTTAAATCCCAGGCTCTGAGTCTTCATACAAGCAAGACTTCGTTTCAGGTAAGGGCATGTACTTTAGAGCTCAAACGAACTACATCGTTCCCGAAGCTCATACCTTTCTCATCTTAACTGACAAGCACTGGATGTTAGAGGACCAGTGCTTTGTATCAATTTCAGAAGCAGAGTTGGACTAGATTTGGTCCGTATGTGTAGGAAACACTGTTCTTTTGTTCTCAGTACACTCACGTTTCCTGCTCTCTTAGAGAATCTAGAAAACAAGAGTGTGCTTCAGCTCAAACGAACTACATCGTTCATGAAGCTCACACGTTTCTCATCTTAACGGACACGCATTGGATATTAGAGGACCTGTGCTTTGTATCAATTTCAGAGGCAGAGTTGCACTAGATAAGGTCCGAATTTGTAGGAAACACCGTTCTTTTGTTCTCAGCACACTCAAGTTTCCTGCTGTCTTAGAGACTCTAGAAAGCAGGAGCGTGCTTCTTGCTCTAATCTCGGTCTTAATTGAAAAGCATTGGATGTTACAGGAACTGTGCTTTGTGTCAGTTTCAGAAGAAGAGTTGAACTAGATATGGTCCATATGTGTAGGAAACACAGTTCTTTTGTTCTGAGCACAATCATGTTTCCTGCTCTATTAGAGACTCTAGAAAGGAAGAGCGTGTTTCTTGCTCTAAAGCAGAGTATGATCAATGGATGAGAACCCTGCTGTGTGTTTCACTTCAGAAATGGAGTTAAATCAAAGGCTCTGTGTCTTCCTACAATCAAGAATTCGTTTCAGGTAAGGGCAGTTACTTTACAGGTCAAATGAACTACTTCGTACACGAAGCTCACACGTTTCTCGGTCTGAATTGAAAAGCATTGGATATTAGAGGACCTGTGCTTTGTATCAATTTCAGAGGCAGAGTTGGACTAGATAAGGTCCGTATTTGTAGGAAACACCGTTCTTTTGTTCTCAGCACACTCACGTTTCCTGCTGTCTTAGAGAATCTAGAAAGCAAGAGCGTGCTTCTTGCTCTAAAGCAGAGTGTGATCAGTGGATGAGAACTCTGCTGTGTCTTTCACTTCAGAAATGGAGTTAAATCCCAGGCTCTGAGTCTTCCTACAAGCAAGACTTCATTTCACCTAAGGACAGTTACTTTACATCTCAAAGAAAATACATCGTTCACGAAGGTCACTCCTTTCTCATTTAAACTGACAAGCATTGGATGTTAGAGGACCTCTGGTTTGTATCATTTTCAGAAGCAGAGTTGAACTAGATATGGTCCCTGTGTGTAGGAATCACCGTACTTTTTTTCTGAGCACACTCAAGTTTCCTGCTGTCTTAGAGACTCTAGAAAGCAAGAGCGTTCTTCTTGCTCTAAAGAAGAGTGTGATCAGTGGATGAGAACTCTGCTGTGTGTTTCCCTTCAGAAATGGACTTAAATCCCAGGCTTTGTGACTTCCTACAAGCAAGACTTCGTTTCAGGTAAGGGCAGTTACTTTTCAGCTCAAACGATCTACATCATTCACGAAGCTCACACGTTTCTCATCTTAACGGACACGCATTGGATATTAGAGGACCTGTGCTTTGTATCATTTTCAGAGGCACAGTTGGACTAGATATGGTCCGTATGTGTAGGAAACTCCTTTCTTTTATCCTCAGCACATTCACATTTACTGCTGTCTTAGAGACTCTAGAAAGCTAGAGCGTTCTTCTTGCTCTAAAGCAGAGTGTGATCCATGGATGAGAACTATGCTCTGTGTTTCCCTTCAGAAATGGAGTTAAATCCCAGGCTCTGTGTCTTCCTACAAGCAAGACTTCGTTTCAGGTAAGGGAGGTCACTTTTCAGCTCAAAGGAACTACATCGTTCACAAAGCTCACACGTTTCTCATCATAACGGACACGCATTGGATATTAGGGGACCTGTGCTTTGTATCATTTTCAGAGGCACAGTTGGACTAGATTTCGTCCGTATGTGTAGTAACCACCGTTCTTTTGTTCTCAGCACACTCACGTTTCCTGCTGTCTTAGAGAATCTACAAAGCAAGAGCGTGCTTCTTGCTCTAAAGCAGAGTGTGATCAGTGGATGAGAACTCTGCTGTGTGTTTCACTTCAGAAATTGAATTAAATCCCAGGCTCTGTGACTTCCTACAAGCAAGACTTCATTTCAGGTAATGGCAGTTACTTTTCAGCTCAAACGAACTACATCGTTCATGAAGCTCACAGGTTTCTCATCTTAACGGACACGCATTGGATATTAGAGGACCTGTGCTTTGTATCAATTTCAGAGGCAGAGTTGCACTAGATAAGGTCCGAATTTGTAGGAAACACCATTCTTTTGTTCTCAGCACACTCAAGTTTCCTGCTGTCTTAGAGACTCTAGAAAGCAGGAGCGTGCTACTTGCTCTAATCTCGGTCTTAATTGAAAAGCATTGGATGTTACAGGAACTGTGCTTTGTGTCAGTTTCAGAAGAAGAGTTGAACTAGATATGGTCTATATGTGTAGGAAACACAGTTCTTTTGTTCTGAGCACAATCATGTTTCCTGCTCTATTAGAGACTCTAGAAACGAAGAGCGTGTTTCTTGCTCTAAAGCAGAGTATGAACAATGGATGAGAACCCTGCTGTGTGTTTCACTTCAGAAATGGAGTTAAATCCCAGGCTCTGTGTCTTCCTACAATCAAGAATTCGTTTCAGGTAAGGGCAGTTACTTTACAGGTCAAATGAACTACTTCGTACACGAAGCTCACACGTTTCTCGGTCTGAATTGAAAAGCATTGGATATTAGAGGACCTGTGCTTTGTATCAATTTCAGAGGCAGAGTTGGACTAGATAAGGTCCTTATTTGTAGGAAACACCGTTCTTTTGTTCTCAGCACACTCACGTTCCTGCTGTCTTAGAGAATCTAGAAAGCAAGAGCGTGCTTCTTGCTCTAAAGCAGAGTGTGATCAGTGGATGAGAACTCTGCTGTGTCTTTCACTTCAGAAATGGAGTTAAATCCCAGGCTCTGAGTCTTCCTACAAGCAAGACTTCATTTCACCTAAGGACAGTTACTTTACATCTCAAAGAAAATACATCGTTCACGAAGGTCACTCCTTTCTCATCTAAACTGACAAGCATTGGATGTTAGAGGACCTCTGGTTTGTATCATTTTCAGAAGCAGAGTTGAACTAGATATGGTCCCTGTGTGTAGGAATCACCGTACTTTTTTTCTGAGCACACTCAAGTGTCCTGCTGTCTTAGAGACTCTAGAAAGCAAGAGCGTTCTTCTTGCTCTAAAGAAGAGTGTGATCAGTGGATGAGAACTCTGCTGTGTGTTTCCCTTCAGAAATGGAGTTAAATCCCAGGCTCTGTGACTTCCTACAAGCAAGACTTCGTTTCAGGTAAGGGCAGTTACTTTTCAGCTCAAACGATCTACATCATTCACGAAGCTCACACGTTTCTCATCTTAACGGACACACAATGGATATTAGAGGACCTGTGCTTTGTATCATTTTCAGAGGCACAGTTGGACTAGATATGGTCCGTATGTGTAGGAAACTCCTTTCTTTTATCCTCAGCACATTCACATTTACTGCTGTCTTAGAGACTCTAGAAAGCTAGAGCGTTCTTCTTGCTCTAAAGCAGAGTGTGATCCATGGATGAGAACTATGCTCTGTGTTTCCCTTCAGAAATGGAGTTAAATCCCAGGCTCTGTGTTTTCCTACAAGCAAGACTTCGTTTCAGGTAAGCGAGGTCACTTTTCAGCTCAAAGGAACTACATCCTTCACAAAGCTCACACGTTTCTCATCTAAAATGAAAGCATTGGATGTTAGAGGACCTGTGCTTAGTATCAATTTCAGAGGCAGACTTGGACTAGATAAGGTCTGTATTTGTAGGAAACACCGTTCTTTTGTTCTCAGCACACTCACGTTTCCTGCTGTCTTAGAGATTCTAGAAAGCAAGAGCGTGCTTCTTGCTCTAAAGCAGAGTGTGATCTGTGGATGAGAACTCTGTTGTGTGTTTCACTTCAGTAATGGCGTTAAATCCCAGGCTCTGAGTCTTCCTAAAAGCAAGACTTCGTTTCACTTAAGGGCAGTTACTTTACAGCTCAAACAAACTACATTGTTCACAAAGGTCACTCCTTTCTCATCTAAACTGACAAGCATTGGATGTTAGAGGACCTCTGGTTTGTATCATTTTCAGAAGCAGAGTTGAACTAGATATGGTCCGTGTGTGTAGGACTCACCATACTTTTTTTCTGAGCACACTCAAGTTTCCTGCTGTATTAGAGACTCTAGAAAGCAAGAGCATTCTTCTTGCTCTAAAGCAGAGTGTGATCCAAGGATGAGAACTATGCAATGTGTTTCCCTTCAGAAATGGAGTTAAATCCCAGGCTCTGTGTCTTCCTACACTCAAGACTTCGTTTCAGGTAAGGGCAGTTAGTTTTCAGCTCAAACGAACTACATCATAAACGAAGCTCACACGTTTCTCATCTTAACGGTCACTCATTGGATATTAGAGGACCTGTGCTTTGTATCAATTTCAGAGGCACTGTTGGACTAGATATGGTGCGTATGTGTAGGAAACTCCTTTCTTTTATCCTCAGCACACTCACGTTTACTGCTGTCTTAGAGACTCTAGAAAGCAAGAGCGTGCTTCTTGCTCTAAAGCAGAGTGTGATCCATGGATGAGAACTATGCTGTGTGTTTCCCTTCAGAAATGGAGTTAAATCCCAGGCTCTGTATCTTCCTACAAGCAAGACATCGTTTCAGGTAATGGAGGTCACTTTTCAGCTCAAAGGAACTACATCGTTCACAAAGCTCACACGTTTCTCATCTTAAATGAAAGCATTGGATGTTAGAGGACCTGTGGTTGGATCAATTTCAGAGGCGGAGTTGGACTAGATAAGGTCCGTATTTGTAGGAAACACCGTTCTTTTGTTCTCAGCACACTCACGTTTCCTGCTGTCTTAGAGAATCTAGAAAGTATGAACGTGCTTCTTGCTCTAATCTCGGTCTTAATTGAAAAGCATTGGATGTTTCAGGACCTGTGCTTTGTGTCAGTTTCAGAAGAAGAGTTGAACTAGATATGGTCCATATGTGTAGGAAACACAGTTCTTTTGTTCTGACCACAATCATGTTTCCTGCTCTATTAGAGACTCTAGAAAGGAAGAGCGTGTTTCTTGCCCTAAAGCAGAGTATGATCAATGGATGAGAACTCTTCTGTGTGTTTCACTTCAGAAATGGAGTTAAATCCCAGGCTCTGAGTCTTCCTACAAGCAAGACTTCGTTTCAGGTAAGGGCATGTACTTAACATCTCAAACGAACTACATCGTTAACGAAGCTCACACGTTTCTCATCTTAACTGACAAGCATTGGATGTTAGAGGACCTGTAGTTTTTTTCAGTTTCAGAAGCAGAGTTGGACTAGATATGGTCCGTATGTGTAGGGAACAGCGTTCTTTTGTTCTGAGCACCCTCACGTTTTCTGCTGTACTAGAGACTCTAGAAAGCAAGAGCATGTTTCTTGCTCTAAAGCAGAGTGTGATCCATGGATGAGAACTATGCTGTGTGTTTCCCTTCACAAATGGAGTTAATTCCCAGGCTCTGAGTCTTCGACAAGCAAGACTTCGTTTCAGTTAAGGGCATGTACTTTACATCTCAAACGAACTACATTGTTCACGAAGCTCACACGTTTCTCATCTTAACTGACAAGCATTGGATGTTAGAGGACCTGTGGTTTGTTTCAGTTTCAGAAGCAGAGTTGGACTTGATATGGTCCGTATGTGTAGGGAACAGCGTTCTTTTGTTCTAACCACACTCACGTCTTCTGCTGTTTTAGAGACTCTAGAAAGCAAGAGCGTGCTTCTTGCTCTAAAGCAGAGTGTGAAGAGTGGATGAGAACTTGCTGTGTGTTTCACTTCAGAAATGGAGTTAAATCCCAGGCTCTGTGACTTCCTACAAGCAAGACTTCGTTTCAGGTAAGGGCAGTTTCTTTTCAGCTCAAACAATCTACATCGTTCACGAAGCTCACACGTTTCTCATCTTAACGGACATGCATTGGATATTAGAGGACCTGTGCTTTGTATCATTTTCAGAGGCACAGTTGCACTAGATATGGTCCGTATGTGTAGGAAACTCCTTGCTTTTATCCTCAGCACATTCACGTTTACTGCTGTCTTAGAGACTCTAGAAAGCTAGAGCCTGCTTCTTGCTCTAAAGCAGAGTGTGATCCATGGATGAGAACTATGCTGTGTGTTTCCCTTCAGAAATGGAGTTAAATCCCAGGCTCTGTGTCTTCCTACACTCAAGACTTCGTTTCAGGTAAGTGCAGTTACTTTTCAGCTCAAACGAACTACATCATTCACGAAGCTCACACGTTTCTCATCTAAACGGACACGCATTGGATATTAGAGAACCTGTGCTTTGTATCATTTTCAGAGGCACAGTTGGACTAGATTTGGTCCGTATGTGTAGGAACCACCGTTCTTGTGTTCTCAGCACACTCACGTTTCCTGCTGTCTTAGAGACTCTAGAAAGCAAGCGTGTGCTTCTTGCTCTAAAGCAGAGTGTGATCCATGGATGAGAACTCTGCTTTGTGTTCTGATTCAGAAATGAAGTTAAATCCCAGGCTCTGAGTCTTCCTACAAGCAAGGCTTCGTTTCAGGTAAGGGCAGTGACTTTACATCTCAAACGAACTATATCATACATGAAGCTCACACGTATCTCAGTCTTAATTGAAAAGCATTGGATGTTACAGGACCTGTGCTTTGTGTCAGTTTCAGAAGAAGAGTTGATCTAGATATGGTCCATATGTGTAGGAAACACAGTTCTTTTGTTCTGAGCACAATCACGTTTCCTGCTCTATTAGAGACTCTAGAAAGGAATAGCATGTTTCTTGCTCTAAAGCAGAGTGTGATCAATGGATGAGAACTCTGCTGTGTGTTTCACTTCAGAATTGGAATTAAATCCCAGGCTCTGATTCTTCCTACAAGCAAGACTTCGTTTCAGGTAAGGGCATGTACTTTACAGCTCAAACGAACTACATCATTCACTAAGCTCACATGTTTCTCATCTTAACTGACAAGCATTGGATGTTAGAGGACCTGTGGTGTGTTTCAGTTTCAGAAGCAGAGTTGGACTAGATATGGTCTGTAGGTATAGGGAACAGCGTTCTTTTGTTCTGAGCACCCTCACGTTTTCTGCTGTACAAGAGAATCTAGAAAGCATGAGCATGTTTCTTGCTCTAAAGCAGAGTGTGATCCATGGATGAGAACTATGCTGTGTGTTTCCCTTCACAAATGGAGTTAATTCCCAAGCTCTGAGTCTTCCTACAATCAAGACTTAGTTTCAGGTAAGGGCAGTTACTTTACAGGTCAAACGAACTACTTTGTACACTAAGCTCACACGTCTCGGACTTAATTGAAAAGCATTGGATGTTACAGGACCTGTGATTTGTGTCAGATTCAGAAGAGGAGTTGAACTAGATATGGTCCATATGTGTAGGAAACACCGTTCTTTTGTTCTCAGCACACTCACGTTTCCTGTTTCTTAGAGACTCTAGAAAGCAAGAGCGTGCTTCTTGCTCTAAAGCAGAGTGTGATCAATGAATGAGAACACTGCTATGTGTTCCACTTCAGAAATGGAGTTAAATCTCATGATCTGAGTCTTCCTAAAAGCAAGACTTCGTTTCAGGTAAGGGCAGTCACTTTTCAGCTCAAACGAACTACATCCTTCACTCTGCTAACAGGTTTCCCATCTTAACTGACAAGCATTGGATGTTAGAGGACCAGTGAATTGTATCAGTTTCAGAAGCAGATTTGGACTAGATTTGGTCCGTATGTGTAGGAAACACCGTTCTTTTGTTCTCAGCACACCCACGTATCCTGCTCTCTTAGTGAATCTAGAAAGCAAGAGTGTGCTTCTTGTTCTAAAGTAGAGTGTGACCCATGGATGAGAACTATGCTATGTGTTTCACTTCAGAAATGGAGTTAAATCCCAGGCTCAGTGACTTCCTACAATCAAGACTTCGTTTCAGGTAAAGGCAGTTACTCTACAGGTCAAACGAACTACATCATACATGAAGCTCACACGTTTCTCGGTCTTAATTGAAAAGCATTGGATGTTACAGGACCTGTGCTTTGTGTCAGTTTCAGAAGAGGCGTTGAACTAGATAAGGTCAGTATGTATAGGAAACATGGTTCTTTTGTTCTAAGCACACTCACGTCTTCTGCTGTTTTAGAGACTCTAGAAAGCAAGAGCGTGCTTCTTGCTCTAAAACAGGGTGTGATCAATGGATGAGACCTCTGCTGTGTGTTCCACTTCAGAAATGGAGTTAAATCCCAGGCTCTGAGTCTTCCTACACGCAAGACTTCGATTCAGGTTAGGGCAGTTACTTTACATGTCAAACAAACTACATCGTACACGAAGCTCACACGTTTCTCGGTCTTAATTGAAAAGCATTGGATGTTACAGGACCTGTGCTTTGTGTCAGTTTCAGAAGAAGAGTTGAACTAGATATGGTCCATATGTGTAGGAAACACAGTTCTTTTGTTCTGGGCAAATCATGTTTCCTGCTCTATTAGACACTCTAGAAAAGAAGAGCGTGTTTCTTTCTCTAAAGCAGAGTGTGATCCAAGGTTGAGAACTATCCTGTGTGTTTCCCTTCAGAAATGGAGTTAAATCCCAGGCTCTGTGACTTCCTACATGCAAGACTTCCTTTCAGGTAAGGGCAGTTACTTTTCAGCTCAAACGATCTACATCGTTCACAAAGCTCACACGTTTCTCATCTTAATGGACACTCATCGGATATTAGAGGACATGTGCTTTGTATCATTTTCAGAGGGAAAGTTGGACTAGATATGGTACCTTTGTGTAGGAAACTCCTTTCTTTTATCCTCAGCTCATTCACGTTTACTGCTCTCTTAGAGTCTCTAGAAAGCTAGAGCGTGCTTCTTGCTCTAAAGCAGAGTGTGATCCATGGATGTGAACTATGCTGTGTGTTTCCCTTCAGAAATGGAGTTAAATCCCAGGCTCTGAGTCTTCCTACAAGCAAGACTTCATTTCAGGTAAGGACAGTTACTTTACAACTCAAACGAACTATATCATACATGAAGCTCACACGTATCTCGGTCTAAATTGAAAAGCATTGGATGTTACAGGACCTGTGCTTTGTGTCAGTTTCAGAAGAAGAGTTGAACTAGATATGGTCCATATGTGTAGGAAACACAGTTCTTTTGTTCTGAGCACAATCACGTTCCCTGCTCTATTAGAGACCCAGGAAAGGAAGAGCGTGCTTCTTGCTCTAAAGCAGAGTGTGATCAATGGATGAGAACTCTGCTTTGTTTTTCCCTTCAGAAATGGAGTTAAATCCCTGGCTCTGAGTCTTCATTCACGCAAGACTTCGTTTCAGGTAAGGGCATTTACTTTATAGCTCAAACGAACTACATCGTTCACGAAGCTCATATGTTTCTCATCTTAACTGACAAGCATTGTATGTTAGAGGACCTGTGGTTTGTTGCAGTTTCAGAAGAGGAATTGGACTAGATAAGTTCCGTATGTGTAGGGAACAGCGTTCTTTTGTTCTGAGCACACTCACGTTTTCTGCTAGAGACTCTAGAAAGGAAGATTGTGCTTCTTGCTCAAAAGCATAGTGTGATTCATGGATGAGAACTGTGCTGTGTGTTTCCCTTCAGAAATGGAGTTAAATCCCAGGCTCTGTGTCTTCCTACAAGCAAGACTTTGTTTCAAGTAAGGGCAGTCACTTTTCAGCTCAAACGAACTACATCCTTCACTCAGCTAAATGTTTCCCATCTTAACTGAAAAGCATTGGATGTTAGAGGACCAGTGCTTTGTATCAGTTTCAGAAGCAGAGTTAGACTAGATTTGGCCCTTATGTGTAGGAAACACCGTTGTTTTGTTCTCAGCACACTCACATATCCTGCTCTCTTAGAGAATCTAGAAAGCAAGAGTGTGCTTCTTGCTCTAAAGCAGAGTGTGATCCATGGATGAGAACTATGCTATGTGTTTCCCTTCAGAAATGGAGTTAAATCCCAGGCTCTGTGACTTCCTACAAGCAAGACTTCGATTCAGGTAAAGGCGGTTACTTTACAGGTCAAACAAACTACATCGTACACGAAGCTCACACGTATCTCGGTCTTAATTGAAAAGCATTGGATGTCACAGGACCTGCGCTTTGTGTCAGTTTCAGAAGAGGCGTTGAACTAGATATGGTCCATATGTGTAGGAAACACCGTTCTTTTGTTCTAAGCACACTCATGTCTTCTGCTGTTTTATAGACTCTAGAAAGCAAGAGCGTGCTTCTTGCTCTAAAGCAGATTGTGTTCAATGGATGAGAACTCTGCTGTGTGTTCCACTTCAGAAATGAAGTTAAATTCCAGGCTCTGAGTATTCCTACAAGCAAGACTTCGTTTCAGGTAAGGACAGTTATTTTACAGGTCAAACGAACTACATCGTACACGAAGCTCAAACGTTTCTCGGTCCTAATTGAAAAGCATTGGATGTTACAGGACCTGTGCTTTGTGTCAGTTTCAGAAGAGGAGTTGAAGTAGATATGGTACGTATGTGTAGGAAACACAGTTCTTTTGTTCTGAGCCCAATCATGTTTCCTGCTGTCTTAGAGATTCTAGAAAGCAAGAGCGAGCTTCTTGCTCTAAAGCAGAGTGTGATCCATGGATGAGAACTATGCTGTGTGTTTCCCTTCAGAAATGGAGTTAATTCCCAGGCTCTGTGACTTCCTACAAGGAAGTCTTCGTTTAAGGTAAGGGCAGTCACTTTTCAGCTCAAACGAACTACATCGTTCACGAAGCTCACACGTTTCTCATCTTAACAGACAAGCATTGGATGTTAGAGGACCTGTGCTTTGTATCATTTTCAGAGGCACAGTTGGACTAGATATGGTCTGTATGTGTAGAAAACACCTTCTTTTGTCCTCAGCACACTCACGTTTACTGCTGTCTTAGAGACTCTAGAAAGCTAGAGCGTGCTTCTTGCTCTAAAGTGGAGTGTGGTCCATGGATGAGAAATATGCTGTATGTTTCCCTTCAGAAATGGAGTTAAATTCCAGGCTCTGAGTCTTCCTACAAGCAAGACTTCGTTTCAGGTAAGGGCAGTTACTTTACAGCTCAAACGAACTACATCGTACACGCAGCTCACATGATTCTCGGTCTTAATTGAAAAGCATTTGATGTTACAGGACCTGTGGTTTGTTTCAGTTTCAGAAGCAGAGTTGGACTAGATATGCTCTGTATGTGTAGGGAACACAGTTCTTTTGTTCTGAGCACACTCACGTTTCCTGCTGTACTAGAGACTCGAGAAAGCAAGAGCGTGCTTCTTGCTCTAAAGCAGAGTGTGATCAATGGATGAGAAGTCTGCTGGGTGTTTCCCTTCAGAAATGGAGTTAAATTCCAGGCTCTGAGTCTTCCTAAAAGCAAGACTTTGTTTCAGGTAAGTACAGTTAATTTACAGCTCAAACGAACTTCATCGTTCACAAAGCTCAGACGTTTCTCATCTTAACGGACAAGCATTGGATGTTAGAGGACCTGTATTTTGTGTCAGTTTCAGAAGAAGAGTTGGACTAGATATGGTTCTTATATGTAGGAAACACCGTTCTTTTGTTCTGAGCACACTCACGTTTCAAGCTGTACTAGAGACTCTAGAAAGCAAGAGTGTGCTTCTTGCTCTAAAGCAGAGTGTGATCCATGGATGAGAAATATGCTGTATGTTTCTCTTCAGAAATGGAGTTAATTCCCAGGCTCTGGGTCTTCCTAGAATCAAGACTTCGTTTCAGGTAAGGGCAGTTACTTTACAGGTCAAAAGGAACTACATCGTACACGAAGCTCACATGTTTCTCGGTCTTAATTGAAAAGCATTGGATGTTAGTTGACCTGTGGTTTGTGTCAGTTTCAGAAGAGGAGTTGAACTAGATATGGTCCATATGTGTAGGAAATACCGTTCTTTTGTTCTGAGAACACTCACGTTTCCTGCTGTACTAGAGACTCTAGAAAGCAATAGAATTCTTCTTGCTCTAAAGCAGAGTGTGATCCATGGATGATAACTATACTGTGTGTTTCCCTTCAGAAATGTAGTTAAATCCTAGGCTCTGTGTCTTCCTAGAATCAAGAATTCGTTTCAGGTAAGGGCAGTTACTTTACAGGTCAAACGAACTACATCATACAAGAAGTTCACACGTTTCTCAGTCTTAATTAAAAGCATTGGATATTACTTGACCGGTGTTTTGTGTCAGTTTCAGAAGAGGAGTTGAACTAGATATGGTCCGTATGTGTAGGAAACACCGTTCTTTTGTTCTCAGCACACTCACGTCTCTTGCTCTTTTAGAGACTCTAGAAAGCAAGATCGTGCTTCTTGCTCTAAAGCAGAGTGTGATCAATGGATGAGAACTCTGCTGTGTGTTCCACTTCAGAAATGGAGTTAAATCCCAGACTCTGAGTCTTCCTACACGCAAGAATTCGATTCAAGTAAGGGCAGTTACTTTACATGTCAAACGAACTACACCGTACACAAAGCTCACACGTTTCTCGGTCTTAATTGAAAAGCATTGGATGTTACAGGACCTGTGCTTTGTGTCAGATTCAGAAGAAGAGTTGAACTAGATATGGTCCTTATGTGTAGGAAACACAGTTCTTTTGTTCTGAGCACAATCACGTTCCCTGCTCTATTAGAGACCCAGGAAAGGAAGAGCGTGATTCTTGCTCTAAAGCAGAGTGTGATCAATGGATGAGAACTCTGCTTTGTTTTTCCCTTCAGAAATGGAGTTAAATCCCTGGCTCTGAGTCTTCATTCACGCAAGACTTCGTTTCAGGTAAGGGCATTTACTTTATAGCTCAAAAGAACTACATCGTTCACGAAGCTCATATGTTTCTCATCTTAACTGACAAGCATTGGATGTTAGAGGACCTGTGGTTTGTTTCAGTTTCAGAAGAGGAATTGGACTAAATATGGTCCGTATGTGTAGGGAACAGCGTTCTTTTGTTATGAGCACACTCACGTTTTCGGCTAGAGACTCTAGAAAGGAAGATTGTGCTTCTTGCTCAAAAGCATAGTGTGATTCATGGATGAGAACTGTGCTGTGTGTTTCCCTTCAGAAATGGAGTTAAATCCCAGGCTCTGTGTCTTCCTACAAGCAAGACGTTGTTTCAAATAAGGGAAGTCACTTTTCAGCTCAAACGAACTACATCCTTCCCTCAGCTAAAGGTTTCCCATCTTAACTGAAAAACATTGGATGTTAGAGGACCAGTGCTTTGTATCAGTTTCCGAAGCAGAGTTAGACTAGATTTGGTCCATATGTGTAGGAAACACCGTTGTTTTGTTCTCAGCACACTCACATATCCTGCTCTCTTAGAGAATCTAGAAAGCAAGAGTGTGCTTCTTGCTCTAAAGCAGAGTGTGATCCATGGATGAGAACTATGCTATGTGTTTCCCTTCAGAAATGGAGTTAATTCCCAGGCTCTGGGTCTTCCTAGAATCAAGACTTCGTTTCAGGTAAGGGCAGTTACTTTACAGGTCAAAAGGAACTACATCGTACACGAAGCTCACATGTTTCTCGGTCTTAATTGAAAAGCATTGGATGTTAGTTGACCTGTGGTTTGTGTCAGTTTCAGAAGAGGAGTTGAACTAGATATGGTCCATATGTGTAGGAAATACCGTTCTTTTGTTCTGAGAACACTCACGTTTCCTGCTGTACTAGAGACTCTAGAAAGCAATAGAATTCTTCTTGCTCTAAAGCAGAGTGTGATCCATGGATGATAACTATACTGTGTGTTTCCCTTCAGAAATGTAGTTAAATCCTAGGCTCTGTGTCTTCCTAGAATCAAGAATTCGTTTCAGGTAAGGGCAG
This sequence comes from Onychomys leucogaster, assembly GCA_949786385.1. NCBI lineage: Eukaryota > Metazoa > Chordata > Mammalia > Rodentia > Cricetidae > Onychomys > Onychomys leucogaster. Next base: position 270,100 of record CATKUP010000286.1, on the reverse strand, counting down.
TTACTTTACAGGTCAAACGAACTACATCATACAAGAAGTTCACACGTTTCTCAGTCTTAATTAAAAGCATTGGATATTACTTGACCGGTGTTTTGTGTCAGTTTCAGAAGAGGAGTTGAACTAGATATGGTCCGTATGTGTAGGAAACACCGTTCTTTTGTTCTCAGCACACTCACGTCTCTTGCTCTTTTAGAGACTCTAGAAAGCAAGATCGTGCTTCTTGCTCTAAAGCAGAGTGTGATCAATGGATGAGAACTCTGCTGTGTGTTCCACTTCAGAAATGGAGTTAAATCCCAGACTCTGAGTCTTCCTACACGCAAGAATTCGATTCAAGTAAGGGCAGTTACTTTACATGTCAAACGAACTACACCGTACACAAAGCTCACACGTTTCTCGGTCTTAATTGAAAAGCATTGGATGTTACAGGACCTGTGCTTTGTGTCAGATTCAGAAGAAGAGTTGAACTAGATATGGTCCTTATGTGTAGGAAACACAGTTCTTTTGTTCTGAGCACAATCACGTTCCCTGCTCTATTAGAGACCCAGGAAAGGAAGAGCGTGCTTCTTGCTCTAAAGCAGAGTGTGATCAATGGATGAGAACTCTGCTTTGTTTTTCCCTTCAGAAATGGAGTTAAATCCCTGGCTCTGAGTCTTCATTCACGCAAGACTTCGTTTCAGGTAAGGGCATTTACTTTATAGCTCAAAAGAACTACATCGTTCACGAAGCTCATATGTTTCTCATCTTAACTGACAAGCATTGGATGTTAGAGGACCTGTGGTTTGTTTCAGTTTCAGAAGAGGAATTGGACTAGATATGGTCCGTATGTGTAGGGAACAGCGTTCTTTTGTTCTGAGTACACTCACGTTTTCTGCTAGAGACTCTAGAAAGGAAGATTGTGCTTCTTGCTCAAAAGCATAGTGTGATTCATGGATGAGAACTGTGCTGTGTGTTTCCCTTCAGAAATGGAGTTAAATCCCAGGCTCTGTGTCTTCCTACAAGCAAGACTTTGTTTCAAGTAAGGGCAGTCACTTTTCAGCTCAAACGAACTACATCCTTCACTCAGCTAAAGGTTTCCCATCTTAACTGAAAAACATTGGATGTTAGAGGACCAGTGCTTTGTATCAGTTTCCGAAGCAGAGTTAGACTAGATTTGGTCCATATGTGTAGGAAACACCGTTGTTTTGTTCTCAGCACACTCACATATCCTGCTCTCTTAGAGAATCTAGAAAGCAAGAGTGTGCTTTTTGCTCTAAAGCAGAGTGTGATCCATGGATGAGAACTATGCTATGTGTTTCCCTTCAGAAATGGAGTTAAATCCCAGGCTCTGTGACTTCCTACAAGCAAGACTTCGTTTCAGGTAAAGGCGGTTACTTTACAGGTCAAACAAACTACATCGTACACGAAGCTCACACGTTTCTCGGTCTTAATTGAAAAGCATTGGATGTCACAGGACCTGCGCTTTGTGTCAGTTTCAGAAGAGGCGTTGAACTAGATATGGTCCATATGTGTAGGAAACACCGTTCTTTTGTTCTAAGCACACTCATGTCTTCTGCTGTTTTATAGACTCTAGAAAGCAAGAGCGTGCTTCTTGCTCTAAAGCAGAGTGTGTTCAATGGATGAGAACTCTGCTGTGTGTTCCACTTCAGAAATGAAGTTAAATTCCAGGCTCTGAGTATTCCTACAAGCAAGACTTCGTTTCAGGTAAGGACAGTTATTTTACAGGTCAAACGAACTACATCGTACACGAAGCTCAAACGTTTCTCGGTCCTAATTGAAAAGCATTGGATGTTACAGGACCTGTGCTTTGTGTCAGTTTCAGAAGAGGAGTTGAAGTAGATATGGTACGTATGTGTAGGAAACACAGTTCTTTTGTTCTGAGCCCAATCATGTTTCCTGCTGTCTTAGAGATTCTAGAAAGCAAGAGCGAGCTTCTTGCTCTAAAGCAGAGTGTGATCCATGGATGAGAACTATGCTGTGTGTTTCCCTTCAGAAATGGAGTTAATTCCCAGGCTCTGTGACTTCCTACAAGGAAGTCTTCGTTTAAGGTAAGGGCAGTCACTTTTCAGCTCAAACGAACTACATCGTTCACGAAGCTCACACGTTTCTCATCTTAACAGACAAGCATTGGATGTTAGAGGACCTGTGCTTTGTATCATTTTCAGAGGCACAGTTGGACTAGATATGGTCTGTATGTGTAGAAAACACCTTCTTTTGTCCTCAGCACACTCACGTTTACTGCTGTCTTAGAGACTCTAGAAAGCTAGAGCGTGCTTCTTGCTCTAAAGTGGAGTGTGGTCCATGGATGAGAAATATGCTGTATGTTTCCCTTCAGAAATGGAGTTAAATTCCAGGCTCTGAGTCTTCCTACAAGCAAGACTTCGTTTCAGGTAAGGGCAGTTACTTTACAGCTCAAACGAACTACATCGTACACGCAGCTCACATGATTCTCGGTCTTAATTGAAAAGCATTTGATGTTACAGGACCTGTGGTTTGTTTCAGTTTCAGAAGCAGAGTTGGACTAGATATGCTCTGTATGTGTAGGGAACACAGTTCTTTTGTTCTGAGCACACTCACGTTTCCTGCTGTACTAGAGACTCGAGAAAGCAAGAGCGTGCTTCTTGCTCTAAAGCAGAGTGTGATCAATGGATGAGAAGTCTGCTGGGTGTTTCCCTTCAGAAATGGAGTTAAATTCCAGGCTCTGAGTCTTCCTAAAAGCAAGACTTTGTTTCAGGTAAGTACAGTTAATTTACAGCTCAAACGAACTTCATCGTTCACAAAGCTCAGACGTTTCTCATCTTAACGGACAAGCATTGGATGTTAGAGGACCTGTATTTTGTGTCAGTTTCAGAAGAAGAGTTGGACTAGATATGGTTCTTATATGTAGGAAACACCGTTCTTTTGTTCTGAGCACACTCACGTTTCAAGCTGTACTAGAGACTCTAGAAAGCAAGAGTGTGCTTCTTGCTCTAAAGCAGAGTGTGATCCATGGATGAGAAATATGCTGTATGTTTCTCTTCAGAAATGGAGTTAATTCCCAGGCTCTGGGTCTTCCTAGAATCAAGACTTCGTTTCAGGTAAGGGCAGTTACTTTACAGGTCAAAAGGAACTACATCGTACACGAAGCTCACATGTTTCTCGGTCTTAATTGAAAAGCATTGGATGTTAGTTGACCTGTGGTTTGTGTCAGTTTCAGAAGAGGAGTTGAACTAGATATGGTCCATATGTGTAGGAAATACCGTTCTTTTGTTCTGAGAACACTCACGTTTCCTGCTGTACTAGAGACTCTAGAAAGCAATAGAATTCTTCTTGCTCTAAAGCAGAGTGTGATCCATGGATGATAACTATACTGTGTGTTTCCCTTCAGAAATGTAGTTAAATCCTAGGCTCTGTGTCTTCCTAGAATCAAGAATTCGTTTCAGGTAAGGGCAGTTACTTTACAGGTCAAACGAACTACATCATACAAGAAGTTCACACGTTTCTCAGTCTTAATTAAAAGCATTGGATATTACTTGACCGGTGTTTTGTGTCAGTTTCAGAAGAGGAGTTGAACTAGATATGGTCCGTATGTGTAGGAAACACCGTTCTTTTGTTCTCAGCACACTCACGTCTCTTGCTCTTTTAGAGACTCTAGAAAGCAAGATCGTGCTTCTTGCTCTAAAGCAGAGTGTGATCAATGGATGAGAACTCTGCTGTGTGTTCCACTTCAGAAATGGAGTTAAATCCCAGACTCTGAGTCTTCCTACACGCAAGAATTCGATTCAAGTAAGGGCAGTTACTTTACATGTCAAACGAACTACACCGTACACAAAGCTCACACGTTTCTCGGTCTTAATTGAAAAGCATTGGATGTTACAGGACCTGTGCTTTGTGTCAGATTCAGAAGAAGAGTTGAACTAGATATGGTCCTTATGTGTAGGAAACACAGTTCTTTTGTTCTGAGCACAATCACGTTCCCTGCTCTATTAGAGACCCAGGAAAGGAAGAGCGTGATTCTTGCTCTAAAGCAGAGTGTGATCAATGGATGAGAACTCTGCTTTGTTTTTCCCTTCAGAAATGGAGTTAAATCCCTGGCTCTGAGTCTTCATTCACGCAAGACTTCGTTTCAGGTAAGGGCATTTACTTTATAGCTCAAAAGAACTACATCGTTCACGAAGCTCATATGTTTCTCATCTTAACTGACAAGCATTGGATGTTAGAGGACCTGTGGTTTGTTTCAGTTTCAGAAGAGGAATTGGACTAGATATGGTCCGTATGTGTAGGGAACAGCGTTCTTTTGTTATGAGCACACTCACGTTTTCGGCTAGAGACTCTAGAAAGGAAGATTGTGCTTCTTGCTCAAAAGCATAGTGTGATTCATGGATGAGAACTGTGCTGTGTGTTTCCCTTCAGAAATGGAGTTAAATCCCAGGCTCTGTGTCTTCCTACAAGCAAGACGTTGTTTCAAATAAGGGAAGTCACTTTTCAGCTCAAACGAACTACATCCTTCACTCAGCTAAATGTTTCCCATCTTAACTGAAAAACATTGGATGTTAGAGGACCAGTGCTTTGTATCAGTTTCCGAAGCAGAGTTAGACTAGATTTGGTCCATATGTGTAGGAAACACCGTTGTTTTGTTCTCAGCACACTCACATATCCTGCTCTCTTAGAGAATCTAGAAAGCAAGAGTGTGCTTCTTGCTCTAAAGCAGAGTGTGATCCATGGATGAGAACTATGCTATGTGTTTCCCTTCAGAAATGGAGTTAATTCCCAGGCTCTGGGTCTTCCTAGAATCAAGACTTCGTTTCAGGTAAGGGCAGTTACTTTACAGGTCAAAAGGAACTACATCGTACACGAAGCTCACATGTTTCTCGGTCTTAATTGAAAAGCATTGGATGTTAGTTGACCTGTGGTTTGTGTCAGTTTCAGAAGAGGAGTTGAACTAGATATGGTCCATATGTGTAGGAAATACCGTTCTTTTGTTCTGAGAACACTCACGTTTCCTGCTGTACTAGAGACTCTAGAAAGCAATAGAATTCTTCTTGCTCTAAAGCAGAGTGTGATCCATGGATGATAACTATACTGTGTGTTTCCCTTCAGAAATGTAGTTAAATCCTAGGCTCTGTGTCTTCCTAGAATCAAGAATTCGTTTCAGGTAAGGGCAGTTACTTTACAGGTCAAACGAACTACATCATACAAGAAGTTCACACGTTTCTCAGTCTTAATTAAAAGCATTGGATATTACTTGACCGGTGTTTTGTGTCAGTTTCAGAAGAGGAGTTGAACTAGATATGGTCCGTATGTGTAGGAAACACCGTTCTTTTGTTCTCAGCACACTCACGTCTCTTGCTCTTTTAGAGACTCTAGAAAGCAAGATCGTGCTTCTTGCTCTAAAGCAGAGTGTGATCAATGGATGAGAACTCTGCTGTGTGTTCCACTTCAGAAATGGAGTTAAATCCCAGACTCTGAGTCTTCCTACACGCAAGAATTCGATTCAAGTAAGGGCAGTTACTTTACATGTCAAACGAACTACACCGTACACAAAGCTCACACGTTTCTCGGTCTTAATTGAAAAGCATTGGATGTTACAGGACCTGTGCTTTGTGTCAGATTCAGAAGAAGAGTTGAACTAGATATGGTCCTTATGTGTAGGAAACACAGTTCTTTTGTTCTGAGCACAATCACGTTCCCTGCTCTATTAGAGACCCAGGAAAGGAAGAGCGTGCTTCTTGCTCTAAAGCAGAGTGTGATCAATGGATGAGAACTCTGCTTTGTTTTTCCCTTCAGAAATGGAGTTAAATCCCTGGCTCTGAGTCTTCATTCACGCAAGACTTCGTTTCAGGTAAGGGCATTTACTTTATAGCTCAAAAGAACTACATCGTTCACGAAGCTCATATGTTTCTCATCTTAACTGACAAGCATTGGATGTTAGAGGACCTGTGGTTTGTTTCAGTTTCAGAAGAGGAATTGGACTAGATATGGTCCGTATGTGTAGGGAACAGCGTTCTTTTGTTCTGAGTACACTCACGTTTTCTGCTAGAGACTCTAGAAAGGAAGATTGTGCTTCTTGCTCAAAAGCATAGTGTGATTCATGGATGAGAACTGTGCTGTGTGTTTCCCTTCAGAAATGGAGTTAAATCCCAGGCTCTGTGTCTTCCTACAAGCAAGACTTTGTTTCAAGTAAGGGCAGTCACTTTTCAGCTCAAACGAACTACATCCTTCACTCAGCTAAAGGTTTCCCATCTTAACTGAAAAACATTGGATGTTAGAGGACCAGTGCTTTGTATCAGTTTCCGAAGCAGAGTTAGACTAGATTTGGTCCATATGTGTAGGAAACACCGTTGTTTTGTTCTCAGCACACTCACATATCCTGCTCTCTTAGAGAATCTAGAAAGCAAGAGTGTGCTTTTTGCTCTAAAGCAGAGTGTGATCCATGGATGAGAACTATGCTATGTGTTTCCCTTCAGAAATGGAGTTAAATCCCAGGCTCTGTGACTTCCTACAAGCAAGACTTCGTTTCAGGTAAAGGCGGTTACTTTACAGGTCAAACAAACTACATCGTACACGAAGCTCACACGTTTCTCGGTCTTAATTGAAAAGCATTGGATGTCACAGGACCTGCGCTTTGTGTCAGTTTCAGAAGAGGCGTTGAACTAGATATGGTCCATATGTGTAGGAAACACCGTTCTTTTGTTCTAAGCACACTCATGTCTTCTGCTGTTTTATAGACTCTAGAAAGCAAGAGCGTGCTTCTTGCTCTAAAGCAGAGTGTGTTCAATGGATGAGAACTCTGCTGTGTGTTCCACTTCAGAAATGAAGTTAAATTCCAGGCTCTGAGTATTCCTACAAGCAAGACTTCGTTTCAGGTAAGGACAGTTATTTTACAGGTCAAACGAACTACATCGTACACGAAGCTCAAACGTTTCTCGGTCCTAATTGAAAAGCATTGGATGTTACAGGACCTGTGCTTTGTGTCAGTTTCAGAAGAGGAGTTGAAGTAGATATGGTACGTATGTGTAGGAAACACAGTTCTTTTGTTCTGAGCCCAATCATGTTTCCTGCTGTCTTAGAGATTCTAGAAAGCAAGAGCGAGCTTCTTGCTCTAAAGCAGAGTGTGATCCATGGATGAGAACTATGCTGTGTGTTTCCCTTCAGAAATGGAGTTAATTCCCAGGCTCTGTGACTTCCTACAAGGAAGTCTTCGTTTAAGGTAAGGGCAGTCACTTTTCAGCTCAAACGAACTACATCGTTCACGAAGCTCACACGTTTCTCATCTTAACAGACAAGCATTGGATGTTAGAGGACCTGTGCTTTGTATCATTTTCAGAGGCACAGTTGGACTAGATATGGTCTGTATGTGTAGAAAACACCTTCTTTTGTCCTCAGCACACTCACGTTTACTGCTGTCTTAGAGACTCTAGAAAGCTAGAGCGTGCTTCTTGCTCTAAAGTGGAGTGTGGTCCATGGATGAGAAATATGCTGTATGTTTCCCTTCAGAAATGGAGTTAAATTCCAGGCTCTGAGTCTTCCTACAAGCAAGACTTCGTTTCAGGTAAGGGCAGTTACTTTACAGCTCAAACGAACTACATCGTACACGCAGCTCACATGATTCTCGGTCTTAATTGAAAAGCATTTGATGTTACAGGACCTGTGGTTTGTTTCAGTTTCAGAAGCAGAGTTGGACTAGATATGCTCTGTATGTGTAGGGAACACAGTTCTTTTGTTCTGAGCACACTCACGTTTCCTGCTGTACTAGAGACTCGAGAAAGCAAGAGCGTGCTTCTTGCTCTAAAGCAGAGTGTGATCAATGGATGAGAAGTCTGCTGGGTGTTTCCCTTCAGAAATGGAGTTAAATTCCAGGCTCTGAGTCTTCCTAAAAGCAAGACTTTGTTTCAGGTAAGTACAGTTAATTTACAGCTCAAACGAACTTCATCGTTCACAAAGCTCAGACGTTTCTCATCTTAACGGACAAGCATTGGATGTTAGAGGACCTGTATTTTGTGTCAGTTTCAGAAGAAGAGTTGGACTAGATATGGTTCTTATATGTAGGAAACACCGTTCTTTTGTTCTGAGCACACTCACGTTTCAAGCTGTACTAGAGACTCTAGAAAGCAAGAGTGTGCTTCTTGCTCTAAAGCAGAGTGTGATCCATGGATGAGAAATATGCTGTATGTTTCTCTTCAGAAATGGAGTTAATTCCCAGGCTCTGGGTCTTCCTAGAATCAAGACTTCGTTTCAGGTAAGGGCAGTTACTTTACAGGTCAAAAGGAACTACATCGTACACGAAGCTCACATGTTTCTCGGTCTTAATTGAAAAGCATTGGATGTTAGTTGACCTGTGGTTTGTGTCAGTTTCAGAAGAGGAGTTGAACTAGATATGGTCCATATGTGTAGGAAATACCGTTCTTTTGTTCTGAGAACACTCACGTTTCCTGCTGTACTAGAGACTCTAGAAAGCAATAGAATTCTTCTTGCTCTAAAGCAGAGTGTGATCCATGGATGATAACTATACTGTGTGTTTCCCTTCAGAAATGTAGTTAAATCCTAGGCTCTGTGTCTTCCTAGAATCAAGAATTCGTTTCAGGTAAGGGCAGTTACTTTACAGGTCAAACGAACTACATCATACAAGAAGTTCACACGTTTCTCAGTCTTAATTAAAAGCATTGGATATTACTTGACCGGTGTTTTGTGTCAGTTTCAGAAGAGGAGTTGAACTAGATATGGTCCGTATGTGTAGGAAACACCGTTCTTTTGTTCTCAGCACACTCACGTCTCTTGCTCTTTTAGAGACTCTAGAAAGCAAGATCGTGCTTCTTGCTCTAAAGCAGAGTGTGATCAATGGATGAGAACTCTGCTGTGTGTTCCACTTCAGAAATGGAGTTAAATCCCAGACTCTGAGTCTTCCTACACGCAAGAATTCGATTCAAGTAAGGGCAGTTACTTTACATGTCAAACGAACTACACCGTACACAAAGCTCACACGTTTCTCGGTCTTAATTGAAAAGCATTGGATGTTACAGGACCTGTGCTTTGTGTCAGATTCAGAAGAAGAGTTGAACTAGATATGGTCCTTATGTGTAGGAAACACAGTTCTTTTGTTCTGAGCACAATCACGTTCCCTGCTCTATTAGAGACCCAGGAAAGGAAGAGCGTGCTTCTTGCTCTAAAGCAGAGTGTGATCAATGGATGAGAACTCTGCTTTGTTTTTCCCTTCAGAAATGGAGTTAAATCCCTGGCTCTGAGTCTTCATTCACGCAAGACTTCGTTTCAGGTAAGGGCATTTACTTTATAGCTCAAAAGAACTACATCGTTCACGAAGCTCATATGTTTCTCATCTTAACTGACAAGCATTGGATGTTAGAGGACCTGTGGTTTGTTTCAGTTTCAGAAGAGGAATTGGACTAGATATGGTCCGTATGTGTAGGGAACAGCGTTCTTTTGTTCTGAGTACACTCACGTTTTCTGCTAGAGACTCTAGAAAGGAAGATTGTGCTTCTTGCTCAAAATCATAGTGTGATTCATGGATGAGAACTGTGCTGTGTGTTTCCCTTCAGAAATGGAGTTAAATCCCAGGCTCTGTGTCTTCCTACAAGCAAGACTTTGTTTCAAGTAAGGGCAGTCACTTTTCAGCTCAAACGAACTACATCCTTCACTCAGCTAAAGGTTTCCCATCTTAACTGAAAAACATTGGATGTTAGAGGACCAGTGCTTTGTATCAGTTTCCGAAGCAGAGTTAGACTAGATTTGGTCCATATGTGTAGGAAACACCGTTGTTTTGTTCTCAGCACACTCACATATCCTGCTCTCTTAGAGAATCTAGAAAGCAAGAGTGTGCTTTTTGCTCTAAAGCAGAGTGTGATCCATGGATGAGAACTATGCTATGTGTTTCCCTTCAGAAATGGAGTTAAATCCCAGGCTCTGTGACTTCCTACAAGCAAGACTTTGTTTCAGGTAAAGGCGGTTACTTTACAGGTCAAACAAACTACATCGTACACGAAGCTCACACGTTTCTCGGTCTTAATTGAAAAGCATTGGATGTCACAGGACCTGCGCTTTGTGTCAGTTTCAGAAGAGGCGTTGAACTAGATATGGTCCATATGTGTAGGAAACACCGTTCTTTTGTTCTAAGCACACTCATGTCTTCTGCTGTTTTATAGACTCTAGAAAGCAAGAGCGTGCTTCTTGCTCTAAAGCAGAGTGTGTTCAATGGATGAGAACTCTGCTGTGTGTTCCACTTCAGAAATGAAGTTAAATTCCAGGCTCTGAGTATTCCTACAAGCAAGACTTCGTTTCAGGTAAGGACAGTTATTTTACAGGTCAAACGAACTACATCGTACACGAAGCTCAAACGTTTCTCGGTCCTAATTGAAAAGCATTGGATGTTACAGGACCTGTGCTTTGTGTCAGTTTCAGAAGAGGAGTTGAAGTAGATATGGTACGTATGTGTAGGAAACACAGTTCTTTTGTTCTGAGCCCAATCATGTTTCCTGCTGTCTTAGAGATTCTAGAAAGCAAGAGCGAGCTTCTTGCTCTAAAGCAGAGTGTGATCCATGGATGAGAACTATGCTGTGTGTTTCCCTTCAGAAATGGAGTTAATTCCCAGGCTCTGTGACTTCCTACAAGGAAGTCTTCGTTTAAGGTAAGGGCAGTCACTTTTCAGCTCAAACGAACTACATCGTTCACGAAGCTCACACGTTTCTCATCTTAACAGACAAGCATTGGATGTTAGAGGACCTGTGCTTTGTATCATTTTCAGAGGCACAGTTGGACTAGATATGGTCTGTATGTGTAGAAAACACCTTCTTTTGTCCTCAGCACACTCACGTTTACTGCTGTCTTAGAGACTCTAGAAAGCTAGAGCGTGCTTCTTGCTCTAAAGTGGAGTGTGGTCCATGGATGAGAAATATGCTGTATGTTTCCCTTCAGAAATGGAGTTAAATTCCAGGCTCTGAGTCTTCCTACAAGCAAGACTTCGTTTCAGGTAAGGGCAGTTACTTTACAGCTCAAACGAACTACATCGTACACGCAGCTCACATGATTCTCGGTCTTAATTGAAAAGCATTTGATGTTACAGGACCTGTGGTTTGTTTCAGTTTCAGAAGCAGAGTTGGACTAGATATGCTCTGTATGTGTAGGGAACACAGTTCTTTTGTTCTGAGCACACTCACGTTTCCTGCTGTACTAGAGACTCGAGAAAGCAAGAGCGTGCTTCTTGCTCTAAAGCAGAGTGTGATCAATGGATGAGAAGTCTGCTGGGTGTTTCCCTTCAGAAATGGAGTTAAATTCCAGGCTCTGAGTCTTCCTAAAAGCAAGACTTTGTTTCAGGTAAGTACAGTTAATTTACAGCTCAAACGAACTTCATCGTTCACAAAGCTCAGACGTTTCTCATCTTAACGGACAAGCATTGGATGTTAGAGGACCTGTATTTTGTGTCAGTTTCAGAAGAAGAGTTGGACTAGATATGGTTCTTATATGTAGGAAACACCGTTCTTTTGTTCTGAGCACACTCACGTTTCAAGCTGTACTAGAGACTCTAGAAAGCAAGAGTGTGCTTCTTGCTCTAAAGCAGAGTGTGATCCATGGATGAGAAATATGCTGTATGTTTCTCTTCAGAAATGGAGTTAATTCCCAGGCTCTGGGTCTTCCTAGAATCAAGACTTCGTTTCAGGTAAGGGCAGTTACTTTACAGGTCAAAAGGAACTACATCGTACACGAAGCTCACATGTTTCTCGGTCTTAATTGAAAAGCATTGGATGTTAGTTGACCTGTGGTTTGTGTCAGTTTCAGAAGAGGAGTTGAACTAGATATGGTCCATATGTGTAGGAAATACCGTTCTTTTGTTCTGAGAACACTCACGTTTCCTGCTGTACTAGAGACTCTAGAAAGCAATAGAATTCTTCTTGCTCTAAAGCAGAGTGTGATCCATGGATGATAACTATACTGTGTGTTTCCCTTCAGAAATGTAGTTAAATCCTAGGCTCTGTGTCTTCCTAGAATCAAGAATTCGTTTCAGGTAAGGGCAGTTACTTTACAGGTCAAACGAACTACATCATACAAGAAGTTCACACGTTTCTCAGTCTTAATTAAAAGCATTGGATATTACTTGACCGGTGTTTTGTGTCAGTTTCAGAAGAGGAGTTGAACTAGATATGGTCCGTATGTGTAGGAAACACCGTTCTTTTGTTCTCAGCACACTCACGTCTCTTGCTCTTTTAGAGACTCTAGAAAGCAAGATCGTGCTTCTTGCTCTAAAGCAGAGTGTGATCAATGGATGAGAACTCTGCTGTGTGTTCCACTTCAGAAATGGAGTTAAATCCCAGACTCTGAGTCTTCCTACACGCAAGAATTCGATTCAAGTAAGGGCAGTTACTTTACATGTCAAACGAACTACACCGTACACAAAGCTCACACGTTTCTCGGTCTTAATTGAAAAGCATTGGATGTTACAGGACCTGTGCTTTGTGTCAGATTCAGAAGAAGAGTTGAACTAGATATGGTCCTTATGTGTAGGAAACACAGTTCTTTTGTTCTGAGCACAATCACGTTCCCTGCTCTATTAGAGACCCAGGAAAGGAAGAGCGTGATTCTTGCTCTAAAGCAGAGTGTGATCAATGGATGAGAACTCTGCTTTGTTTTTCCCTTCAGAAATGGAGTTAAATCCCTGGCTCTGAGTCTTCATTCACGCAAGACTTCGTTTCAGGTAAGGGCATTTACTTTATAGCTCAAAAGAACTACATCGTTCACGAAGCTCATATGTTTCTCATCTTAACTGACAAGCATTGGATGTTAGAGGACCTGTGGTTTGTTTCAGTTTCAGAAGAGGAATTGGACTAGATATGGTCCGTATGTGTAGGGAACAGCGTTCTTTTGTTATGAGCACACTCACGTTTTCGGCTAGAGACTCTAGAAAGGAAGATTGTGCTTCTTGCTCAAAAGCATAGTGTGATTCATGGATGAGAACTGTGCTGTGTGTTTCCCTTCAGAAATGGAGTTAAATCCCAGGCTCTGTGTCTTCCTACAAGCAAGACGTTGTTTCAAATAAGGGAAGTCACTTTTCAGCTCAAACGAACTACATCCTTCACTCAGCTAAATGTTTCCCATCTTAACTGAAAAACATTGGATGTTAGAGGACCAGTGCTTTGTATCAGTTTCCGAAGCAGAGTTAGACTAGATTTGGTCCATATGTGTAGGAAACACCGTTGTTTTGTTCTCAGCACACTCACATATCCTGCTCTCTTAGAGAATCTAGAAAGCAAGAGTGTGCTTCTTGCTCTAAAGCAGAGTGTGATCCATGGATGAGAACTATGCTATGTGTTTCCCTTCAGAAATGGAGTTAATTCCCAGGCTCTGGGTCTTCCTAGAATCAAGACTTCGTTTCAGGTAAGGGCAGTTACTTTACAGGTCAAAAGGAACTACATCGTACACGAAGCTCACATGTTTCTCGGTCTTAATTGAAAAGCATTGGATGTTAGTTGACCTGTGGTTTGTGTCAGTTTCAGAAGAGGAGTTGAACTAGATATGGTCCATATGTGTAGGAAATACCGTTCTTTTGTTCTGAGAACACTCACGTTTCCTGCTGTACTAGAGACTCTAGAAAGCAATAGAATTCTTCTTGCTCTAAAGCAGAGTGTGATCCATGGATGATAACTATACTGTGTGTTTCCCTTCAGAAATGTAGTTAAATCCTAGGCTCTGTGTCTTCCTAGAATCAAGAATTCGTTTCAGGTAAGGGCAGTTACTTTACAGGTCAAACGAACTACATCATACAAGAAGTTCACACGTTTCTCAGTCTTAATTAAAAGCATTGGATATTACTTGACCGGTGTTTTGTGTCAGTTTCAGAAGAGGAGTTGAACTAGATATGGTCCGTATGTGTAGGAAACACCGTTCTTTTGTTCTCAGCACACTCACGTCTCTTGCTCTTTTAGAGACTCTAGAAAGCAAGATCGTGCTTCTTGCTCTAAAGCAGAGTGTGATCAATGGATGAGAACTCTGCTGTGTGTTCCACTTCAGAAATGGAGTTAAATCCCAGACTCTGAGTCTTCCTACACGCAAGAATTCGATTCAAGTAAGGGCAGTTACTTTACATGTCAAACGAACTACACCGTACACAAAGCTCACACGTTTCTCGGTCTTAATTGAAAAGCATTGGATGTTACAGGACCTGTGCTTTGTGTCAGATTCAGAAGAAGAGTTGAACTAGATATGGTCCTTATGTGTAGGAAACACAGTTCTTTTGTTCTGAGCACAATCACGTTCCCTGCTCTATTAGAGACCCAGGAAAGGAAGAGCGTGCTTCTTGCTCTAAAGCAGAGTGTGATCAATGGATGAGAACTCTGCTTTGTTTTTCCCTTCAGAAATGGAGTTAAATCCCTGGCTCTGAGTCTTCATTCACGCAAGACTTCGTTTCAGGTAAGGGCATTTACTTTATAGCTCAAAAGAACTACATCGTTCACGAAGCTCATATGTTTCTCATCTTAACTGACAAGCATTGGATGTTAGAGGACCTGTGGTTTGTTTCAGTTTCAGAAGAGGAATTGGACTAGATATGGTCCGTATGTGTAGGGAACAGCGTTCTTTTGTTCTGAGTACACTCACGTTTTCTGCTAGAGACTCTAGAAAGGAAGATTGTGCTTCTTGCTCAAAAGCATAGTGTGATTCATGGATGAGAACTGTGCTGTGTGTTTCCCTTCAGAAATGGAGTTAAATCCCAGGCTCTGTGTCTTCCTACAAGCAAGACTTTGTTTCAAGTAAGGGCAGTCACTTTTCAGCTCAAACGAACTACATCCTTCACTCAGCTAAAGGTTTCCCATCTTAACTGAAAAACATTGGATGTTAGAGGACCAGTGCTTTGTATCAGTTTCCGAAGCAGAGTTAGACTAGATTTGGTCCATATGTGTAGGAAACACCGTTGTTTTGTTCTCAGCACACTCACATATCCTGCTCTCTTAGAGAATCTAGAAAGCAAGAGTGTGCTTTTTGCTCTAAAGCAGAGTGTGATCCATGGATGAGAACTATGCTATGTGTTTCCCTTCAGAAATGGAGTTAAATCCCAGGCTCTGTGACTTCCTACAAGCAAGACTTCGTTTCAGGTAAAGGCGGTTACTTTACAGGTCAAACAAACTACATCGTACACGAAGCTCACACGTTTCTCGGTCTTAATTGAAAAGCATTGGATGTCACAGGACCTGCGCTTTGTGTCAGTTTCAGAAGAGGCGTTGAACTAGATATGGTCCATATGTGTAGGAAACACCGTTCTTTTGTTCTAAGCACACTCATGTCTTCTGCTGTTTTATAGACTCTAGAAAGCAAGAGCGTGCTTCTTGCTCTAAAGCAGAGTGTGTTCAATGGATGAGAACTCTGCTGTGTGTTCCACTTCAGAAATGAAGTTAAATTCCAGGCTCTGAGTATTCCTACAAGCAAGACTTCGTTTCAGGTAAGGACAGTTATTTTACAGGTCAAACGAACTACATCGTACACGAAGCTCAAACGTTTCTCGGTCCTAATTGAAAAGCATTGGATGTTACAGGACCTGTGCTTTGTGTCAGTTTCAGAAGAGGAGTTGAAGTAGATATGGTACGTATGTGTAGGAAACACAGTTCTTTTGTTCTGAGCCCAATCATGTTTCCTGCTGTCTTAGAGATTCTAGAAAGCAAGAGCGAGCTTCTTGCTCTAAAGCAGAGTGTGATCCATGGATGAGAACTATGCTGTGTGTTTCCCTTCAGAAATGGAGTTAATTCCCAGGCTCTGTGACTTCCTACAAGGAAGTCTTCGTTTAAGGTAAGGGCAGTCACTTTTCAGCTCAAACGAACTACATCGTTCACGAAGCTCACACGTTTCTCATCTTAACAGACAAGCATTGGATGTTAGAGGACCTGTGCTTTGTATCATTTTCAGAGGCACAGTTGGACTAGATATGGTCTGTATGTGTAGAAAACACCTTCTTTTGTCCTCAGCACACTCACGTTTACTGCTGTCTTAGAGACTCTAGAAAGCTAGAGCGTGCTTCTTGCTCTAAAGTGGAGTGTGGTCCATGGATGAGAAATATGCTGTATGTTTCCCTTCAGAAATGGAGTTAAATTCCAGGCTCTGAGTCTTCCTACAAGCAAGACTTCGTTTCAGGTAAGGGCAGTTACTTTACAGCTCAAACGAACTACATCGTACACGCAGCTCACATGATTCTCGGTCTTAATTGAAAAGCATTTGATGTTACAGGACCTGTGGTTTGTTTCAGTTTCAGAAGCAGAGTTGGACTAGATATGCTCTGTATGTGTAGGGAACACAGTTCTTTTGTTCTGAGCACACTCACGTTTCCTGCTGTACTAGAGACTCGAGAAAGCAAGAGCGTGCTTCTTGCTCTAAAGCAGAGTGTGATCAATGGATGAGAAGTCTGCTGGGTGTTTCCCTTCAGAAATGGAGTTAAATTCCAGGCTCTGAGTCTTCCTAAAAGCAAGACTTTGTTTCAGGTAAGTACAGTTAATTTACAGCTCAAACGAACTTCATCGTTCACAAAGCTCAGACGTTTCTCATCTTAACGGACAAGCATTGGATGTTAGAGGACCTGTATTTTGTGTCAGTTTCAGAAGAAGAGTTGGACTAGATATGGTTCTTATATGTAGGAAACACCGTTCTTTTGTTCTGAGCACACTCACGTTTCAAGCTGTACTAGAGACTCTAGAAAGCAAGAGTGTGCTTCTTGCTCTAAAGCAGAGTGTGATCCATGGATGAGAAATATGCTGTATGTTTCTCTTCAGAAATGGAGTTAATTCCCAGGCTCTGGGTCTTCCTAGAATCAAGACTTCGTTTCAGGTAAGGGCAGTTACTTTACAGGTCAAAAGGAACTACATCGTACACGAAGCTCACATGTTTCTCGGTCTTAATTGAAAAGCATTGGATGTTAGTTGACCTGTGGTTTGTGTCAGTTTCAGAAGAGGAGTTGAACTAGATATGGTCCATATGTGTAGGAAATACCGTTCTTTTGTTCTGAGAACACTCACGTTTCCTGCTGTACTAGAGACTCTAGAAAGCAATAGAATTCTTCTTGCTCTAAAGCAGAGTGTGATCCATGGATGATAACTATACTGTGTGTTTCCCTTCAGAAATGTAGTTAAATCCTAGGCTCTGTGTCTTCCTAGAATCAAGAATTCGTTTCAGGTAAGGGCAGTTACTTTACAGGTCAAACGAACTACATCATACAAGAAGTTCACACGTTTCTCAGTCTTAATTAAAAGCATTGGATATTACTTGACCGGTGTTTTGTGTCAGTTTCAGAAGAGGAGTTGAACTAGATATGGTCCGTATGTGTAGGAAACACCGTTCTTTTGTTCTCAGCACACTCACGTCTCTTGCTCTTTTAGAGACTCTAGAAAGCAAGATCGTGCTTCTTGCTCTAAAGCAGAGTGTGATCAATGGATGAGAACTCTGCTGTGTGTTCCACTTCAGAAATGGAGTTAAATCCCAGACTCTGAGTCTTCCTACACGCAAGAATTCGATTCAAGTAAGGGCAGTTACTTTACATGTCAAACGAACTACACCGTACACAAAGCTCACACGTTTCTCGGTCTTAATTGAAAAGCATTGGATGTTACAGGACCTGTGCTTTGTGTCAGATTCAGAAGAAGAGTTGAACTAGATATGGTCCTTATGTGTAGGAAACACAGTTCTTTTGTTCTGAGCACAATCACGTTCCCTGCTCTATTAGAGACCCAGGAAAGGAAGAGCGTGATTCTTGCTCTAAAGCAGAGTGTGATCAATGGATGAGAACTCTGCTTTGTTTTTCCCTTCAGAAATGGAGTTAAATCCCTGGCTCTGAGTCTTCATTCACGCAAGACTTCGTTTCAGGTAAGGGCATTTACTTTATAGCTCAAAAGAACTACATCGTTCACGAAGCTCATATGTTTCTCATCTTAACTGACAAGCATTGGATGTTAGAGGACCTGTGGTTTGTTTCAGTTTCAGAAGAGGAATTGGACTAGATATGGTCCGTATGTGTAGGGAACAGCGTTCTTTTGTTATGAGCACACTCACGTTTTCGGCTAGAGACTCTAGAAAGGAAGATTGTGCTTCTTGCTCAAAAGCATAGTGTGATTCATGGATGAGAACTGTGCTGTGTGTTTCCCTTCAGAAATGGAGTTAAATCCCAGGCTCTGTGTCTTCCTACAAGCAAGACGTTGTTTCAAATAAGGGAAGTCACTTTTCAGCTCAAACGAACTACATCCTTCACTCAGCTAAATGTTTCCCATCTTAACTGAAAAACATTGGATGTTAGAGGACCAGTGCTTTGTATCAGTTTCCGAAGCAGAGTTAGACTAGATTTGGTCCATATGTGTAGGAAACACCGTTGTTTTGTTCTCAGCACACTCACATATCCTGCTCTCTTAGAGAATCTAGAAAGCAAGAGTGTGCTTCTTGCTCTAAAGCAGAGTGTGATCCATGGATGAGAACTATGCTATGTGTTTCCCTTCAGAAATGGAGTTAATTCCCAGGCTCTGGGTCTTCCTAGAATCAAGACTTCGTTTCAGGTAAGGGCAGTTACTTTACAGGTCAAAAGGAACTACATCGTACACGAAGCTCACATGTTTCTCGGTCTTAATTGAAAAGCATTGGATGTTAGTTGACCTGTGGTTTGTGTCAGTTTCAGAAGAGGAGTTGAACTAGATATGGTCCATATGTGTAGGAAATACCGTTCTTTTGTTCTGAGAACACTCACGTTTCCTGCTGTACTAGAGACTCTAGAAAGCAATAGAATTCTTCTTGCTCTAAAGCAGAGTGTGATCCATGGATGATAACTATACTGTGTGTTTCCCTTCAGAAATGTAGTTAAATCCTAGGCTCTGTGTCTTCCTAGAATCAAGAATTCGTTTCAGGTAAGGGCAGTTACTTTACAGGTCAAACGAACTACATCATACAAGAAGTTCACACGTTTCTCAGTCTTAATTAAAAGCATTGGATATTACTTGACCGGTGTTTTGTGTCAGTTTCAGAAGAGGAGTTGAACTAGATATGGTCCGTATGTGTAGGAAACACCGTTCTTTTGTTCTCAGCACACTCACGTCTCTTGCTCTTTTAGAGACTCTAGAAAGCAAGATCGTGCTTCTTGCTCTAAAGCAGAGTGTGATCAATGGATGAGAACTCTGCTGTGTGTTCCACTTCAGAAATGGAGTTAAATCCCAGACTCTGAGTCTTCCTACACGCAAGAATTCGATTCAAGTAAGGGCAGTTACTTTACATGTCAAACGAACTACACCGTACACAAAGCTCACACGTTTCTCGGTCTTAATTGAAAAGCATTGGATGTTACAGGACCTGTGCTTTGTGTCAGATTCAGAAGAAGAGTTGAACTAGATATGGTCCTTATGTGTAGGAAACACAGTTCTTTTGTTCTGAGCACAATCACGTTCCCTGCTCTATTAGAGACCCAGGAAAGGAAGAGCGTGCTTCTTGCTCTAAAGCAGAGTGTGATCAATGGATGAGAACTCTGCTTTGTTTTTCCCTTCAGAAATGGAGTTAAATCCCTGGCTCTGAGTCTTCATTCACGCAAGACTTCGTTTCAGGTAAGGGCATTTACTTTATAGCTCAAAAGAACTACATCGTTCACGAAGCTCATATGTTTCTCATCTTAACTGACAAGCATTGGATGTTAGAGGACCTGTGGTTTGTTTCAGTTTCAGAAGAGGAATTGGACTAGATATGGTCCGTATGTGTAGGGAACAGCGTTCTTTTGTTCTGAGTACACTCACGTTTTCTGCTAGAGACTCTAGAAAGGAAGATTGTGCTTCTTGCTCAAAAGCATAGTGTGATTCATGGATGAGAACTGTGCTGTGTGTTTCCCTTCAGAAATGGAGTTAAATCCCAGGCTCTGTGTCTTCCTACAAGCAAGACTTTGTTTCAAGTAAGGGCAGTCACTTTTCAGCTCAAACGAACTACATCCTTCACTCAGCTAAAGGTTTCCCATCTTAACTGAAAAACATTGGATGTTAGAGGACCAGTGCTTTGTATCAGTTTCCGAAGCAGAGTTAGACTAGATTTGGTCCATATGTGTAGGAAACACCGTTGTTTTGTTCTCAGCACACTCACATATCCTGCTCTCTTAGAGAATCTAGAAAGCAAGAGTGTGCTTTTTGCTCTAAAGCAGAGTGTGATCCATGGATGAGAACTATGCTATGTGTTTCCCTTCAGAAATGGAGTTAAATCCCAGGCTCTGTGACTTCCTACAAGCAAGACTTCGTTTCAGGTAAAGGCGGTTACTTTACAGGTCAAACAAACTACATCGTACACGAAGCTCACACGTTTCTCGGTCTTAATTGAAAAGCATTGGATGTCACAGGACCTGCGCTTTGTGTCAGTTTCAGAAGAGGCGTTGAACTAGATATGGTCCATATGTGTAGGAAACACCGTTCTTTTGTTCTAAGCACACTCATGTCTTCTGCTGTTTTATAGACTCTAGAAAGCAAGAGCGTGCTTCTTGCTCTAAAGCAGAGTGTGTTCAATGGATGAGAACTCTGCTGTGTGTTCCACTTCAGAAATGAAGTTAAATTCCAGGCTCTGAGTATTCCTACAAGCAAGACTTCGTTTCAGGTAAGGACAGTTATTTTACAGGTCAAACGAACTACATCGTACACGAAGCTCAAACGTTTCTCGGTCCTAATTGAAAAGCATTGGATGTTACAGGACCTGTGCTTTGTGTCAGTTTCAGAAGAGGAGTTGAAGTAGATATGGTACGTATGTGTAGGAAACACAGTTCTTTTGTTCTGAGCCCAATCATGTTTCCTGCTGTCTTAGAGATTCTAGAAAGCAAGAGCGAGCTTCTTGCTCTAAAGCAGAGTGTGATCCATGGATGAGAACTATGCTGTGTGTTTCCCTTCAGAAATGGAGTTAATTCCCAGGCTCTGTGACTTCCTACAAGGAAGTCTTCGTTTAAGGTAAGGGCAGTCACTTTTCAGCTCAAACGAACTACATCGTTCACGAAGCTCACACGTTTCTCATCTTAACAGACAAGCATTGGATGTTAGAGGACCTGTGCTTTGTATCATTTTCAGAGGCACAGTTGGACTAGATATGGTCTGTATGTGTAGAAAACACCTTCTTTTGTCCTCAGCACACTCACGTTTACTGCTGTCTTAGAGACTCTAGAAAGCTAGAGCGTGCTTCTTGCTCTAAAGTGGAGTGTGGTCCATGGATGAGAAATATGCTGTATGTTTCCCTTCAGAAATGGAGTTAAATTCCAGGCTCTGAGTCTTCCTACAAGCAAGACTTCGTTTCAGGTAAGGGCAGTTACTTTACAGCTCAAACGAACTACATCGTACACGCAGCTCACATGATTCTCGGTCTTAATTGAAAAGCATTTGATGTTACAGGACCTGTGGTTTGTTTCAGTTTCAGAAGCAGAGTTGGACTAGATATGCTCTGTATGTGTAGGGAACACAGTTCTTTTGTTCTGAGCACACTCACGTTTCCTGCTGTACTAGAGACTCGAGAAAGCAAGAGCGTGCTTCTTGCTCTAAAGCAGAGTGTGATCAATGGATGAGAAGTCTGCTGGGTGTTTCCCTTCAGAAATGGAGTTAAATTCCAGGCTCTGAGTCTTCCTAAAAGCAAGACTTTGTTTCAGGTAAGTACAGTTAATTTACAGCTCAAACGAACTTCATCGTTCACAAAGCTCAGACGTTTCTCATCTTAACGGACAAGCATTGGATGTTAGAGGACCTGTATTTTGTGTCAGTTTCAGAAGAAGAGTTGGACTAGATATGGTTCTTATATGTAGGAAACACCGTTCTTTTGTTCTGAGCACACTCACGTTTCAAGCTGTACTAGAGACTCTAGAAAGCAAGAGTGTGCTTCTTGCTCTAAAGCAGAGTGTGATCCATGGATGAGAAATATGCTGTATGTTTCTCTTCAGAAATGGAGTTAATTCCCAGGCTCTGGGTCTTCCTAGAATCAAGACTTCGTTTCAGGTAAGGGCAGTTACTTTACAGGTCAAAAGGAACTACATCGTACACGAAGCTCACATGTTTCTCGGTCTTAATTGAAAAGCATTGGATGTTAGTTGACCTGTGGTTTGTGTCAGTTTCAGAAGAGGAGTTGAACTAGATATGGTCCATATGTGTAGGAAATACCGTTCTTTTGTTCTGAGAACACTCACGTTTCCTGCTGTACTAGAGACTCTAGAAAGCAATAGAATTCTTCTTGCTCTAAAGCAGAGTGTGATCCATGGATGATAACTATACTGTGTGTTTCCCTTCAGAAATGTAGTTAAATCCTAGGCTCTGTGTCTTCCTAGAATCAAGAATTCGTTTCAGGTAAGGGCAGTTACTTTACAGGTCAAACGAACTACATCATACAAGAAGTTCACACGTTTCTCAGTCTTAATTAAAAGCATTGGATATTACTTGACCGGTGTTTTGTGTCAGTTTCAGAAGAGGAGTTGAACTAGATATGGTCCGTATGTGTAGGAAACACCGTTCTTTTGTTCTCAGCACACTCACGTCTCTTGCTCTTTTAGAGACTCTAGAAAGCAAGATCGTGCTTCTTGCTCTAAAGCAGAGTGTGATCAATGGATGAGAACTCTGCTGTGTGTTCCACTTCAGAAATGGAGTTAAATCCCAGACTCTGAGTCTTCCTACACGCAAGAATTCGATTCAAGTAAGGGCAGTTACTTTACATGTCAAACGAACTACACCGTACACAAAGCTCACACGTTTCTCGGTCTTAATTGAAAAGCATTGGATGTTACAGGACCTGTGCTTTGTGTCAGATTCAGAAGAAGAGTTGAACTAGATATGGTCCTTATGTGTAGGAAACACAGTTCTTTTGTTCTGAGCACAATCACGTTCCCTGCTCTATTAGAGACCCAGGAAAGGAAGAGCGTGCTTCTTGCTCTAAAGCAGAGTGTGATCAATGGATGAGAACTCTGCTTTGTTTTTCCCTTCAGAAATGGAGTTAAATCCCTGGCTCTGAGTCTTCATTCACGCAAGACTTCGTTTCAGGTAAGGGCATTTACTTTATAGCTCAAAAGAACTACATCGTTCACGAAGCTCATATGTTTCTCATCTTAACTGACAAGCATTGGATGTTAGAGGACCTGTGGTTTGTTTCAGTTTCAGAAGAGGAATTGGACTAGATATGGTCCGTATGTGTAGGGAACAGCGTTCTTTTGTTCTGAGTACACTCACGTTTTCTGCTAGAGACTCTAGAAAGGAAGATTGTGCTTCTTGCTCAAAATCATAGTGTGATTCATGGATGAGAACTGTGCTGTGTGTTTCCCTTCAGAAATGGAGTTAAATCCCAGGCTCTGTGTCTTCCTACAAGCAAGACTTTGTTTCAAGTAAGGGCAGTCACTTTTCAGCTCAAACGAACTACATCCTTCACTCAGCTAAAGGTTTCCCATCTTAACTGAAAAACATTGGATGTTAGAGGACCAGTGCTTTGTATCAGTTTCCGAAGCAGAGTTAGACTAGATTTGGTCCATATGTGTAGGAAACACCGTTGTTTTGTTCTCAGCACACTCACATATCCTGCTCTCTTAGAGAATCTAGAAAGCAAGAGTGTGCTTTTTGCTCTAAAGCAGAGTGTGATCCATGGATGAGAACTATGCTATGTGTTTCCCTTCAGAAATGGAGTTAAATCCCAGGCTCTGTGACTTCCTACAAGCAAGACTTTGTTTCAGGTAAAGGCGGTTACTTTACAGGTCAAACAAACTACATCGTACACGAAGCTCACACGTTTCTCGGTCTTAATTGAAAAGCATTGGATGTCACAGGACCTGCGCTTTGTGTCAGTTTCAGAAGAGGCGTTGAACTAGATATGGTCCATATGTGTAGGAAACACCGTTCTTTTGTTCTAAGCACACTCATGTCTTCTGCTGTTTTATAGACTCTAGAAAGCAAGAGCGTGCTTCTTGCTCTAAAGCAGAGTGTGTTCAATGGATGAGAACTCTGCTGTGTGTTCCACTTCAGAAATGAAGTTAAATTCCAGGCTCTGAGTATTCCTACAAGCAAGACTTCGTTTCAGGTAAGGACAGTTATTTTACAGGTCAAACGAACTACATCGTACACGAAGCTCAAACGTTTCTCGGTCCTAATTGAAAAGCATTGGATGTTACAGGACCTGTGCTTTGTGTCAGTTTCAGAAGAGGAGTTGAAGTAGATATGGTACGTATGTGTAGGAAACACAGTTCTTTTGTTCTGAGCCCAATCATGTTTCCTGCTGTCTTAGAGATTCTAGAAAGCAAGAGCGAGCTTCTTGCTCTAAAGCAGAGTGTGATCCATGGATGAGAACTATGCTGTGTGTTTCCCTTCAGAAATGGAGTTAATTCCCAGGCTCTGTGACTTCCTACAAGGAAGTCTTCGTTTAAGGTAAGGGCAGTCACTTTTCAGCTCAAACGAACTACATCGTTCACGAAGCTCACACGTTTCTCATCTTAACAGACAAGCATTGGATGTTAGAGGACCTGTGCTTTGTATCATTTTCAGAGGCACAGTTGGACTAGATATGGTCTGTATGTGTAGAAAACACCTTCTTTTGTCCTCAGCACACTCACGTTTACTGCTGTCTTAGAGACTCTAGAAAGCTAGAGCGTGCTTCTTGCTCTAAAGTGGAGTGTGGTCCATGGATGAGAAATATGCTGTATGTTTCCCTTCAGAAATGGAGTTAAATTCCAGGCTCTGAGTCTTCCTACAAGCAAGACTTCGTTTCAGGTAAGGGCAGTTACTTTACAGCTCAAACGAACTACATCGTACACGCAGCTCACATGATTCTCGGTCTTAATTGAAAAGCATTTGATGTTACAGGACCTGTGGTTTGTTTCAGTTTCAGAAGCAGAGTTGGACTAGATATGCTCTGTATGTGTAGGGAACACAGTTCTTTTGTTCTGAGCACACTCACGTTTCCTGCTGTACTAGAGACTCGAGAAAGCAAGAGCGTGCTTCTTGCTCTAAAGCAGAGTGTGATCAATGGATGAGAAGTCTGCTGGGTGTTTCCCTTCAGAAATGGAGTTAAATTCCAGGCTCTGAGTCTTCCTAAAAGCAAGACTTTGTTTCAGGTAAGTACAGTTAATTTACAGCTCAAACGAACTTCATCGTTCACAAAGCTCAGACGTTTCTCATCTTAACGGACAAGCATTGGATGTTAGAGGACCTGTATTTTGTGTCAGTTTCAGAAGAAGAGTTGGACTAGATATGGTTCTTATATGTAGGAAACACCGTTCTTTTGTTCTGAGCACACTCACGTTTCAAGCTGTACTAGAGACTCTAGAAAGCAAGAGTGTGCTTCTTGCTCTAAAGCAGAGTGTGATCCATGGATGAGAAATATGCTGTATGTTTCTCTTCAGAAATGGAGTTAATTCCCAGGCTCTGGGTCTTCCTAGAATCAAGACTTCGTTTCAGGTAAGGGCAGTTACTTTACAGGTCAAAAGGAACTACATCGTACACGAAGCTCACATGTTTCTCGGTCTTAATTGAAAAGCATTGGATGTTAGTTGACCTGTGGTTTGTGTCAGTTTCAGAAGAGGAGTTGAACTAGATATGGTCCATATGTGTAGGAAATACCGTTCTTTTGTTCTGAGAACACTCACGTTTCCTGCTGTACTAGAGACTCTAGAAAGCAATAGAATTCTTCTTGCTCTAAAGCAGAGTGTGATCCATGGATGATAACTATACTGTGTGTTTCCCTTCAGAAATGTAGTTAAATCCTAGGCTCTGTGTCTTCCTAGAATCAAGAATTCGTTTCAGGTAAGGGCAGTTACATTACAGGTCAAACGAACTACATCATACAAGAAGTTCACACGTTTCTCAGTCTTAATTAAAAGCATTGGATATTACTTGACCGGTGTTTTGTGTCAGTTTCAGAAGAGGAGTTGAACTAGATATGGTCCGTATGTGTAGGAAACACCGTTCTTTTGTTCTCAGCACACTCACGTCTCTTGCTCTTTTAGAGACTCTAGAAAGCAAGATCGTGCTTCTTGCTCTAAAGCAGAGTGTGATCAATGGATGAGAACTCTGCTGTGTGTTCCACTTCAGAAATGGAGTTAAATCCCAGACTCTGAGTCTTCCTACACGCAAGAATTCGATTCAAGTAAGGGCAGTTACTTTACATGTCAAACGAACTACACCGTACACAAAGCTCACACGTTTCTCGGTCTTAATTGAAAAGCATTGGATGTTACAGGACCTGTGCTTTGTGTCAGATTCAGAAGAAGAGTTGAACTAGATATGGTCCTTATGTGTAGGAAACACAGTTCTTTTGTTCTGAGCACAATCACGTTCCCTGCTCTATTAGAGACCCAGGAAAGGAAGAGCGTGATTCTTGCTCTAAAGCAGAGTGTGATCAATGGATGAGAACTCTGCTTTGTTTTTCCCTTCAGAAATGGAGTTAAATCCCTGGCTCTGAGTCTTCATTCACGCAAGACTTCGTTTCAGGTAAGGGCATTTACTTTATAGCTCAAAAGAACTACATCGTTCACGAAGCTCATATGTTTCTCATCTTAACTGACAAGCATTGGATGTTAGAGGACCTGTGGTTTGTTTCAGTTTCAGAAGAGGAATTGGACTAGATATGGTCCGTATGTGTAGGGAACAGCGTTCTTTTGTTATGAGCACACTCACGTTTTCGGCTAGAGACTCTAGAAAGGAAGATTGTGCTTCTTGCTCAAAAGCATAGTGTGATTCATGGATGAGAACTGTGCTGTGTGTTTCCCTTCAGAAATGGAGTTAAATCCCAGGCTCTGTGTCTTCCTACAAGCAAGACGTTGTTTCAAATAAGGGAAGTCACTTTTCAGCTCAAACGAACTACATCCTTCACTCAGCTAAATGTTTCCCATCTTAACTGAAAAACATTGGATGTTAGAGGACCAGTGCTTTGTATCAGTTTCCGAAGCAGAGTTAGACTAGATTTGGTCCATATGTGTAGGAAACACCGTTGTTTTGTTCTCAGCACACTCACATATCCTGCTCTCTTAGAGAATCTAGAAAGCAAGAGTGTGCTTCTTGCTCTAAAGCAGAGTGTGATCCATGGATGAGAACTATGCTATGTGTTTCCCTTCAGAAATGGAGTTAATTCCCAGGCTCTGGGTCTTCCTAGAATCAAGACTTCGTTTCAGGTAAGGGCAGTTACTTTACAGGTCAAAAGGAACTACATCGTACACGAAGCTCACATGTTTCTCGGTCTTAATTGAAAAGCATTGGATGTTAGTTGACCTGTGGTTTGTGTCAGTTTCAGAAGAGGAGTTGAACTAGATATGGTCCATATGTGTAGGAAATACCGTTCTTTTGTTCTGAGAACACTCACGTTTCCTGCTGTACTAGAGACTCTAGAAAGCAATAGAATTCTTCTTGCTCTAAAGCAGAGTGTGATCCATGGATGATAACTATACTGTGTGTTTCCCTTCAGAAATGTAGTTAAATCCTAGGCTCTGTGTCTTCCTAGAATCAAGAATTCGTTTCAGGTAAGGGCAGTTACTTTACAGGTCAAACGAACTACATCATACAAGAAGTTCACACGTTTCTCAGTCTTAATTAAAAGCATTGGATATTACTTGACCGGTGTTTTGTGTCAGTTTCAGAAGAGGAGTTGAACTAGATATGGTCCGTATGTGTAGGAAACACCGTTCTTTTGTTCTCAGCACACTCACGTCTCTTGCTCTTTTAGAGACTCTAGAAAGCAAGATCGTGCTTCTTGCTCTAAAGCAGAGTGTGATCAATGGATGAGAACTCTGCTGTGTGTTCCACTTCAGAAATGGAGTTAAATCCCAGACTCTGAGTCTTCCTACACGCAAGAATTCGATTCAAGTAAGGGCAGTTACTTTACATGTCAAACGAACTACACCGTACACAAAGCTCACACGTTTCTCGGTCTTAATTGAAAAGCATTGGATGTTACAGGACCTGTGCTTTGTGTCAGATTCAGAAGAAGAGTTGAACTAGATATGGTCCTTATGTGTAGGAAACACAGTTCTTTTGTTCTGAGCACAATCACGTTCCCTGCTCTATTAGAGACCCAGGAAAGGAAGAGCGTGCTTCTTGCTCTAAAGCAGAGTGTGATCAATGGATGAGAACTCTGCTTTGTTTTTCCCTTCAGAAATGGAGTTAAATCCCTGGCTCTGAGTCTTCATTCACGCAAGACTTCGTTTCAGGTAAGGGCATTTACTTTATAGCTCAAAAGAACTACATCGTTCACGAAGCTCATATGTTTCTCATCTTAACTGACAAGCATTGGATGTTAGAGGACCTGTGGTTTGTTTCAGTTTCAGAAGAGGAATTGGACTAGATATGGTCCGTATGTGTAGGGAACAGCGTTCTTTTGTTCTGAGTACACTCACGTTTTCTGCTAGAGACTCTAGAAAGGAAGATTGTGCTTCTTGCTCAAAAGCATAGTGTGATTCATGGATGAGAACTGTGCTGTGTGTTTCCCTTCAGAAATGGAGTTAAATCCCAGGCTCTGTGTCTTCCTACAAGCAAGACTTTGTTTCAAGTAAGGGCAGTCACTTTTCAGCTCAAACGAACTACATCCTTCACTCAGCTAAAGGTTTCCCATCTTAACTGAAAAACATTGGATGTTAGAGGACCAGTGCTTTGTATCAGTTTCCGAAGCAGAGTTAGACTAGATTTGGTCCATATGTGTAGGAAACACCGTTGTTTTGTTCTCAGCACACTCACATATCCTGCTCTCTTAGAGAATCTAGAAAGCAAGAGTGTGCTTTTTGCTCTAAAGCAGAGTGTGATCCATGGATGAGAACTATGCTATGTGTTTCCCTTCAGAAATGGAGTTAAATCCCAGGCTCTGTGACTTCCTACAAGCAAGACTTCGTTTCAGGTAAAGGCGGTTACTTTACAGGTCAAACAAACTACATCGTACACGAAGCTCACACGTTTCTCGGTCTTAATTGAAAAGCATTGGATGTCACAGGACCTGCGCTTTGTGTCAGTTTCAGAAGAGGCGTTGAACTAGATATGGTCCATATGTGTAGGAAACACCGTTCTTTTGTTCTAAGCACACTCATGTCTTCTGCTGTTTTATAGACTCTAGAAAGCAAGAGCGTGCTTCTTGCTCTAAAGCAGAGTGTGTTCAATGGATGAGAACTCTGCTGTGTGTTCCACTTCAGAAATGAAGTTAAATTCCAGGCTCTGAGTATTCCTACAAGCAAGACTTCGTTTCAGGTAAGGACAGTTATTTTACAGGTCAAACGAACTACATCGTACACGAAGCTCAAACGTTTCTCGGTCCTAATTGAAAAGCATTGGATGTTACAGGACCTGTGCTTTGTGTCAGTTTCAGAAGAGGAGTTGAAGTAGATATGGTACGTATGTGTAGGAAACACAGTTCTTTTGTTCTGAGCCCAATCATGTTTCCTGCTGTCTTAGAGATTCTAGAAAGCAAGAGCGAGCTTCTTGCTCTAAAGCAGAGTGTGATCCATGGATGAGAACTATGCTGTGTGTTTCCCTTCAGAAATGGAGTTAATTCCCAGGCTCTGTGACTTCCTACAAGGAAGTCTTCGTTTAAGGTAAGGGCAGTCACTTTTCAGCTCAAACGAACTACATCGTTCACGAAGCTCACACGTTTCTCATCTTAACAGACAAGCATTGGATGTTAGAGGACCTGTGCTTTGTATCATTTTCAGAGGCACAGTTGGACTAGATATGGTCTGTATGTGTAGAAAACACCTTCTTTTGTCCTCAGCACACTCACGTTTACTGCTGTCTTAGAGACTCTAGAAAGCTAGAGCGTGCTTCTTGCTCTAAAGTGGAGTGTGGTCCATGGATGAGAAATATGCTGTATGTTTCCCTTCAGAAATGGAGTTCAATGCCAGGCTCTGAGTCTTCCTACAAGCAAGACTTCGTTTCAGGTAAGGGCAGTTACTTTACAGCTCAAACGAACTACATCGTACACGCAGCTCACATGATTCTCGGTCTTAATTGAAAAGCATTTGATGTTACAGGACCTGTGGTTTGTTTCAGTTTCAGAAGCAGAGTTGGACTAGATATGCTCTGTATGTGTAGGGAACACAGTTCTTTTGTTCTGAGCACACTCACGTTTCCTGCTGTACTAGAGACTCGAGAAAGCAAGAGCGTGCTTCTTGCTCTAAAGCAGAGTGTGATCAATGGATGAGAAGTCTGCTGGGTGTTTCCCTTCAGAAATGGAGTTAAATTCCAGGCTCTGAGTCTTCCTAAAAGCAAGACTTTGTTTCAGGTAAGTACAGTTAATTTACATCTCAAACGAACTTCATCGTTCACAAAGCTCAGACGTTTCTCATCTTAACGGACAAGCATTGGATGTTAGAGGACCTGTATTTTGTGTCAGTTTCAGAAGAAGAGTTGGACTAGATATGGTTCTTATATGTAGGAAACACCGTTCTTTTGTTCTGAGCACACTCACGTTTCAAGCTGTACTAGAGACTCTAGAAAGCAAGAGTGTGCTTCTTGCTCTAAAGCAGAGTGTGATCCATGGATGAGAAATATGCTGTATGTTTCTCTTCAGAAATGGAGTTAATTCCCAGGCTCTGGGTCTTCCTAGAATCAAGACTTCGTTTCAGGTAAGGGCAGTTACTTTACAGGTCAAAAGGAACTACATCGTACACGAAGCTCACATGTTTCTCGGTCTTAATTGAAAAGCATTGGATGTTAGTTGACCTGTGGTTTGTGTCAGTTTCAGAAGAGGAGTTGAACTAGATATGGTCCATATGTGTAGGAAATACCGTTCTTTTGTTCTGAGAACACTCACGTTTCCTGCTGTACTAGAGACTCTAGAAAGCAATAGAATTCTTCTTGCTCTAAAGCAGAGTGTGATCCATGGATGATAACTATACTGTGTGTTTCCCTTCAGAAATGTAGTTAAATCCTAGGCTCTGTGTCTTCCTAGAATCAAGAATTCGTTTCAGGTAAGGGCAGTTACTTTACAGGTCAAACGAACTACATCATACAAGAAGTTCACACGTTTCTCAGTCTTAATTAAAAGCATTGGATATTACTTGACCGGTGTTTTGTGTCAGTTTCAGAAGAGGAGTTGAACTAGATATGGTCCGTATGTGTAGGAAACACCGTTCTTTTGTTCTCAGCACACTCACGTCTCTTGCTCTTTTAGAGACTCTAGAAAGCAAGATCGTGCTTCTTGCTCTAAAGCAGAGTGTGATCAATGGATGAGAACTCTGCTGTGTGTTCCACTTCAGAAATGGAGTTAAATCCCAGACTCTGAGTCTTCCTACACGCAAGAATTCGATTCAAGTAAGGGCAGTTACTTTACATGTCAAACGAACTACACCGTACACAAAGCTCACACGTTTCTCGGTCTTAATTGAAAAGCATTGGATGTTACAGGACCTGTGCTTTGTGTCAGATTCAGAAGAAGAGTTGAACTAGATATGGTCCTTATGTGTAGGAAACACAGTTCTTTTGTTCTGAGCACAATCACGTTCCCTGCTCTATTAGAGACCCAGGAAAGGAAGAGCGTGATTCTTGCTCTAAAGCAGAGTGTGATCAATGGATGAGAACTCTGCTTTGTTTTTCCCTTCAGAAATGGAGTTAAATCCCTGGCTCTGAGTCTTCATTCACGCAAGACTTCGTTTCAGGTAAGGGCATTTACTTTATAGCTCAAAAGAACTACATCGTTCACGAAGCTCATATGTTTCTCATCTTAACTGACAAGCATTGGATGTTAGAGGACCTGTGGTTTGTTTCAGTTTCAGAAGAGGAATTGGACTAGATATGGTCCGTATGTGTAGGGAACAGCGTTCTTTTGTTATGAGCACACTCACGTTTTCGGCTAGAGACTCTAGAAAGGAAGATTGTGCTTCTTGCTCAAAAGCATAGTGTGATTCATGGATGAGAACTGTGCTGTGTGTTTCCCTTCAGAAATGGAGTTAAATCCCAGGCTCTGTGTCTTCCTACAAGCAAGACGTTGTTTCAAATAAGGGAAGTCACTTTTCAGCTCAAACGAACTACATCCTTCACTCAGCTAAATGTTTCCCATCTTAACTGAAAAACATTGGATGTTAGAGGACCAGTGCTTTGTATCAGTTTCCGAAGCAGAGTTAGACTAGATTTGGTCCATATGTGTAGGAAACACCGTTGTTTTGTTCTCAGCACACTCACATATCCTGCTCTCTTAGAGAATCTAGAAAGCAAGAGTGTGCTTCTTGCTCTAAAGCAGAGTGTGATCCATGGATGAGAACTATGCTATGTGTTTCCCTTCAGAAATGGAGTTAATTCCCAGGCTCTGGGTCTTCCTAGAATCAAGACTTCGTTTCAGGTAAGGGCAGTTACTTTACAGGTCAAAAGGAACTACATCGTACACGAAGCTCACATGTTTCTCGGTCTTAATTGAAAAGCATTGGATGTTAGTTGACCTGTGGTTTGTGTCAGTTTCAGAAGAGGAGTTGAACTAGATATGGTCCATATGTGTAGGAAATACCGTTCTTTTGTTCTGAGAACACTCACGTTTCCTGCTGTACTAGAGACTCTAGAATGCAATAGAATTCTTCTTGCTCTAAAGCAGAGTGTGATCCATGGATGATAACTATACTGTGTGTTTCCCTTCAGAAATGTAGTTAAATCCTAGGCTCTGTGTCTTCCTAGAATCAAGAATTCGTTTCAGGTAAGGGCAGTTACTTTACAGGTCAAACGAACTACATCATACAAGAAGTTCACACGTTTCTCAGTCTTAATTAAAAGCATTGGATATTACTTGACCGGTGTTTTGTGTCAGTTTCAGAAGAGGAGTTGAACTAGATATGGTCCGTATGTGTAGGAAACACCGTTCTTTTGTTCTCAGCACACTCACGTCTCTTGCTCTTTTAGAGACTCTAGAAAGCAAGATCGTGCTTCTTGCTCTAAAGCAGAGTGTGATCAATGGATGAGAACTCTGCTGTGTGTTCCACTTCAGAAATGGAGTTAAATCCCAGACTCTGAGTCTTCCTACACGCAAGAATTCGATTCAAGTAAGGGCAGTTACTTTACATGTCAAACGAACTACACCGTACACAAAGCTCACACGTTTCTCGGTCTTAATTGAAAAGCATTGGATGTTACAGGACCTGTGCTTTGTGTCAGATTCAGAAGAAGAGTTGAACTAGATATGGTCCTTATGTGTAGGAAACACAGTTCTTTTGTTCTGAGCACAATCACGTTCCCTGCTCTATTAGAGACCCAGGAAAGGAAGAGCGTGCTTCTTGCTCTAAAGCAGAGTGTGATCAATGGATGAGAACTCTGCTTTGTTTTTCCCTTCAGATATGGAGTTAAATCCCTGGCTCTGAGTCTTCATTCACGCAAGACTTTGTTTCAGGTAAGGACATTTACTTTATAGCTCAAAAGAACTACATCGTTCACGAAGCTCATATGTTTCTCATCTTAACTGACAAGCATTGGATGTTAGAGGACCTGTGGTTTGTTTCAGTTTCAGAAGAGGAATTGGACTAGATATGGTCCGTATGTGTAGGGAACAGCGTTCTTTTGTTCTGAGCACACTCACGTTTTCTGCTAGAGACTCTAGAAAGGAAGATTGTGCTTCTTGCTCAAAAGCATAGTGTGATTCATGGATCAGAACTGTGCTGTGTGTTTCCCTTCAGAAATGGAGTTAAATCCCAGGCTCTGTGTCTTCCTACAAGCAAGACTTTGTTTCAAGTAAGGGCAGTAACTTTACAGCTCAAACGAACTACATCCTTCACTCAGCTAAAGGTTTCCCATCTTAACTGAAAAACATTGGATGTTAGAGGACCAGTGCTTTGTATCAGTTTCCGAAGCAGAGTTAGACTAGATTTGGTCCATATGTGTAGGAAACACCGTTGTTTTGTTCTCAGCACACTCACATATCCTGCTCTCTTAGAGAATCTAGAAAGCAAGAGTGTGCTTTTTGCTCTAAAGCAGAGTGTGATCCATGGATGAGAACTATGCTATGTGTTTCCCTTCAGAAATGGAGTTAAATCCCAGGCTCTGTGACTTCCTACAAGCAAGACTTCGTTTCAGGTAAAGGCGGTTACTTTACAGGTCAAACAAACTACATCGTACACGAAGCTCACACGTTTCTCGGTCTTAAGAGAAAAGCATTGGATGTTACAGGACCTGTGCTTTGTCTCAGTTTCAGAAGAGGAGTTGAAGTAGATATGGTACGTATGTGTAGGAAACACAGTTCTTTTTTTCTGAGCCCAATCATGTTTCCTGCTGTCTTAGAGAATCTAGAAAGCAAGAGCGAGCTTCTTGCTCTAAAGCAGAGTTTGATCCATGGATGAGAACTATGCTGTGTGTTTCCCATCAGAAATGGAGTTAAATCCCAGGAACTGAGTCTTCCTACACGCAAGACTTCGTTTCAGGTGAGGGCAGTTACTTTACAGGTCAAACGAACTACATCATACACGAAGCTCACACGTTTCTCGGTCTTAATTGAAAAGCATTCGACGTTACAGCACCTGAGCTTTGTGTCAGTTTCAGAAGAAGAGTTGACCTAGATTTGGTCCGTATGTGTAGGAAACACAGTTCTTATGTTCTGAGCACAATCACGTTTCCTGATGTATTAGAGACTCTAGAAAGCAAGAGCGTTCTTCTTGCTCTAAAGCAGAGTGTGTTCCATGGATGAGAACTATGCTGTGTGTTTCCCTTCAGAAATGGAGTTAAATCCCAGCCTCTGTGTCTTCCTACAAGGAAGACTTCGTTTCAGGTAAGGGAGGTCACTTTTCAGCTCAAACGAACTACATCATACAAGATGTTCACACGTTTCTCAGTCTTAATTAAAAGCATTGGATATTACTTGACTGATGCTTTGTGTCAGTTTCAGAAGAGGAGTTGAACTAGATATGGTCCATATGTGTAGGTAACACCGTTCTTTTGTTCTCAGCACACTCACGTCTCTTGCTCTTTTAGAGACTCTAGAAAGCAAGAGCGTGCTTCTTGCTCTAAAGAAGAGTGTGATCAATGGATGAGAACTCTGCTTTGTGTTCTGATTCAGAAATGAAGTTAAATCCCAGGCTCTGAGTCTTCCTACAAGCAACTTCGTTTCAGGTAAGGGCAGTTACTTTACAACTCAAACGAACTATATCATACATGAAGCTCACACGTATCTCAGTCTAAATTGAAAAGCATTGGATGTTACAGGACCTGTGCTTTGTGTCAGTTTCAGAAGAAGAGTTGAACTAGATATGGTCCATATGTGTAGGAAACACAGTTCTTTTGTTCTGAGCACAATCACGTTTCCTGCTCTATTAGAGACCCTAGAAAGGAAGAGCGTGCTTCTTGCTCTAAAGCAGAGTGTGATCAATGGATGAGAACTCTGTTGTGTTTTTCACTTCAGAAATGGAGTTAAATCCCTGGCTCTGAGTCTTCTTTCACACAAGACTTCGTTTCAGGTAAGGGCATGTACTTTATAGCTCAAAAGAACTACATCGTTCACAAAGCTCACACCTTTCTCATCTTAACTGACAAGCATTGGATGTTAGAGGACCTGTGGTTTGTTTCAGTTTTAGAAGCAGAGTTGAACTAGATATGGTCCGTATGTGTAGGAATCACCGTACTTTGTTCAGAGCACACTCAATTTTCCTGCTGTCGTAGAGACTCAAGTAGCTAGACTGTGCTTCTTGCTCTAAAGCAGAGTGTGATCCATGGATGAGAACTATGCTATGTGTTTCCCTTCAGAAATGGAGTTAAATCCCAGGCTCTGTGACTTCCTACAAGCAAGACTTCCATTCAGGTAAAGGCGGTTACTTTACAGGTCAAACAAGCTACATCGTACACGAAGCTCACACGTTTCTCGGTCTTAATTGAAAAGCATTGGTTGTCACAGGACCTGCGCTTTGTGTCAGTTTCAGAAGAGGCATTGAACTTGATATGGTCCGTATGTGTAGGAAACACCGTTCTTTTGTTCTAAGCACACTCACGTCTTCTGCTGTTTTATAGACTCTAGAAAGCAAGAGCGTGCTTCTTGCTCTAAAGCAGAGTGTGTTCAATGGATGAGAACTCTGCTGTGTGTTCCACTTCAGAAATGAAGTTAAATTCCAGGCTCTGAGTATTCCTACAAGCAAGACTTCGTTTCAGGTAAGGACAGTTATTTTACAGGTCAAACGAACTAAATCGTACACGAAGCTCAAACGTTTCTCGGTCCTAATTGAAAAACATTGGCTGTTACAGGACCTGTGCTTTGTGTCAGTTTCAGAAGAGGAGTTGAAGTAGATATGGTACGTATGTGTAGGAAACACAGTTCTTTTGTTCTGAGCCCAATCATGTTTCCTGCTGTCTTAGAGAATCTAGAAAGCAAGAGCGAGCTTCTTGCTCTAAAGCAGAGTGTGATCCATGGATGAGAACTATGCTGTGTATTTCCCATCAGAAATGGAGTTAAATCCCAGGAACTGAGTCTTCCTACATGCAAGACTTCGTACAGGTGAGGGCAGTTACTTTACAGGTCAAACGAACTACATCATACACGAAGCTCACACGTTTCTTGGTCTTAATTGAAAAGCATTGGACGTTACAGCACCTGAGCTTTGTGTCAGTTTCAGAAGAAGAGTTGATCTAGATTTGGTCCGTATGTGTAGGAAACACAGTTCTTTTGTTCTGAGCCCAATCACGTTTCCTGATGTATTAGAGAATCTAGAAAGCAAGAGCGTTCTTCTTGCTCTAAAGCAGAGTGTGATCCATGGATGAGAACTATGCTGTGTGTTTCCCTTCAGAAATGGAGTTAAATCCCAGGCTCTCTGACTTCCTACAAGGAAGTCTACGTTTCAGGTAAGGGCAGTCACTTTTCAGCTCAAACGAACTACATCGTTCACGATGCTCACACGTTTCTCATCTTAACAGACAAGCATTGGATGTTAGAGGACCTGTGCTTTGTATCATTTTCAGAGGCACAGTTGGACTAGATATGGTCCGTATGTGTAGGAAACACCTTCTTTTGTCCTCAGCACACTCACGTTTACTGCTCTCTTAGAGACTCTAGAAAGCTAGAGCGTGCTTCTTGCTCTAAAGTGGAGTGTGATCCATGGATGAGAAATATGCTGTATGTTTCCCTTCAGAAATGGAGTTAAATTCCAGGCTCTGAGTCTTCCTACAAGCAAGACTTCGTTTCAGGTAAGGGCAGTTACTTTACAGCTCAAACGAACTACATCGTACACGAAGCTCACATGATTCTCGGTCTTAATTGAAAAGCATTGGATGTTACAGGACCTGTGGTTTGTTTCAGTTTCAGAAGCAGAGTTGGACTAGATATGGTCCGTATGTGTAGGGAACACAGTTCTTTTGTTCTGAGCACACTCACGTTTCCTGCTGTACTAGAGACTCTAGAAAGCAAGAGCGTGCTTCTTGCTCTAAAGCAGAGTGTGATCAATGGATGAGAAGTCTGCTGGGAATTTCCCTTCAGAAATGGAGTTAAATTCCAGGCTCTGAGTCTTCCTAAAAGCAAGACTTTGTTTCAGGTAAGGGCAGTTACTTTAAAGCTCAAACGAACTTCATCGTTCCCAAAGCTCACACGTTTCTCATCTTAACGGAGAAGCATTGGATGTTAGAGGACCTGTATTTTGTTTCAGTTTCAGAAGTAGAGTTGGACTAGATATGGTCCTTATATGTAGGAAACACCGTTCTTTTGTTCTGAGCACACTCACGTTTCCTGCGGTACTAGAGACTCTAGAAAGCAAGAGTGTGCTTCTTGCTCTAAAGAAGAGTGTGATCCATGGATGAGAACTATGCTGTATGTTTCTCTTCAGAAATGAAGTTAATTCCCAGGCTCTGTGTCTTCCTAGAATCCAGACTTCGTTTCAGGTAAGGGCAGTTACTTTACAGGTCAAAAGGAACTACATCGTACACGAAGCTCACACGTTTCTCGGTCTTAATTGAAAAACATTGGATGTTAGTTGACCTGTGGTTTGTGTCAGTTTCAGAAGAGGAGTTGAACTAGATATGGTCCATATGTGTAGGAAACACAGTTCTTTTGTTCTGAGCCCAATCATGTTTCCTGCTGTCTTAGAGAATCTAGAAAGCAAGAGCAAGCTTCTTGCTCTAAAGCAGAGTGTGATCCATGGATGAGAACTATGCTGTGTGTTTCCCACCAGAAATGGAGTTAAATCCCAGGCTCTGTGACTACCTACAAGCAAGACTTCGATTCAGGTAAAGGCGGTTACTTTACAGGTCAAACAAACTACATCGTACACGAAGCTCACACGTTTCTCGGTCTTAATTGAAAAGCATTGGAAGTCACAGGACCTGCGCTTTGTGTCAGTTTCAGAAGAGGCGTTGAACTAGATATGGTCCGTATGTGTAGGAAACACCGTTCTTTTGTTCTAAGCACACTCACGTCTTCTGCTGTTTTATAGACTCTAGAAAGCAAGAGCGTTCTTCTTGCTCTAAAGCAGAGTGGGTTCAATGGATGAGAACTCTGCTGTGTGTTCCACTTCAGAAATGAAGTTAAATTCCAGGCTCTGAGTATTCCTACAAGCAAGACTTCGTTTCAGGTAAGGAAGAGTTATTTTACAGGTCAAACGAACTACATCGTACACGGAGCTCAAACGTTTCTCGGTCCTAATTGACAAGCATTGCATGTTACAGGACCTGTGCTTTGTGTCAGTTTCAGAAGAGGAGTTGAAGTAGATATGGTACGTATGTGTAGGAAACACAGTTCTTTTTTTCTGAGCCCAATCATGTTTCCTGCTGTCTTAGAGAATCTAGAAAGCAAGAGCGAGCTTCTTGCTCTAAAGCAGAGTGTGATCCATGGATGAGAACTATGCTGTGTGTTTCCCATCAGAAATGGAGTTAAATCCCAGGAACTGAGTCTTCCTACACGCAAGACTTCGTTTCAGGTGAGGGAAGTTACTTTACAGGTCAAACGAACTACATCATACACGAAGCTCACACGTTTCTTGGTCTTAATTGAAAAGCATTGGACGTTACAGCACCTGAGCTTTGTGTCAGTTTCAGAAGAAGAGTTGACCTAGATTTGGTCTGTATGTGTAGGAAACACAGTTCTTTTGTTCTGAGCACAATCACGTTTCCTGATGTATTAGAGACTCTAGAAAGCAAGAGCGTTCTTCTTGCTCTAAAGCAGAGTGTGATCCATGGATGAGAACTATGCTGTGTGTTTCCCTTCAGAAATGGAGTTAAATCACAGGCTCTGTGTCTTCCTACAAGGAAGACTTCGTTTCAGGTAAGGGAGGTCACTTTTCAGCTCAAACGAACTACATCATACAAGATGTTCACACGTTTCTCAGTCTTAATTAAAAGCATTGGATATTACTTGACTGGTGCTTTGTGTCAGTTTCAGAAGAGGAGTTGAACTAGATATGGTCCGTATGTGTAGGAAACACCGTTCTTTTGTTCTCAGCACACTCACGTCTCTTGCTCTTTTAGAGACTCTAGAAAGCAAGAGCGTGCTTCTTGCTCTAAAGAAGAGTGTGATCAGTGTATGAGAACTCTGCTTTGTGTTCTGATTCAGAAATGAAGTTAAATCCCAGGCTCTGAGTCTTCCTACAAGCAAGACTTCGTTTCAGGTAAGGGCAGTTACTTTACAACTCAAACGAACTATATCATACATGAAGCTCACACGTATCTCAGTCTAAATTGAAAAGCATTGGATGTTACAGGACCTGTGCTTTGTGTCAGTTTCAGAAGAAGAGTTGAACTAGATATGGTCCATATGTGTAGGAAACACAGTTCTATTGTTCTGAGCACAATCACGTTTCCTGCTCTATTAGAGACCCTAGAAAGGAAGAGCGTGCTTCTTGCTCTAAAGCAGAGTGTGATCAAT
Source organism: Onychomys leucogaster (assembly GCA_949786385.1). NCBI lineage: Eukaryota > Metazoa > Chordata > Mammalia > Rodentia > Cricetidae > Onychomys > Onychomys leucogaster. The sequence goes on along the minus strand of CATKUP010000286.1, from coordinate 230,428 downwards.
GGATGAGAACTCTGTTGTGTTTTTCACTTCAGAAATGGAGTTAAATCCCTGGCTCTGAGTCTTCATTCACGCAAGACTTCGTTTCAGGTAAGGGCATGTACTTTATAGCTCAAAAGAACTACATCGTTCACGAAGCTCACACCTTTCTCATCTTAACTGACAAGCATTGGATGTTAGAGGACCTGTGGTTTGTTACAGTTTCAGCAGCGGAATTGGACTAGATATGGTCCGTATGTGTAGGGAACAGCGTTCTTTTGTTATGAGCACACTCACGTTTTCTGCTAGAGACTCTAGAAAGGAAGAGTGTGCTTCTTGATCAAAAGCATAGTGTGATTCATAGATGAGAACTGTGCTGTGTGTTTCCCTTCAGAAATGGAGTTAAATTCCAGGCTCTGTGTCTTCCTACAAGCAAGACTTCGTTTCAAGTAATGGCAGTCACTTTTGAGCTCAAACGAACTACATCCTTCACTCAGCTAACAGGTTTCCCATCTTAACTGAAAAGCATTGGATGTTAGAGGACCAGTGCTTTGTATCAGTTTCAGAAGCAGAGTTGGACTAGAATTGGTCCATATGTGTAGGAAACACCGTTGTTTTGTTCTCAGCACACTCATGTATCCTGCTCTCTTAGAGAATCTAGAAAGCAAGAGTGTGCTTCTTGCTCTAAAGCAGAGTGTGATCCATGGATGAGAACTATGCTATGTGTTTCCCTTCAGAAATGGAGTTAAAACCCAGGTTCTGTGACTTCCTACAAGCAAGACTTCGTTTCAGGTAAAGGCAGTTACTTTACAGGTCAAACGAACTACATTGTACACGAAGCTCAAACGTTTCTCATCTTAACATAGAAGCATTGGATGTTAGAGGACCTGTGGTTTGTTTCAGTTTTAGAAGCAGAGTTGAACTAGATATGGTCCGTATGTGTAGGAATCACCGTACTTTGTGCAGAGCACACTCAAGTTTCCTGCTGTCGTAGAGACTCAAGTAGCTAGACCGTGCTTCTTGCTCTAAAGCAGAGTGTGATCCATGGATGAGAACTATGCTGTGTGTTTCCCTTCAGAAATGGAGTTAAATCCCAGGCTCTCTGACTTCCTACAAGGAAGTCTTCGTTTCAGGTAAGGGCAGTCACTTTTCAGCTCTAACGAACTACATCGTTCACGAAACTCACACGTTTCTCATCTTAACAGACAAGCATTGGATGTTAGAGGACCTGTGCTTTGTATCATTTTCAGAGGCACAGTTGGACTAGATATGGTCCGTATGTGTAGGAAACACCTTCTTTTGTCCTCAGCACACTCACGTTTACTGCTGTCTTAGAGACTCTAGAAAGCTAGAGCGTGCTTCTTGCTCTAAAGTGGAGTGTGATTCATGGATGAGAACAATGCTGTATGTTTCCCTTCAGAAATGGAGTTAAATTCCGGGCTCTGAGTCTTCCTACGAGCAAGACTTCGTTTCAGGTAAGGGCAGTTACTTTACAGCTCAAACGAACTACATCGTACACGAAGCTCACATGATTCTCGGTCTTAATTGAAAAGCATTGGATGTTACAGGACCTGTGGTTTGTTTCAGTTTCAGAAGCAGAGTTGGACTAGATATGGTCCGTATGTGTAGGGAACACAGTTCTTTTGTTCTGAGCACACTCAAGTTTCCTGCTCTCGTAGAGACTCAAGTAGCTAGACCGTGCTTCTTGCTCTAAAGCAGAGTGTGATCCATGGATGAGAACTATGCTATGTGTTTCCCTTCAGAAATGGAGTTAAATCCCAGGCTCTGTGACTTCCTACAACCAAGACTTCGATTCAGGTAAAGGCGGTTACTTTACAGGTCAAACAAACTACATCGTACACGAAGCTCACACGTTTCTCGGTCTTAATTGAAAAGCATTGGATGTCACAGGACCTGCGCTTTGTGTCAGTTTCAGAAGAGGCGTTGAACTAGATATGGTCCGTATGTGTAGGAAACACCGTTCTTTTGTTCTAAGCACACTCACGTCTTCTGCTGTTTTATAGACTCTAGAAAGCAAGAGCGTGCTTCTTGCTCTAAAGCAGAGTGTGTTCAATGGATGAGAACTCTGCTGTGTGTTCCACTTCAGAAATGAAGTTAAATTCCAGGCTCTGAGTATTCCTACAAGCAAGACTTCGTTTCAGGTAAGGACAGTTATTTTACAGGTCAAACGAACTACATCGTACACGAAGCTCAAACGTTTCTCGGTCCTAATTGAAAAGCATTGGATGTTACAGGACCTGTGCTTTGTGTCAGTTTCAGAAGAGGAGTTGAAGTAGATATGGTACGTATGTGTAGGAAACACAGTTCTTTTGTTCTGAGCCCAATCATGTTTCCTGCTGTCTTAGAGAATCTAGAAAGCAAGAGCGAGCTTCTTGCTCTAAAGCAGAGTGTGATCCATGGATGAGAACTATGCTGTGTGTTTCCCTTCAGAAATGGAGTTAAATCCCAGGCTCTCTGACTTCCTACAAGGAAGTCTTCGTTTCAGGTAAGGGCAGTCACTTTTCAGCTCAAACGAACTACATCGTTCACGATGCTCACACGTTTCTCATCTTAACAGACAAGCATTGGATGTTAGAGGACCTGTGCTTTGTATCATTTTCAGAGGCACAGTTGGACTAGATATGGTCCGTATGTGTAGGAAACACCTTCTTTTGTCCTCAGCACACTCACGTTTACTGCTCTCTTAGAGACTCTAGAAAGCTAGAGCGTGCTTCTTGCTCTAAAGTGGAGTGTGATCCATGGATGAGAAATATGCTGTATGTTTCCCTTCAGAAATGGAGTTAAATTCCAGGCTCTGAGTCTTCCTACAAGCAAGACTTCGTTTCAGGTAAGGGCAGTTACTTTACAGCTCAAACGAACTACATCGTACACGAAGCTCACATGATTCTCGGTCTTAATTGAAAAGCATTGGATGTTACAGGACCTGTGGTTTGTTTCAGTTTCAGAAGCAGAGTTGGACTAGATATGGTCCGTATGTGTAGGGAACACAGTTCTTTTGTTCTGAGCACACTCACGTTTCCTGCTGTACTAGAGACTCTAGAAAGCAAGAGCGTGCTTCTTGCTCTAAAGCAGAGTGTGATCAATGGATGAGAAGTCTGCTGGGAATTTCCCTTCAGAAATGGAGTTAAATTCCAGGCTCTGAGTCTTCCTAAAAGCAAGACTTTGTTTCAGGTAAGGGCAGTTACTTTAAAGCTCAAACGAACTTCATCGTTCCCAAAGCTCACACGTTTCTCATCTTAACGGAGAAGCATTGGATGTTAGAGGACCTGTATTTTGTTTCAGTTTCAGAAGTAGAGTTGGACTAGATATGGTCCTTATATGTAGGAAACACCGTTCTTTTGTTCTGAGCACACTCACGTTTCCTGCGGTACTAGAGACTCTAGAAAGCAAGAGTGTGCTTCTTGCTCTAAAGAAGAGTGTGATCCATGGATGAGAACTATGCTGTATGTTTCTCTTCAGAAATGAAGTTAATTCCCAGGCTCTGTGTCTTCCTAGAATCCAGACTTCGTTTCAGGTAAGGGCAGTTACTTTACAGGTCAAAAGGAACTACATCGTACACGAAGCTCACACGTTTCTCGGTCTTAATTGAAAAACATTGGATGTTAGTTGACCTGTGGTTTGTGTCAGTTTCAGAAGAGGAGTTGAACTAGATATGGTCCATATGTGTAGGAAACACAGTTCTTTTGTTCTGAGCCCAATCATGTTTCCTGCTGTCTTAGAGAATCTAGAAAGCAAGAGCAAGCTTCTTGCTCTAAAGCAGAGTGTGATCCATGGATGAGAACTATGCTGTGTGTTTCCCACCAGAAATGGAGTTAAATCCCAGGCTCTGTGACTACCTACAAGCAAGACTTCGATTCAGGTAAAGGCGGTTACTTTACAGGTCAAACAAACTACATCGTACACGAAGCTCACACGTTTCTCGGTCTTAATTGAAAAGCATTGGAAGTCACAGGACCTGCGCTTTGTGTCAGTTTCAGAAGAGGCGTTGAACTAGATATGGTCCGTATGTGTAGGAAACACCGTTCTTTTGTTCTAAGCACACTCACGTCTTCTGCTGTTTTATAGACTCTAGAAAGCAAGAGCGTTCTTCTTGCTCTAAAGCAGAGTGGGTTCAATGGATGAGAACTCTGCTGTGTGTTCCACTTCAGAAATGAAGTTAAATTCCAGGCTCTGAGTATTCCTACAAGCAAGACTTCGTTTCAGGTAAGGAAGAGTTATTTTACAGGTCAAACGAACTACATCGTACACGGAGCTCAAACGTTTCTCGGTCCTAACTGACAAGCATTGGATGTTACAGGACCTGTGCTTTGTGTCAGTTTCAGAAGAGGAGTTGAAGTAGATATGGTACGTATGTGTAGGAAACACAGTTCTTTTTTTCTGAGCCCAATCATGTTTCCTGCTGTCTTAGAGAATCTAGAAAGCAAGAGCGAGCTTCTTGCTCTAAAGCAGAGTGTGATCCATGGATGAGAACTATGCTGTGTGTTTCCCATCAGAAATGGAGTTAAATCCCAGGAACTGAGTCTTCCTACACGCAAGACTTCGTTTCAGGTGAGGGAAGTTACTTTACAGGTCAAACGAACTACATCATACACGAAGCTCACACGTTTCTTGGTCTTAATTGAAAAGCATTGGACGTTACAGCACCTGAGCTTTGTGTCAGTTTCAGAAGAAGAGTTGACCTAGATTTGGTCTGTATGTGTAGGAAACACAGTTCTTTTGTTCTGAGCACAATCACGTTTCCTGATGTATTAGAGACTCTAGAAAGCAAGAGCGTTCTTCTTGCTCTAAAGCAGAGTGTGATCCATGGATGAGAACTATGCTGTGTGTTTCCCTTCAGAAATGGAGTTAAATCACAGGCTCTGTGTCTTCCTACAAGGAAGACTTCGTTTCAGGTAAGGGAGGTCACTTTTCAGCTCAAACGAACTACATCATACAAGATGTTCACACGTTTCTCAGTCTTAATTAAAAGCATTGGATATTACTTGACTGGTGCTTTGTGTCAGTTTCAGAAGAGGAGTTGAACTAGATATGGTCCGTATGTGTAGGAAACACCGTTCTTTTGTTCTCAGCACACTCACGTCTCTTGCTCTTTTAGAGACTCTAGAAAGCAAGAGCGTGCTTCTTGCTCTAAAGAAGAGTGTGATCAGTGTATGAGAACTCTGCTTTGTGTTCTGATTCAGAAATGAAGTTAAATCCCAGGCTCTGAGTCTTCCTACAAGCAAGACTTCGTTTCAGGTAAGGGCAGTTACTTTACAACTCAAACGAACTATATCATACATGAAGCTCACACGTATCTCAGTCTAAATTGAAAAGCATTGGATGTTACAGGACCTGTGCTTTGTGTCAGTTTCAGAAGAAGAGTTGAACTAGATATGGTCCATATGTGTAGGAAACACAGTTCTATTGTTCTGAGCACAATCACGTTTCCTGCTCTATTAGAGACCCTAGAAAGGAAGAGCGTGCTTCTTGCTCTAAAGCAGAGTGTGATCAATGGATGAGAACTCTGTTGTGTTTTTCACTTCAGAAATGGAGTTAAATCCCTGGCTCTGAGTCTTCATTCACGCAAGACTTCGTTTCAGGTAAGGGCATGTACTTTATAGCTCAAAAGAACTACATCGTTCACGAAGCTCACACCTTTCTCATCTTAACTGACAAGCATTGGATGTTAGAGGACCTGTGGTTTGTTACAGTTTCAGCAGCGGAATTGGACTAGATATGGTCCGTATGTGTAGGGAACAGCGTTCTTTTGTTATGAGCACACTCACGTTTTCTGCTAGAGACTCTAGAAAGGAAGAGTGTGCTTCTTGATCAAAAGCATAGTGTGATTCATAGATGAGAACTGTGCTGTGTGTTTCCCTTCAGAAATGGAGTTAAATTCCAGGCTCTGTGTCTTCCTACAAGCAAGACTTCGTTTCAAGTAATGGCAGTCACTTTTGAGCTCAAACGAACTACATCCTTCACTCAGCTAACAGGTTTCCCATCTTAACTGAAAAGCATTGGATGTTAGAGGACCAGTGCTTTGTATCAGTTTCAGAAGCAGAGTTGGACTAGAATTGGTCCATATGTGTAGGAAACACCGTTGTTTTGTTCTCAGCACACTCATGTATCCTGCTCTCTTAGAGAATCTAGAAAGCAAGAGTGTGCTTCTTGCTCTAAAGCAGAGTGTGATCCATGGATGAGAACTATGCTATGTGTTTCCCTTCAGAAATGGAGTTAAAACCCAGGTTCTGTGACTTCCTACAAGCAAGACTTCGTTTCAGGTAAAGGCAGTTACTTTACAGGTCAAACGAACTACATTGTACACGAAGCTCAAACGTTTCTCATCTTAACATAGAAGCATTGGATGTTAGAGGACCTGTGGTTTGTTTCAGTTTTAGAAGCAGAGTTGAACTAGATATGGTCCGTATGTGTAGGAATCACCGTACTTTGTGCAGAGCACACTCAAGTTTCCTGCTGTCGTAGAGACTCAAGTAGCTAGACCGTGCTTCTTGCTCTAAAGCAGAGTGTGATCCATGGATGAGAACTATGCTGTGTGTTTCCCTTCAGAAATGGAGTTAAATCCCAGGCTCTCTGACTTCCTACAAGGAAGTCTTCGTTTCAGGTAAGGGCAGTCACTTTTCAGCTCTAACGAACTACATCGTTCACGAAACTCACACGTTTCTCATCTTAACAGACAAGCATTGGATGTTAGAGGACCTGTGCTTTGTATCATTTTCAGAGGCACAGTTGGACTAGATATGGTCCGTATGTGTAGGAAACACCTTCTTTTGTCCTCAGCACACTCACGTTTACTGCTGTCTTAGAGACTCTAGAAAGCTAGAGCGTGCTTCTTGCTCTAAAGTGGAGTGTGATTCATGGATGAGAACAATGCTGTATGTTTCCCTTCAGAAATGGAGTTAAATTCCGGGCTCTGAGTCTTCCTACGAGCAAGACTTCGTTTCAGGTAAGGGCAGTTACTTTACAGCTCAAACGAACTACATCGTACACGAAGCTCACATGATTCTCGGTCTTAATTGAAAAGCATTGGATGTTACAGGACCTGTGGTTTGTTTCAGTTTCAGAAGCAGAGTTGGACTAGATATGGTCCGTATGTGTAGGGAACACAGTTCTTTTGTTCTGAGCACACTCAAGTTTCCTGCTCTCGTAGAGACTCAAGTAGCTAGACCGTGCTTCTTGCTCTAAAGCAGAGTGTGATCCATGGATGAGAACTATGCTATGTGTTTCCCTTCAGAAATGGAGTTAAATCCCAGGCTCTGTGACTTCCTACAACCAAGACTTCGATTCAGGTAAAGGCGGTTACTTTACAGGTCAAACAAACTACATCGTACACGAAGCTCACACGTTTCTCGGTCTTAATTGAAAAGCATTGGATGTCACAGGACCTGCGCTTTGTGTCAGTTTCAGAAGAGGCGTTGAACTAGATATGGTCCGTATGTGTAGGAAACACCGTTCTTTTGTTCTAAGCACACTCACGTCTTCTGCTGTTTTATAGACTCTAGAAAGCAAGAGCGTGCTTCTTGCTCTAAAGCAGAGTGTGTTCAATGGATGAGAACTCTGCTGTGTGTTCCACTTCAGAAATGAAGTTAAATTCCAGGCTCTGAGTATTCCTACAAGCAAGACTTCGTTTCAGGTAAGGACAGTTATTTTACAGGTCAAACGAACTACATCGTACACGAAGCTCAAACGTTTCTCGGTCCTAATTGAAAAGCATTGGATGTTACAGGACCTGTGCTTTGTGTCAGTTTCAGAAGAGGAGTTGAAGTAGATATGGTACGTATGTGTAGGAAACACAGTTCTTTTGTTCTGAGCCCAATCATGTTTCCTGCTGTCTTAGAGAATCTAGAAAGCAAGAGCGAGCTTCTTGCTCTAAAGCAGAGTGTGATCCATGGATGAGAACTATGCTGTGTGTTTCCCATCAGAAATGGAGTTAAATCCCAGGAACTGAGTCTTCCTACACGCAAGACTTCGTTTCAGGTGAGGGCAGTTACTTTACAGGTCAAACGAACTACATCATACACGAATCTCACACGTTTCTCGGTCTTAATTGAAAAGCATTGGACGTTACAGCACCTGAGCTTTGTGTCAGTTTCAGAAGAAGAGTTGATCTAGATTTGGTCCGTATGTGTAGGAAACACAGTTCTTTTGTTCTGAGCACAATCACGTTTCCTGATGTATTAGAGACTCTAGAAAGCAAGAGCGTTCTTCTTGCTCTAAAGCAGAGTGTGATCCATGGATGAGAACTATGCTGTGTGTTTCCCTTCAGAAATGGAGTTAAATCCCAGGCTCTCTGACTTCCTACAAGGAAGTCTTCGTTTCAGGTAAGGGCAGTCACTTTTCAGCTCAAACGAACTACATCGTTCACGAAGCTCACACGTTTCTCATCTTAACAGACAAGCATTGGATGTTAGAGGACCTGTGCTTTGTATCATTTTCAGAGGCACAGTTGGACTAGATATGGTCCGTATGTGTAGGAAACACCTTCTTTTGTCCTCAGCACACTCACTTTTACTGCTGTCTTAGAGACTCTAGAAAGCTAGAGCGTGCTTCTTGCTCTAAAGTGGAGTGTGATTCATGGATGAGAACAATGCTGTATGTTTCCCTTCAGAAATGGAGTTAAATTCCGGGCTCTGAGTCTTCCTACAAGCAAGGCTTCGTTTCAGGTAAGGGCAGTTACTTTACAGCTCAAACGAACTACATCGTACACGAAGCTCACATGATTCTCGGTCTTAATTGAAAAGCATTGGATGTTACAGGACCTGTGGTTTGTTTCAGTTTCAGAAGCAGAGTTGGACTAGATATGGTCCGTATGTGTAGGGAACACAGTTCTTTTGTTCTGAGCACACTCACGTTTCCTGCTGTACTAGAGACTCTAGAAAGCAAGAGCGTGCTTCTTGCTCTAAAGCAGGGTGTGAGCAATGGATGAGAAGTCTGCTGGGTGTTTCCCTTCAGAAATGGAGTTAAATTCCAGGCTCTGAGTCTTCCTAAAAGCACGACTTTGTTTCAGGTAAGGGCAGTTACTTTACAGCTCAAACGACTTCAGCGTTCCCAAAGCTCACACGTTTCTCATCTTAACGGACAAGCATTGGATGTTAGAGGACCTGTATTTTGTTTCACTTTCAGAAGTAGAGTTGGACTAGATATGGTCCTTATATGTAGGAAACACCGTTCTTTTGTTCTGAGCACACTCACGTTTCCTGCTGTACAAGAGACTCTTGAAAGCAAGAGTGTGCTTCTTGCTCTAAAGCAGAGTGTGATCCATGGATGAGAACTATGCTGTATGTTTCTCTTCAGAAATGGAGTTAATTCCCTGGCTCTGTGTCTTCCTAGAATCAAGACTTCGTTTCAGGTAAGGGCAGTTACTTTACAGGTCAAAAGGGACTACATCGTACACGAAGCTCACACGTTTCTCGGTCTTAATTGAAAAGCATTGGATGTTAGTTGACCTGTGGTTTGTGTCAGTTTCAGAAGAGGAGTTGAACTAGATATAGTCCATATGTGTAGGAAATACCTTTCTTTTGTTCTGAGAACACTCACGTTTCCTGCTGTACTAGAGACTCTAGAAAGCATTAGAATTCTTCTTGCTCTAAAGCAGAGTGTGATCCATGGATGATAACTATACTGTGTGTTTCCCTTCAGAAATGTAGTTAAATCCTAGGCTCTGTGTCTTTCTAGAATCAAGACTTCGTTTCAGGTAAGGGCAGTTACTTTACATGTCAAACGAACTACACCGTACACAAAGCTCACACGTTTCTCGGTCTTAATTGAAAAGCATTGGATGTTACAGGACCTGTGCTTTGTGTCAGATTCAGAAGAAGAGTTGAACTAGATATGGTCCTTAGGTGTAGGAAACACAGTTCTTTTGTTCTGAGCACAATCACGTCCCCTGCTCTATTAGAGACCCAGGAAAGGAAGAGCGTGCTTCTTACTCTAAACCAGAGTGTGATCAATGGATGAGAACTCTGCTTTGTTTTTCCCTTCAGAAATGGAGTTAAATCCCTGGCTCTGAGTCTTCATTCACGCAAGACTTCGTTTCAGGTAAGGGCATTTACTTTATAGCTCAAACGAACTACATCGTTCATGAAGCTCATATGTTTCTCATCTTAACTGACAAGCATTGGATGTTAGAGGACCTGTGGTTTGTTTCAGTTTCAGAAGAGGAATTGGACTAGATATGGTCCGTATGTGTAGGGAACAGCGTTCTTTTGTTCTTAGCACACTCACGTTTTCTGCTAGAGACTCTAGAAAGGAAGATTGTGCTTCTTGCTCAAAAGCATAGTGTGATTCATGGATGAGAACTGTGTTGTGTGTTTCCCTTCAGAAATGGAGTTAAATCCCAGGCTCTGTGTCTTCCTACAAGCAAGACTTTGTTTCAAGTAAGGGCAGTCACTTTTCAGCTCAAACGAACTACATCCTTCCCTCAGCTAAAGGTTTCCCATCTTAACTGAAAAACATTGGATGTTAGAGGACCAGTGCTTTGTATCAGTTTCAGAAGCAGAGTTAGACTAGATTTGGTCCATATGTGTAGGAAACACCGTTGTTTTGTTCTCAGCACACTCACATATCCTGCTCTCCTAGAGACTCTAGAAAGCAAGAGCGTTCTTCTTGCTCTAAAGCAGAGTGTGATCCATGGATGAGAACTATGCTGTGTGTTTCCCTTCAGAAATGGAGTTAAATCCCAGGCTCTGTGACTTCCTACAAGGAAGTCTTCGTTTCAGGTAAGGGCAGTTACTTTACAGCTCAAACGAACTTCAGCGTTCCCAAAGCTCACACGTTTCTCATCTTAACGGACAAGCATTGGATGTTAGAGGACCTGTATTTTGTTTCACTTTCAGAAGTAGAGTTGGACTAGATATGGTCCTTATATGTAGGAAACACCGTTCTTTTGTTCTGAGCACACTCACGTTTCCTGCTGTACTAGAGACTCTAGAAAGCAAGAGTGTGCTTCTTGCTCTAAAGCAGAGTGTGATCCATGGATGAGAACTATGCTGTATGTTTCTCTTCAGAAATGGAGTTAATTTTCAGGCTCTGTGTCTTCCTAGAATCAAGACTTCGTTTCAGGTAAGGGCAGTTACTTTACAGGTCAAAAGGAACTACATCGTACACGAAGCTCACACGTTTCTCGGTCTTAATTGAAAAGCATTGGATGTTAGTTGACCTGTGGTTTGTGTCAGTTTCAGAAGAGGAGTTGAACTAGATATGGTCCATATGTGTAGGAAATACCGTTCTTTTGTTCTGAGAACACTCACGTTTCCTGCTGTACTAGAGACTCTAGAAAGCAATAGAATTCTTCTTGCTCTAAAGCAGAGTGTGATCCATGGATGATAACTATACTGTGTGTTTCCCTTCAGAAATGTAGTTAAATCCTAGGCTCTGTGTCTTCCTAGAATCAAGACTTCGTTTCAGGTAAGGGCAGTTACTTTACAGGTCAAAAGGAAATACATCGTACACGAAGCTCAAACGTTTCTCGGTCCTAATTGAAAAGCATTGGATGTTACAGCACCTGAGCTTTGTGTCAGTTTCAGAAGAGGAGTTGAACTAGATATGGTCCATATGTGTAGGAAATACCGTTCTTTTGTTCTGAGCACAATCACGTTTCCTGATGTATTAGAGACTCTAGAAAACAAGAGCGTTCTTCTTGCTCTAAAGCAGAGTGTGATCCATGGATGAGAACTATGCTGTGTGTTTCCCTTCAGAAATGGAGTTAAATCCCAGGCTCTGTGTCTTCCTACAAGGAAGACTTCGTTTCAGGTAAGGGAGGTCACTTTTCAGCTCAAACGAACTACATCATACAAGATGTTCACACGTTTCTCAGTCTTAATTAAAAGCATTGGATATTACTTGACTGGTGCTTTGTGTCAGTTTCAGAAGAGGAGTTGAACTAGATATGGTCCGTATGTGTAGGAAACACCGTTCTTTTGTTCTCAGCACACTCACGTCGCTTGCTCTTTTAGAGACTCTAGAAAGCAAGAGCGTGCTTCTTGCTCTAAAGAAGAGTGTGATCAATGGATGAGAACTCTGCTTTGTGTTCTGATTCAGAAATGAAGTTAAATCCCAGGCTCTGAGTCTTCCTACAAGCAAGAATTCATTTCAGGTAAGGGCAGTTACTTTACAACTCAAACGAACTATATCATACATGAAGCTCACACGTATCTCAGTCTAAATTGAAAAGCATTGGATGTTACAGGACCTGTGCTTTGTGTCAGTTTCAGAAGAAGAGTTGAACTAGATATGGTCCATATGTGTAGGAAACACAGTTCTATTGTTCTGAGCACAATCACGTTTCCTGCTCTATTAGAGACCCTAGAAAGGAAGAGCGTGCTTCTTGCTCTAAAGCAGAGTGTGATCAATGGATGAGAACTCTGTTGTGTTTTTCACTTCAGAAATGGAGTTGAATCCCTGGCTCTGAGTCTTCATTCACGCAAGACTTCGTTTCAGGTAAGGGAATGTACTTTATAGCTCAAAAGAACTACATCGTTCACAAAGCTCACACCTTTCTCATCTTAACTGACAAGCATTGGATGTTAGAGGACCTGTGGTTTGTTTCAGTTTCAGCAGCGGAATTGGACTAGATATGGTCCGTATGTGTAGGGAACAGCGTTCTTTTGTTCTGAGCACACTCACGTATTCTGCTAGAGACTCTAGAAAGGAAGAGTGTGCTTCTTGATCAAAAGCATAGTGTGATTCATGGATGAGAACTGTGGTGTGTGTTTCCCTTCAGAAATGGAGTTAAATTCCAGGCTCTGTGTCTTCCTACAAGCAAGACTTCGTTTCAAGTAATGGCAGTCACTTTTGAGCTCAAACGATCTACATCCTTCACTCAGCTAACAGGTTTCCCATCTTAACTAAAAGCATTGGATGTTAGAGGACCAGTGCTTTGTATCAGTTTCAGAAGCAGAGTTGGACTAGAATTGGTCCATATGTGTAGGAAACACCGTTGTTTTGTTCTCAGCACACTCATGTATCCTGCTCTCTTAGAGAATCTAGAAAGCAAGAGTGTGCTTCTTGCTCTAAAGCACAGTGTGATCCATGGATGAGAACTAAGCTATGTGTTTCCCTTCAGAAGTGGAGTTAAAACCCACGTTCTGTGACTTCCTACAAGCAAGACTTCATTTCAGGTAAAGGCAGTTACTTTACAGGTCAAATGAACTACATCATACACGAAGCTCAAACGTTTCTCATCTTAACATAGAAGCATTGGATGTTAGAGGACCTGTGGTTTGTTTCAGTTTTAGAAGCAGAGTTGAACTAGATATGGTCCGTATGTGTAGGAATCACCGTACTTTGTTCAGAGCACACTCAAGTTTCCTGCTGTCGTAGAGACTCAAGTAGCTAGACCGTGCTTCTTGCTCTAAAGCAGAGTGTGATCCATGGATGAGAACTATGCTATGTGTTTCCCTTCAGAAATGGAGTTAAATCCCAGGCTCTATGACTACCTAAAAGCAAGACTTCGATTCAGGTAAAGGCGGTTACTTTACAGGTCAAACAAACTACATCGTACACGAAGCTCACACGTTTCTCGGTCCTAATTGAAAAGCATTGGATGTTACAGGACCTGTGCTTTGTGTCAGTTTCAGAAGAGGAGTTGAAGTAGATATGGTACGTATGTGTAGGAAACACAGTTCTTTTGTTCTGAGCCCAATCATGTTTCCTGCTGTCTTAGAGAATCTAGAAAGCAAGAGCGAGGTTTTTGCTCTAAAGCAGAGTGTGATCCATGGAGGAAAACTATGCTGTGTGTTTCCCATCAGAAATGGAGTTAAATCCCAGGAACTGAGTCTTCCTACACGCAAGACTTCGTTTCAGGTGAGGGCAGTTACTTTACAGGTCAAACGAACTACATCATACACGAAGCTCACACGTTTCTCGGTCTTAATTGAAAAGCATTGGACGTTACAGCACATGAGCTTTGTGTCAGTTTCAGAAGAAGAGTTGATCTAGATTTAGTCCGTATGTGTAGGAAACACAGTTCTTTTGTTCTGAGCACAATCGCGTTCCCTGGTGTATTAGAGACTCTAGAAAGCAAGAGCGTTCTTCTTGCTCTAAAGCAGAGTGTGATCCATGGATGAGAACTATGCTGTGTGTTTCCCTTCAGAAATGGAGTTAAATCCCAGGCTCTGTGACTTCCTACAAGGAAGTCTTCGTTTCAGGTAAGGGCAGTCACTTTTCAGCTCTAACGAACTACATCGTTCACGAAGCTCACACGTTTCTCATCTTAACAGACAAGCATTGGATGTTAGAGGACCTGTGCTTTGTATCATTTTCAGAGGCACAGTTGGACTAGATATGGTCCGTATGTGTAGGAAACACCTTCTTTTGTCCTCAGCACACTCACGTTTACTGCTGTCTTAGAGACTCTAGAAAGCTAGAGCGTGCTTCTTGCTCTAAAGTGGAGTGTGATTCATGGATGAGAACAATGCTGTATGTTTCCCTTCAGAAATGGAGTTTAATTCCGGGCTCTGAGTCTTCCTACAAGCAAGACTTCGTTTCAGGTAAGGGCAGTTACTTTACAGCTCAAACGAACTACATCGTACATGAAGCTCACATGATTCTCGGTCTTAATTGAAAAGCATTGGATGTTACAGGACCTGTGGTTTGTTTCAGTTTCAGAAGCAGAGTTGGACTAGATATGGTCCGTATGTGTAGGGAACACAGTTCTTTTGTTCTGAGCACACTCACGTTTCCTGCGGTACTAGAGACTCTAGAAAGCAAGAGCGTGCTTCTTGCTCTAAAGCAGGGTGTGAGCAATGGATGAGAAGTCTGCTGGGTGTTTCACTTCAGAAATGGAGTTAAATTCCAGGCTCTGAGTCTTCCTAAAAGCAAGACTTTGTTTCAGGTAAGGGCAGTTACTTTACAGCTCAAACGAACTTCAGCGTTCCCAAAGCTCACACGTTTCTCATCTTAACGGACAAGCATTGGATGTTAGAGGATCTGTATTTTGTTTCAGTTTCAGAAGTAGAGTTGGACTAGATATGGTCCTTATATGTAGGAAACACCGTTCTTTTGTTCTGAGCACACTCACGTTTCCTGCTGTACTAGAGACTCTAGAAAGCAAGAGTGTGCTTCTTGCTCTAAAGCAGAGTGTGATTCATGGATGAGAACTATGCTGTATGTTTCTCTTCAGAAATGGAGTTAATTCCCAGGCTCTGTGTCTTCCTAGAATCAAGACTTCGTTTCAGGTAAGGGCAGTTACTTTACAGGTCAAAAGGAACTACATCGTACACGAAGCTCACACGTTTCTCGGTCTGAATTGAAAAGCATTGGATGTTAGTTGACCTGTGGTTTGTGTCAGTTTCAGAAGAGGAGTTGAACTAGATATGGTCCGTATGTGTAGGAAACACCGTTCTTTTGTTCTCAGCACACTCACGTCTCTTGCTCTTTTAGAGACTCTAGAAAGCAAGATCGTGCTTCTTGCTCTAAAGCAGAGTGTGATCAATGGATGAGAACTCTGCTGTGTGTTCCACTTCAGAAATGGAGTTAAATCCCAGACTCTGAGTCTTCCTACACGCAAGAATTCGATTCAAGTAAGGGCAGTTACTTTACATGTCAAACGAACTACACCGTACACAAAGCTCACACGTTTCTCGGTCTTAATTGAAAAGCATTGGATGTTACAGGACCTGTGCTTTGTGTCAGATTCAGAAGAAGAGTTGAACTAGATATGGTCCTTAGGTGTAGGAAACACAGTTCTTTTGTTCTGAGCACAATCACGTTCCCTGCTCTATTAGAGACGCAGGAAAGGAAGAGCGTGCTTCTTACTCTAAAACAGAGTGTGATCAATGGCTGAGAACTCTGCTTTGTTTTTCCCTTCAGAAATGGAGTTAAATCCCTGGCTCTGAGTCTTCATTCACGCAAGACTTCGTTTCATGTAAGGGCATTTACTTTATAGCTCAAACGAACTACATCGTTCATGAAGCTCATATGTTTCTCATCTTAACTGACAAGCATTGGATGTTAGAGGACCTGAGGTTTGTTTCAGTTTCAGAAGAGGATTTGGACTAGATATGATCCGTATGTGTAGGGAACAGCGTTCTTTTGTTTTTAGCACACTCACGTTTTCTGCTAGAGACTCTAGAAAGGAAGATTGTGCTTCTTGCTCAAAAGCATAGTGTGATTCATGGATGAGAACTGTTTTGTGTGTTTCCCTTCAGAAATGGAGTTAAATCCCAGGCTCTGTGTCTTCCTACAAGCAAGACTTTGTTTCAAGTAAGGGCAGTCACTTTTCAGCTCAAACGAACTACATCCTTCCCTCAGCTAAAGGTTTCCCATCTTAACTGAAAAACATTGGATGTTAGAGGACCAGTGCTTTGTATCAGTTTCAGAAGCAGAGTTAGACTAGATTTGGTCCATATGTGTAGGAAACACCGTTGTTTTGTTCTCAGCACACTCACATATCCTGCTCTCCTCGAGAATCTAGAAAGCAAGAGTGTGCTTCTTGCTCTAAAGCAGAGTGTGATCCATGGATGAGAACTATGCTATGTGTTTCCCTTCAGAAATGGAGTTAAATCCCAGGCTCTGTGACTTCCTACAAGCAAGACTTCGTTTCAGGTAAAGGCGGTTACTTTACAGGTCAAACAAACTACATCGTACACGAAGCTCACACGTTTCTCGGTCTTAATTGAAAAGCATTGGATGTCACAGGACCTGCGCTTTGTGTCAGTTTCAGAAGAGGCGTTGAACTAGATATGGTCCGTATGTGTAGCAAACACCGTTCTTTTGTTCTAAGCACACTCATGTCTTCTGCTGTTTTAGAGACTCTAGAAAGCAAGAGCGTGCTTCTTGCTTTAAAGCAGAGTGTGTGCAATGGATGAGAACTATGCTGTGTGTTTCCCTTCAGAAATGGAGTTAAATCCCAGGAACTGAGTCTTCCTACACGCAAGACTTCGTTTCAGGTGAGGGCAGTAACTTTACAGGTCAAACGAACTACATCATACACGAAGCTCACACGTTTCTCGGTCTTAATTGAAAAGCATTGGACGTTACAGCACCTGAGCTTTGTGTCAGTTTCAGAAGAAGAGTTGATCTAGATTTGGTCCGTATGTGTAGGAAACACAGTTCTTTTGTTCTGAGCACAATCACGTTTCCTGATGTATTAGAGACTCTAGAAAGCAAGAGCGTTCTTCTTGCTCTAAAGCAGAGGGTGATCCATGGATGAGAACTATGCTGTGTGTTTCCCTTCAGAAATGGAGTTAAATCCCAGGCTCTGTGACTTCCTACAAGGAAGTCTTCGTTTCAGGTAAGGGCAGTCACTTTTCAGCTCAAACGAACTACATTGTTCACGAAGCTCACACGTTTCTCATCTTAACAGACAAGCATTGGATGTTAGAGGACCTGTGCTTTGTATCATTTTCAGAGGCACAGTTGGACTAGATATGGTCCGTATGTGTAGGAAACACGTTCTTTTGTCCTCAGCACACTCACGTTTACTGCTGTCTTAGAGACTCTAGAAAGCTAGAGCGTGCTTCTTGCTCTAAAGTTGAGTGTGATCCATGGATGTGAACTATGCTGTATGTTTCCCTTCAGAAATGGAGTTAAATTCCAGGTTCTGAGTCTTCCTACAAGCAAGACTTCGTTTCAGGTAAGGGCAGTTACTTTACAGCTCAAACGAACTTCAGCGTTCCCAAAGCTCACACGTTTCTCATCTTAACGGACAAGCATTGGATGTTAGAGGACCTGTATTTTGTTTCACTTTCAGAAGTAGAGTTGGACTAGATATGGTCCTTATATGTAGGAAACACCGTTCTTTTGTTCTGAGCACACTCACGTTTCCTGCTGTACTAGAGACTCTAGAAAGCAAGAGTGTGCTTCTTGCTCTAAAGCAGAGTGTGATCCATGGATGAGAACTATGCTGTATGTTTCTCTTCAGAAATGGAGTTAATTCCCAGGTCTGTGTCTTCCTAGAATCAAGACTTCGTTTCAGGTAAGGGCAGTTACTTTACAGGTCAAAAGGAACTACATCGTACACGAAGCTCACACGTTTCTCGGTCTTAATTGAAAAGCATTGGATGTTAGTTGACCTGTGGTTTGTGTCAGTTTCAGAAGAGGAGTTGAACTAGATATGTTCTGTATGTGTAGGTATCACCGTACTTTTGTTCTAAGCACACTCATGTTTCCTGCTGTATTAGAGACTCTAGAAATAAATATCGTTCTTCTTGCTCTAAAGCAGAGTGTGATCCATGGATGAGAACTATGCTGTGTGTTTCCCTTCAGAAATGGAGTTAAATCCCAGAAACTGTGACTTCCTACAAGCAAGACTTCGTTTCAGGTAAGGGCAGTCACTTTTCAGCTCAAACAAACTACATCGTTCACGAAGCGCACACGTTTCTCATCTTAACAGACAAGCATTGGATGTTAGAGGACCTGTGCTTTGTATCAATTTCAGAGGCACAGTTTGACTAGATATGGACTGTATGTGTAGGAAACAACGTTCTTTTGTTCTCAGCACACTCTCGTTTCCTGCTGTCTTAGAGAATCTATAAAGCAAGAGCGTGCTTCTTGCTCTAAAGCAGAGTGTGATCAATGGACGAGATCTCTGCTTGGTGTTTCACCTCAGAAATGGAGTTAAATCCCAGGCTCTGTATCTTCCTACAAGCAAGACTTCGTTTCAGGTAAGGGCAGTCACTTTTCATCTCAAATGAACTATATCATTCACGAAGCTCACACGTTTCTCATCTTAAATGACAAGCATTGGATGTTAGAGGACCAGTTTCTTGGCCTTAATTGAAAGGCATTGGAAGTTACAGGACCTGTGCTTTGTGTCAGTTTCAGAAGAAGAGTTGAACTACATATGGTCCGTATTTGTAGGAAACACCGTTCTTTTGTTCTCAGCACAATCATGTTTCCTGCTCTATTAGAGATCTAGAAAGGAAGAGCATGCTTCTTGCTCTAAAGCAGAGTGTGATCAATGGATGAGAAGTCTGCTGGGTGTTTCACTTCAGAAATGGAGTTAAATTCCAGGCTCTGATTCTTCCTAAAAGCAAGACTTTGTTTCAGGTAAGGGCAGTTACTTTACAGCTCAAACGAACTTCATCGTTCATGAAGCTCACATGTTTCTCATCTTAACGGACAAGCATTGGATGTTAGAGGACCTGTATTTTGTTTCTGTTTCAGAAGTAGAGTTGGACTAGATATGGTCCTTATATGTAGGAAACACCATTCTTTTGTTCTGAGCACACTCACGTTTCCTGCTGTACTAGAGATTCTAGAAAGCAAGAGTGTGCTTCTTGCTCTAAAGCAGAGTGTGATCCATGGATGAGAACTATGCTGTGTGTTTCTCTTCAGAAATGGAGTTAATTCCCAGGCTCGGTGTCTTCCTAGAATCAAGACTTCGTTTCAGGTAAGGGCAGTTACTTTACAGGTCAAACGAACTACAACGTACACGAAGCTCACACGTTTCTCGGTCTTAATTGAAAAGCATTGGATATTACTTGACCGGTGCTTTGTGTCAGTTTCAGAAGAGGAGTTGAACTAGATATGGTCGGTATGTGTAGGAAAAAAGGTTCTTTTGTTGTGAGCACACTCACATTTCCTGCTGTACTAGAGACTCTAGAAAGCAATAGAATTCTTCTTGCTCTAAAGCAGAGTGTGATCCATGGAAGATAACTATGCTGTGTGTTTCCCTTCAGAAATAGAGTTACATCCCATGCTCTGGGTCTTCATATAAGCAAGACTTCGTTTCAGGTAAGGGCAGTCACTTTTCAGTTCAAAGGAACTACATCATTCACGAACCTCACACGTTTCTCATCTTAAATGACAAGCATTGGATGTTAGAGGACCAGTGCTTTGTATCAATTTCAGAGTCAGAGTTGGACTAGATATGGTCCGTATGTGTAGTAACCACAGTTCTTTTTTTCTCAACACACTCACGTTTCCTGCCTTCTTAGAGATTCTAGAAAGCAAGAGCGTGCTTCTTTCTCAAAAGCAGAGTGTGAACAATGGATGAGAACTCTGCTGGGTGTTTCACCTCAGAAATGGAGTTAAATCCCAGGCTCTGTGTCTTGCTACAAGCAAGACTTCGTTTCAGGTAAGGGTAGTCACTTTTCAGCTCAAACAAAGTACATCATTCCCGAAGCTCACACGTTTCTCATCTTAACAGACAATCATTGGATGTTAGAGTACCTGAGCTTGTATCAATTTCAGAGGCACAGTTGGACTAGATATGGTCCGTATATGTAGGAAACAACATTCTTTTGTTCTGAGCACACTCTTGTTTCCTGACCTATTAGATACACTAGAAAGCAAGAGCGTGCTTCTTGCTCTAAAGCAGAGTGTGATCCATGGATGATAACTATGCTGTGTGTTTCCCTTCAGAAATGGATTTAAATACCAGGCTCTGTGTCTTCCTACAATCAAGACTTCGTTTCAGGTAAGGACAGTTACTTTACAGGATAAACGAACTACATCATACACAAAGCTCACATGTTTGTTGGTTAATTGAAAAGCATTGGATGTTACAGGACCTGTGGTTTGTTTCAGTTTCAGAAGCAGAGTTGGACTAGATATGGTCTGTATATGTAGGAAACACCGTTCTTTTGTTCTCAGTACACTCACATTTCCTGCTTTCTTAGAGACTCTAGAGAGCAAGAGCGTGCTTCTTGCTCTAAAGCAGAGTGTGATCAATGGATGAGAACTGTGCTGTGTGTTCCACTTGAGAAATGGAGTTAAATCCCAGGCTCTGAGTCTTCCTACAAGCAAGACTTCGTTTCAGGTAAGGGCAGTAACTTTACAGGTCAAATGAACTACCTCATACCCGAAGCTCACACGTTTCTCGGTCTTAATTGAAAAGCATTGGATGTTACAGGACCTGTGCTTTGTGTTATTTTCAGAAGTAGAGTTGAACTAGATATGGTCTGTATGTATAGGAAACACAGTTCTTTTGTTCTGAGCACAATCACGTTTCCTGCTCTATTAGAGACTCTAGAAAGAAAGAGAGTGCTTCTTGCTCTATAGCAGAGTGTGATTCATGGATGAGAACTGTGCTCTGTGTTTCCTTTCAGAAATCGAGTTAAATCCCAGGCTCTGTGTTATCCTACAAGCAAGACTTCATTTCAGGTAAGGACAGTCACTTTTCAGCTCAAACGAACTACATCGTTCACGAAGCTAACACGTTTTTCATGTTAACTGACAAGCATTGGATGTTAGAGGACCAGTGCTTTGTATCAGTTTCAGAAGAAAATTTGAACTAGATATGGTCCTTATGTGTAGGAAACACCGTTCTTTTGTTCTGAGCACACTCAAGTTTCCTGATGTATTAGAGACTCTAGAAGGCAAGAGCGTGCTTCTTGCTCTAAAGCAGAGTGTGATCAATGGATGAGAACTCTGCTGTGTTTCACTTTAGAAATGGAGTTAAATCCCTGGCTCTGAGTGTTCCTACAAGCAAGACTTCCTTTCAGGCAAGGGCAGTCACTTTTCAGCTCAAACGAACTACATTGTTCACGAAGCTCACACATTTCTCATCTTAAATGACAAGCATTGGATGATAGAGGACCTGTGCTTTGTATCAATTTCAAGGCAGAGTTGGACTAGATATGGTCTGTATGTGTAGGAAACACCGTTCTTTTGTTCTCAGCACACTCACGTTTCCTGCTTTCTTAGAGACTCTAGAGAGCAAGAGCGTGCTTCTTGCTCTAAAGCAGAGTGTGATCCATGGATGAGAACTATGCTGTGTGTTTCCCTTCAGAAATGGAGTTAAATTCCAGGCTCTGAGTCTTACTACAAGCAAGACTTCGTTTCAGGTAAGGGCAGTTACCTACAGCTCAAACGAACTACATAGTTCACGAAGCTCACACATTTCTAGGACTTAATTGAAAAGCATTGGATGTTAGTGGACCTGTGTTTTTTTTCAGTTTCAGAAGCCGAGTTGGACTAGATATGGTCCATATGTGTAGGGAACACCGTTCTTTTGTTCTGAGCACACTCACGTTTCTTGCTGTATTAGAGACTCTAGAAAGCATTAGAATTCTTCTTGCTCTAAAGCAGAGTGTGATCCATGGATGAGAACTATGCTGTGTGTTTCCCTTCAGAAATGGAGTTAAATGCCAGGCTCTGTGTCTTCCTACAAGCAAGACTTCATTTCAGGTAAGGGCAGTCACTTTTCAGCTCAAACGTACTACTTAGTTCACGAAGCTCACACTTTTCTCATCTTAAATGACAAGCATTGGATGTTATAGGACCTGTGCTTTGTATCAATTTCCGAGGCAGAGTTGGACTAGATATGGTCCGTATGTGTAGGAAACACCGTTCTTTTGTTCTGAGCACACTCAAGTTTCCTGCTGTATTAGAGATTCTAGAAAGCAAGAGTGCGCTTCTTGCTCTAAAGCAGAGTGTGATCAATGGATGAGAACTGTGCTGTGTGTTACACTTCAGGAATGGAGTTAAATTCCAGGCTCTAAGTCTTCCTACAAGCAAGACTTCGTTTCAGGTAAGGGAAGTCACTTTTCAGCTCAAACGAACCACATTGTTCACGAAGCTAACATGTTTCCCATCTTAACTGAAAAGCATTGGATGTTAGAGGACCAGTGCTTTGTATCATTTTCAGAAGCAGAGTTGGACTAGATATGTTCTGTATTTGTAGGAAACACCATTCCTTTGTTCTCAGCACACTCACGTTTCCTGCTGTCTTAGAGAATCTAGAAAGCAAGAGGGGGCTTCTTGCTCTAAAGCAGAGTGTGATCAATGGATGAGAACTGTGCTGTGTGTTCCACTTGAGAAATGGAGTTAAATCCCAGGCTCTGTGTCTTCCTACAAGCAAGACTTCGTTTCAGGTAAGGGCAGTAACTTTACAGGTCAAATGAACTACCTCATACCCGAAGCTCACACGTTTCTCGGTCTTAATTGAAAAGCATTGGATGTTACAGGACCTGTGCTTTGTGTTATTTTCAGAAGTAGAGTTGAACTAGATATGGTCTGTATGTATAGGAAACACAGTTCTTTTGTTCTGAGCACAATCACGTTTCCTGCTCTATTAGAGACTCTAGAAAGAAAGAGAGTGCTTCTTGCTCTATAGCAGAGTGTGATTCATGGATGAGAACTGTGCTCTGTGTTTCCTTTCAGAAATCGAGTTAAATCCCAGGCTCTGTGTTATCCTACAAGCAAGACTTCATTTCAGGTAAGGACAGTCACTTTTCAGCTCAAACGAACTACATCGTTCACGAAGCTAACACGTTTTTCATGTTAACTGACAAGCATTGGATGTTAGAGGACCAGTGCTTTGTATCAGTTTCAGAAGAAAATTTGAACTAGATATGGTCCTTATGTGTAGGAAACACCGTTCTTTTGTTCTGAGCACACTCAAGTTTCCTGATGTATTAGAGACTCTAGAAGGCAAGAGCGTGCTTCTTGCTCTAAAGCAGAGTGTGATCAATGGATGAGAACTCTGCTGTGTTTCACTTTAGAAATGGAGTTAAATCCCTGGCTCTGAGTGTTCCTACAAGCAAGACTTCCTTTCAGGCAAGGGCAGTCACTTTTCAGCTCAAACGAACTACATTGTTCACGAAGCTCACACATTTCTCATCTTAAATGACAAGCATTGGATGATAGAGGACCTGTGCTTTGTATCAATTTCAAGGCAGAGTTGGACTAGATATGGTCTGTATGTGTAGGAAACACCGTTCTTTTGTTCTCAGCACACTCACGTTTCCTGCTTTCTTAGAGACTCTAGAGAGCAAGAGCGTGCTTCTTGCTCTAAAGCAGAGTGTGATCCATGGATGAGAACTATGCTGTGTGTTTCCCTTCAGAAATGGAGTTAAATTCCAGGCTCTGAGTCTTACTACAAGCAAGACTTCGTTTCAGGTAAGGGCAGTTACCTACAGCTCAAACGAACTACATAGTTCACGAAGCTCACACATTTCTAGGACTTAATTGAAAAGCATTGGATGTTAGTGGACCTGTGTTTTTTTTCAGTTTCAGAAGCCGAGTTGGACTAGATATGGTCCATATGTGTAGGGAACACCGTTCTTTTGTTCTGAGCACACTCACGTTTCTTGCTGTATTAGAGACTCTAGAAAGCATTAGAATTCTTCTTGCTCTAAAGCAGAGTGTGATCCATGGATGAGAACTATGCTGTGTGTTTCCCTTCAGAAATGGAGTTAAATGCCAGGCTCTGTGTCTTCCTACAAGCAAGACTTCATTTCAGGTAAGGGCAGTCACTTTTCAGCTCAAACGTACTACTTAGTTCACGAAGCTCACACTTTTCTCATCTTAAATGACAAGCATTGGATGTTATAGGACCTGTGCTTTGTATCAATTTCCGAGGCAGAGTTGGACTAGATATGGTCCGTATGTGTAGGAAACACCGTTCTTTTGTTCTGAGCACACTCAAGTTTCCTGCTGTATTAGAGATTCTAGAAAGCAAGAGCGCGCTTCTTGCTCTAAAGCAGAGTGTGATCAATGGATGAGAACTGTGCTGTGTGTTACACTTCAGGAATGGAGTTAAATTCCAGGCTCTAAGTCTTCCTACAAGCAAGACTTCGTTTCAGGTAAGGGAAGTCACTTTTCAGCTCAAACGAACCACATTGTTCACGAAGCTAACATGTTTCCCATCTTAACTGAAAAGCATTGGATGTTAGAGGACCAGTGCTTTGTATCATTTTCAGAAGCAGAGTTGGACTAGATATGTTCTGTATTTGTAGGAAACACCATTCTTTTGTTCTCAGCACACTCACGTTTCCTGCTGTCTTAGAGAATCTAGAAAGCAAGAGGGGGCTTCTTGCTCTAAAGCAGAGTGTGATCAATGGATGAGAACTGTGCTGTGTGTTCCACTTGAGAAATGGAGTTAAATCCCAGGCTCTGTGTCTTCCTACAAGCAAGACTTCGTTTCAGGTAAGGGCAGTAACTTTACAGGTCAAATGAACTACCTCATACCCGAAGCTCACACGTTTCTCGGTCTTAATTGAAAAGCATTGGATGTTACAGGACCTGTGCTTTGTGTTATTTTCAGAAGTAGAGTTGAACTAGATATGGTCTGTATGTATAGGAAACACAGTTCTTTTGTTCTGAGCACAATCACGTTTCCTGCTCTATTAGAGACTCTAGAAAGAAAGAGAGTGCTTCTTGCTCTATAGCAGAGTGTGATTCATGGATGAGAACTGTGCTCTGTGTTTCCTTTCAGAAATCGAGTTAAATCCCAGGCTCTGTGTTATCCTACAAGCAAGACTTCATTTCAGGTAAGGACAGTCACTTTTCAGCTCAAACGAACTACATCGTTCACGAAGCTAACACGTTTTTCATGTTAACTGACAAGCATTGGATGTTAGAGGACCAGTGCTTTGTATCAGTTTCAGAAGAAAATTTGAACTAGATATGGTCCTTATGTGTAGGAAACACCGTTCTTTTGTTCTGAGCACACTCAAGTTTCCTGATGTATTAGAGACTCTAGAAGGCAAGAGCGTGCTTCTTGCTCTAAAGCAGAGTGTGATCAATGGATGAGAACTCTGCTGTGTTTCACTTTAGAAATGGAGTTAAATCCCTGGCTCTGATTGTTCCTACAAGCAAGACTTCCTTTCAAGTAAGGGCGGGTACTTTACAGCTCAAAGAAACTACATAGTTTCCGATGCTCACACGTTTCTCATGTTAACTGACAAGCATTGAATGTTATAGGACCTGTGGTTTGTTTCATTTTCAGATGCAGAGTTGAACTAGATATGGTCTGTATGTGTAGGAAACTCCGTTCATTTGTTCGCAGCACAATCACGTTTCCTGCTGCCTTAGAGACTCTAGAAACAAAGAGCGTGCTTCTTGCTCTGAAGCAGAGTGTGATCAATGGATGAGAACTCTGCTGTGTGTTTCCCTTCAGAACTGGAGTTAAATCCCAGGCTCTGTGTGTTCCTACAAGCAAGACTTCATTTCAGGTAAGGGCAGGAACTTTTCAGCTCAAACGAACTACATCATTCACGAAGCTCACACGTTTCTGATCTTAAATGTCAAGCATTGGATGTTAGACGACCAGAGCTTTTTCTCAATTTCAGAGGCAGAGTTGGACTAGATATGGTCCGTATTTGTAGGAACCACCATTCTTTTGTTCTCAGCGCACTCACGTTTCCTGCTGTCTTAGAGAATCTAGAAAGCAAGTCCGTGCATCTTGCTCGAAAGCAGAGTGTGATCAATGGATCAGAACTGTGCTGTGTGTTCCACTTCTGAAATGGAGTTAAATCCCAGGCTCTGTGTCTTCCTACAAGCAAGACTTCGTTTCAAGTAAGGGCAGGTACTTTACAGCTCAAAGAAACTACATAGTTTCTGAAGCTCACACATTTCTCATGTTAACTGACAAGCATTGGATGTTAGAGGACCTGTGGTTTGTTTCATTTTCAGATGCAGAGTTGAACTAGATATGGTCCGTATGTGTAGGAAACAACGTTCTTTTGTTCTCAGCACACTCCCGTTTCCTGCTTTCTTAGAGACTCTAGAAAGCAAGGGCGTGCTTCATGCTCTAAAGCAGAGTGTGATCCATGGATGATAACTATGCTGTGTGTTTCCCTTCAGAACTGGAGTTAAATCCCAGGCTCTGTGTCTTCCTACAAGCAAGACTTCATTTCAGGTAAGGGCAGGAACTTTTCAGCTCAAACGAACTACATCATTCACGAAGCTCACACGTTTCTCATCTTAAATGACAAGCATTGGCTATTAGAGGACCAGTACTTTGTATCAATTTCAGAGGCAGAGTTGGACTAGAAATGGTCCGTATGTGTAGGAACCACCGTTCTTTTGTTCTCAGCACACTCACGTTTCCTGCTGTCTTAGAGAATCTAGAAAGCAAGACAGTGCTTCTTGCTCTAAAGCAGAGTGTGATCCATGGATGAGAACTGTGCTGTGTGTTCCACTTCAGAAATGGAGTTAAATCCCAGGCTCTGAGTCTTCCTACAAGCAAGACTTCGTTCCAGGTAAGGGCAGTTACTTTACAGGTCAAACGAACTACATCATACACGAAGCTCACACGTTTCTCGGTCTTAATTGAAAAGCATTGGATGTTACAGGACCTGTGCTTTGTGTCATTTTCAGAAGAAGAGTTTAAGTAGATATGGTATGTATGTGTAGGAAACATAGTTCTTTTTTTCTGAGCACAATCACGTTTCCTGCTGTAATAGATCCTCTAGAAAGGAAATGCGTGCTTCTTGCTCTAAAGCAGAGTGTGATTCATGGATGAGAACTGTGCTGTGTGTTTCCCTTCAGAAATGGAGTTAAATCCCATGCTCTGTGTCTTCCTACAAGCAAGACTTCGTTTCAGGCAAGGGAAGTCACTTTTCAGCTCAAACGAAATACATCGTTCATGAAGCTAACACGTTTCCCATCTTAACTGAAAAGCATTGGATTTTAGAGGACCAGTGCTTTGTATCATTTTCAGAAGCAGAGTTGAACTAGTTATGGTCTGTATGTATAGGAAACACAGTTCTTTTGTTCTCAGCACACTCACGTTTCCTGCTGTCTAAGAGACTCTAGAAAGAAAGAGCGTGCTTCTTGCTCTAAAGCAGAGTGTGATCAATGGATGAGAATAGTGCTGTGTGTTCCACTTCAGAAATGGAGTTAAATCCCAGGCTCTGAGTCTTCCTACAAGCAAGACTTCGTTTCAGGTAAGGGCAGTCACTTTTCAGCTCAAAGGAACTAAATAGTTTCCTGCTGTCTAAGAGACTCTAGAAAGCATTTGCATTCTTCTTGCTCTAAAGCAGAGTGTGAACCATGGATGAGAACTATGCTGTGTGGTTCCCTTCAGAAATGGAGTTAAATGCCAGGCTCTGTGTCTTCCTACAAGCAAGACTTCATTTCAGGTAAGGGCAGGAACTTTTCAGCTCAAACGAACTACATCATTCACGAAGCTCACACGTTTCTGATCTTAAATGTCAAGCATTGGATGTTAGACGACCAGAGCTTTTTCTCAATTTCAGAGGCAGAGTTGGACTAGATATGGTCCGTATTTGTAGGAACCACCATTCTTTTGTTCTCAGCGCACTCACGTTTCCTGCTGTCTTAGAGAATCTAGAAAGCAAGTCCGTGCATCTTGCTCTAAAGCAGAGTGTGATCAATGGATCAGAACTGTGCTGTGTGTTCCACTTCTGAAATGGAGTTAAATCCCAGGCTCTGTGTCTTCCTACAAGCAAGACTTCGTTTCAAGTAAGGGCAGGTACTTTACAGCTCAAAGAAACTACATAGTTTCTGAAGCTCACACATTTCTCATGTTAACTGACAAGCATTGGATGTTAGAGGACCTGTGGTTTGTTTCATTTTCAGATGCAGAGTTGAACTAGATATGGTCCGTATGTGTAGGAAACAACGTTCTTTTGTTCTCAGCACACTCCCGTTTCCTGCTTTCTTAGAGACTCTAGAAAGCAAGGGCGTGCTTCATGCTCTAAAGCAGAGTGTGATCCATGGATGATAACTATGCTGTGTGTTTCCCTTCAGAACTGGAGTTAAATCCCAGGCTCTGTGTCTTCCTACAAGCAAGACTTCATTTCAGGTAAGGGCAGGAACTTTTCAGCTCAAACGAACTACATCATTCACGAAGCTCACACGTTTCTCATCTTAAATGACAAGCATTGGCTATTAGAGGACCAGTACTTTGTATCAATTTCAGAGGCAGAGTTGGACTAGAAATGGTCCGTATGTGTAGGAACCACCGTTCTTTTGTTCTCAGCACACTCACGTTTCCTGCTGTCTTAGAGAATCTAGAAAGCAAGACAGTGCTTCTTGCTCTAAAGCAGAGTGTGATCCATGGATGAGAACTGTGCTGTGTGTTCCACTTCAGAAATGGAGTTAAATCCCAGGCTCTGAGTCTTCCTACAAGCAAGACTTCGTTCCAGGTAAGGGCAGTTACTTTACAGGTCAAACGAACTACATCATACACGAAGCTCACACGTTTCTCGGGCTTAATTGAAAAGCATTGGATGTTACAGGACCTGTGCTTTGTGTCATTTTCAGAAGAAGAGTTTAAGTAGATATGGTATGTATGTGTAGGAAACATAGTTCTTTTTTTCTGAGCACAATCACGTTTCCTGCTGTAATAGATCCTCTAGAAAGGAAATGCGTGCTTCTTGCTCTAAAGCAGAGTGTGATTCATGGATGAGAACTGTGCTGTGTGTTTCCCTTCAGAAATGGAGTTAAATCCCATGCTCTGTGTCTTCCTACAAGCAAGACTTCGTTTCAGGCAAGGGAAGTCACTTTTCAGCTCAAACGAACTACATCGTTCATGAAGCTAACACGTTTCCCATCTTAACTGAAAAGCATTGGATTTTAGAGGACCAGTGCTTTGTATCATTTTCAGAAGCAGAGTTGAACTAGTTATGGTCTGTATGTATAGGAAACACAGTTCTTTTGTTCTCAGCACACTCACGTTTCCTGCTGTCTAAGAGACTCTAGAAAGAAAGAGCGTGCTTCTGGCTCTAAAGCAGAGTGTGATCAATGGATGAGAATAGTGCTGTGTGTTCCACTTCAGAAATGGAGTTAAATCCCAGGCTCTGAGTCTTCCTACAAGCAATACTTCGTTTCAGGTAAGGGCAGTGACTTTTCAGCTCAAAGGAACTAAATAGTTTCCTGCTGTCTAAGAGACTCTAGAAAGCATTTGCATTCTTCTTGCTCTAAAGCAGAGTGTGAACCATGGATGAGAACTATGCTGTGTGGTTCCCTTCAGAAATGGAGTTAAATGCCAGGCTCTGTGTCTTCCTACAAGCAAGACTTCGTTTCAGGTAAGGGCAGTCACTTTTCAGCTCAAACGAACTACTTCGTTCACGAAGCTCACACTTTTCTCAGCTTAAATGACAAGCATTGGATGTTAGAGGACCTGTGCTTTGTAACAATTTCAGAAGCAGAGTTGAACTAGTTATGTCTGTATGTATAGGAAACACAGTTCTTTTGTTCTCAGCACACTCACGTTTCCTGCTTTCTAAGAGACTCTAGAATGGAAGAGCGTGCTTCTTGCTCTAAAGCAGAGTATGATCCATGGATGAGAACTATGCTGTGTGTTTCCCTTCAGTAATGTAGTTAAATCCCAGGCTCTATGTCTTCCTACAATAAAGACTTCGTTTCAGGTAAGGGCAGTTACATTACAGGTCAAACGAACTACATCATACACGAAGCTCACACGTTTCTCGGTCTTAATTGAAAAGCATTGGATGTTTCAGAACCTGTGCTTTGTGTCACTTTCAGAAGAGGAGTTGAACTAGATATGGTCCGTATGTGTAGGAAACACCGTTCATTTGTTCTGAGCACACTCAGGTTTCCTGCTGTATTAGAGACTCTAGAAAGCAATAGCATTCTTCTTGCTCTAAAGCAGAGTGTGATCCATGGATGATAACTATGCTGTGTGTTTCTCTTCAGAACTGGTGTTAAAACCCAGGCTCTGTGTCTTCCTACATGCAAGACTTCGTTTCAGGTAAGGGCAGTCACTTTTGAGCTCAATCGAACTACATCGTTCACAAAGCTCACACGTTTCTCAGCTTAACTGCCAAGCTTTGGATGTTTGAGGACCACTGCTTTGTATCAGTTTCAGAAGCAGAGTTTTACTAGATATGGTCCGTATGTGTAGGAAACACCATTCATTTGTTCTCAGCACACTCACGTTTCCTGCTGTCTTAGAGAATCTAGAAACCTAGAGCGTGCTTCTTGCTCTAAAGCAGAGTGTGATCAATGGATGAGAACTCTGCTGTGTGTTTCACTTCAGAAATGGAGTTAAATCCCAGGCTCTGTGACTTCCTACAAGCAAGACTTCGTTTCAAGTAAGGGCAGGTACTTTACAGCTCAAAGAAACTACATAGTTTCCGAAGCTCACATGTTTCTCATGTTAACTG
Organism: Onychomys leucogaster; assembly: GCA_949786385.1. Classification (NCBI taxonomy): domain Eukaryota; kingdom Metazoa; phylum Chordata; class Mammalia; order Rodentia; family Cricetidae; genus Onychomys; species Onychomys leucogaster. Next base: position 199,667 of record CATKUP010000286.1, on the reverse strand, counting down.
ACAAGCATTGAATGTTAGAGGACCTGTGGTTTGTTTCATTTTCAGATGCAGAGTTGAACTAGATATGGTCTGTATGTGTAGGAAACACCGTTCATTTGTTCGCAGCACAATCACGTTTCCTGCTGCCTTAGAGACTCTAGAAACAAAGAGCGTGCTTCTTGCTCTGAAGCAGAGTGTGATCAATGGATGAGAACTCTGCTGTGTGTTTCCCTTCAGAACTGGAGTTAAATCCCAGGCTCTGTGTGTTCCTACAAGCAAGACTTCATTTCAGGTAAGGGCAGGAACTTTTCAGCTCAAACGAACTACATCATTCACGAAGCTCACACGTTTCTGATCTTAAATGTCATGCATTGGATGTTAGACGACCAGAGCTTTTTCTCAATTTCAGAGGCAGAGTTGGACTAGATATGGTCCATATGTGTAGGAACCACCATTCTTTTGTTCTCAGCGCACTCACGTTTCCTGCTGTCTTAGAGAATCTAGAAAGCAAGTCCGTGCTTCTTGCTCGAAAGCAGAGTGTGATCAATGGATCAGAACTGTGCTGTGTGTTCCACTTCTGAAATGGAGTTAAATCCCAGGCTCTGTGTCTTCCTACAAGCAAGACTTCGTTTCAGGTAAGGGAAGTCACTTTTCAGCTCAAACGAACCACATCGTTCACGAAGCTAACATGTTTCCCATCTTAACTGAAAAGCATTGGATGTTAGAGGACCAGTGCTTTGTATCATTTTCAGAAGCAGAGTTGGACTAGATATGTTCTGTATTTGTAGGAAACACCATTCTTTTGTTCTCAGCACACTCACGTTTCCTGCTGTCTTAGAGAATCTAGAATGCTAGAGGGGGCTTCTTGCTCTAAAGCAGAGTGTGATCAATGGATGAGTACTATGCTGTGTGTTTCCCTTCAGAACTGGAGTTAAATCCCAGGCTCTGTGTCTTCCTACAAGCAAGACTTCATTTCAGGTAAGGGCAGGAACTTTTCAGCTCAAACGAACTACATCATTCACGAAGCTCAGACGTTTCTCATCTTAAATGACAAGCATTGGCTGTTAGAGGACCAGTGCTTTGTATCAATTTCAGAGGCAGAGTTGGACTAGAAATGGTCCGTATGTGTAGGAACCACCGTTCTTTTGTTCTCAGCACAATCACGTTTCCTGCTGTCTTAGAGAATCTAGAAAGCAAGACAGTGCTTCTTGCTCTAAAGCAGAGTGTGATCCATGGATGAGAACTGTGCTGTGTGTTCCACTTCAGTAATGGAGTTAAATCCCAGGCTCTGAGTCTTCCTACAAGCAAGACTTCGTTTCAGGTAAGGGCAGTTACTTTACAGCTCAAACGAACTTCAGCGTTCCCAAAGCTCACACGTTTCTCATCTTAACGGACAAGCATTGGATGTTAGAGGACCTGTATTTTGTTTCACTTTCAGAAGTAGAGTTGGACTAGATATGGTCCTTATATGTAGGAAACACCGTTCTTTTGTTCTGAGCACACTCACGTTTCCTGCTGTACTAGAGACTCTAGAAAGCAAGAGTGTGCTTCTTGCTCTAAAGCAGAGTGTGATCCATGGATGAGAACTATGCTGTATGTTTCTCTTCAGAAATGGAGTTAATTCCCAGGTCTGTGTCTTCCTAGAATCAAGACTTCGTTTCAGGTAAGGGCAGTTACTTTACAGGTCAAAAGGAACTACATCGTACACGAAGCTCACACGTTTCTCGGTCTTAATTGAAAAGCATTGGATGTTAGTTGACCTGTGGTTTGTGTCAGTTTCAGAAGAGGAGTTGAACTAGATATGGTCCGTATGTGTAGGGAACACCGTTCTTTTGTTCTGATCACACTCACGTTTCCTGCTGTACTAGAGACTCTAGAAAGCAAGAGCATGCTTCTTGCTCTAAAGCAGAGTGTGATCCATGGATGAGAACTATGCTGTGTGTTTCCCTTCAGAAATGGAGTTAAATCCCAGGCTCTGTGTCTTCCTACAAGCAAGACTTTGTTACAGGTAAAGGCAGTCACTTTTCAGCTCAAACGAACTACATCGTTCACGAAGCTCACACGTTTCTCATGTAAACTGACAAGCACTGGATGTTAAAGGACTCCTGGTTTGTATCAGTTTCAGAAGCAGAGTTGAACTAGATATGTTCTGTATGTTTAGGTATCACCGTACTTTTGTTCTAAGCACACTCATGTTTCCTGCTGTATTAGAGACTCTAGAAATAAATATCGTTCTTCTTGCTCTAAAGCAGAGTGTGATCCATGGATGAGAACTATGCTGTGTGTTTCCCTTCAGAAATGGAGTTAAATCCCAGAAACTGTGACTTCCTACAAGCAAGACTTCGTTTCAGGTAAGGGCAGTCACTTTTCAGCTCAAACAAACTACATCGTTCACGAAGCGCACACGTTTCTCATCTTAACAGACAAGCATTGGATGTTAGAGGACCTGTGCTTTGTATCAATTTCAGAGGCACAGTTTGACTAGATATGGACTGTATGTGTAGGAAACAACGTTCTTTTGTTCTCAGCACACTCACGTTTCCTGCTGTCTTAGAGAATCTATAAAGCAAGAGCGTGCTTCTTGCTCTAAAGCAGAGTGTGATCAATGGACGAGATCTCTGCTTGGTGTTTCACCTCAGAAATGGAGTTAAATCCCAGGCTCTGTATCTTCCTACAAGCAAGACTTCGTTTCAGGTAAGGGCAGTCACTTTTCATCTCAAATGAACTATATCATTCACTAAGCTCACACGTTTCTCATCTTAAATGACAAGCATTGGATGTTAGAGGACCAGTTTCTTGGCCTTAATTGAAAGGCATTGGAAGTTACAGGACCTGTGCTTTGTGTCAGTTTCAGAAGAAGAGTTGAACTACATATGGTCCGTATTTGTAGGAAACACCGTTCTTTTGTTCTCAGCACAATCATGTTTCCTGCTCTATTAGAGATCTAGAAAGGAAGAGCATGCTTCTTGCTCTAAAGCAGAGTGTGAGCAATGGATGAGAAGTCTGCTGGGTGTTTCACTTCAGAAATGGAGTTAAATTCCAGGCTCTGATTCTTCCTAAAAGCAAGACTTTGTTTCAGGTAAGGGCAGTTACTTTACAGCTCAAACGAACTTCATCGTTCATGAAGCTCACATGTTTCTCATCTTAACGGACAAGCATTGGATGTTAGAGGACCTGTATTTTGTTTCTGTTTCAGAAGTAGAGTTGGACTAGATATGGTCCTTATATGTAGGAAACACCATTCTTTTGTTCTGAGCACACTCATGTTTCCTGCTGTACTAGAGATTCTAGAAAGCAAGAGTGTGCTTCTTGCTCTAAAGCAGAGTGTGATCCATGGATGAGAACTATGCTGTGTGTTTCTCTTCAGAAATGGAGTTAATTCCCAGGCTCGGTGTCTTCCTAGAATCAAGACTTCGTTTCAGGTAAGGGCAGTTACTTTACAGGTCAAACGAACTACAACGTACACGAAGCTCACACGTTTCTCGGTCTTAATTGAAAAGCATTGGATATTACTTGACCGGTGCTTTGTGTCAGTTTCAGAAGAGGAGTTGAACTAGATATGGTCCGTATGTGTAGGAAAAAAGGTTCTTTTGTTGTGAGCACACTCACATTTCCTGCTGTACTAGAGACTCTAGAAAGCAATAGAATTCTTCTTGCTCTAAAGCAGAGTGTGATCCATGGAAGATAACTATGCTGTGTGTTTCCCTTCAGAAATAGAGTTACATCCCATGCTCTGGGACTTCATATAAGCAAGACTTCGTTTCAGGTAAGGGCAGTCACTTTTCAGTTCAAACGAACTACATCATTCACGAACCTCACACGTTTCTCATCTTAAATGACAAGCATTGGATGTTAGAGGACCAGTGCTTTGTATCAATTTCAGAGTCAGAGTTGGACTAGATATGGTCCGTATGTGTAGTAACCACAGTTCTTTTTTTCTCAACACACTCACGTTTCCTGCCTTCTTAGAGATTCTAGAAAGCAAGAGCGTGCTTCTTGCTCAAAAGCAGAGTGTGAACAATGGATGAGAACTCTGCTGGGTGTTTCACCTCAGAAATGGAGTTAAATCCCAGGCTCTGTGTCTTGCTACAAGCAAGACTTCGTTTCAGGTAAGGGTAGTCACTTTTCAGCTCAAACAAAGTACATCATTCCCGAAGCTCACACGTTTCTCATCTTAACAGACAATCATTGGATGTTAGAGTACCTGAGCTTGTATCAATTTCAGAGGCACAGTTGGACTAGATATGGTCCGTATATGTAGGAAACAACATTCTTTTGTTCTGAGCACACTCTTGTTTCCTGACCTATTAGATACCCTAGAAAGCAAGAGCGTGCTTCTTGCTCTAAAGCAGAGTGTGATCCATGGATGATAACTATGCTGTGTGTTTCCCTTCAGAAATGGATTTAAATACCAGGCTCTGTGTCTTCCTACAATCAAGACTTCGTTTCAGGTAAGGACAGTTACTTTACAGGATAAACGAACTACATCATACACAAAGCTCACATGTTTGTTGGTTAATTGAAAAGCATTGGATGTTACAGGACCTGTGGTTTGTTTCAGTTTCAGAAGCAGAGTTGGACTAGATATGGTCTGTATATGTAGGAAACACCGTTCTTTTGTTCTCAGTACACTCACATTTCCTGCTTTCTTAGAGACTCTAGAGAGCAAGAGCGTGCTTCTTGCTCTAAAGCAGAGTGTGATCAATGGATGAGAACTGTGCTGTGTGTTCCACTTGAGAAATGGAGTTAAATCCCAGGCTCTGAGTCTTCCTACAAGCAAGACTTCGTTTCAGGTAAGGGCAGTAACTTTACAGGTCAAATGAACTACCTCATACCCGAAGCTCACACGTTTCTCGGTCTTAATTGAAAAGCATTGGATGATACAGGACCTGTGCTTTGTGTTATTTTCAGAAGTAGAGTTGAACTAGATATGGTCTGTATGTATAGGAAACACAGTTCTTTTGTTCTGAGCACAATCACGTTTCCTGCTCTATTAGAGACTCTAGAAAGAAAGAGAGTGCTTCTTGCTCTATAGCAGAGTGTGATTCATGGATGAGAACTGTGCTCTGTGTTTCCTTTCAGAAATCGAGTTAAATCCCAGGCTCTGTGTTATCCTACAAGCAAGACTTCATTTCAGGTAAGGACAGTCACTTTTCAGCTCAAACGAACTACATCGTTCACGAAGCTAACACGTTTTTCATGTTAACTGACAAGCATTGGATGTTAGAGGACCAGTGCTTTGTATCAGTTTCAGAAGAAAATTTGAACTAGATATGGTCCTTATGTGTAGGAAACACCATTCTTTTGTTCTGAGCACACTCAAGTTTCCTGATGTATTAGAGACTCTAGAAGGCAAGAGCGTGCTTCTTGCTCTAAAGCAGAGTGTGATCAATGGATGAGAACTCTGCTGTGTTTCACTTTAGAAATGGAGTTAAATCCCTGGCTCTGAGTGTTCCTACAAGCAAGACTTCCTTTCAGGCAAGGGCAGTCACTTTTCAGCTCAAACGAACTACATTGTTCACGAAGCTCACACATTTCTCATCTTAAATGACAAGCATTGGATGATAGAGGACCTGTGCTTTGTATCAATTTCAAGGCAGAGTTGGACTAGATATGGTCTGTATGTGTAGGAAACACCGTTCTTTTGTTCTCAGCACACTCACGTTTCCTGCTTTCTTAGAGACTCTAGAGAGCAAGAGCGTGCTTCTTGCTCTAAAGCAGAGTGTGATCCATGGATGAGAACTATGCTGTGTGTTTCCCTTCAGAAATGGAGTTAAATTCCAGGCCCTGAGTCTTACTACAAGCAAGACTTCGTTTCAGGTAAGGGCAGTTACCTACAGCTCAAACGAACTACATAGTTCACGAAGCTCACACATTTCTAGGACTTAATTGAAAAGCATTGGATGTTAGTGGACCTGTGTTTTTTTTCAGTTTCAGAAGCCGAGTTGGACTAGATATGGTCCATATGTGTAGGGAACACCGTTCTTTTGTTCTGAGCACACTCACGTTTCTTGCTGTATTAGAGACTCTAGAAAGCATTAGAATTCTTCTTGCTCTAAAGCAGAGTGTGATCCATGGATGAGAACTATGCTGTGTGTTTCCCTTCAGAAATGGAGTTAAATGCCAGGCTCTGTGTCTTCCTACAAGCAAGACTTCGTTTCAGGTAAGGGCAGTCACTTTTCAGCTCAAACGTACTACTTAGTTCACGAAGCTCACACTTTTACATCTTAAATGACAAGCATTGGATGTTATAGGACCTGTGCTTTGTATCAATTTCCGAGGCAGAGTTGGACTAGATATGGTCCGTATGTGTAGGAAACACCGTTCTTTTGTTCTGAGCACACTCAAGTTTCCTGCTGTATTAGAGATTCTAGAAAGCAAGAGCGCGCTTCTTGCTCTAAAGCAGAGTGTGATCAATGGATGAGAACTGTGCTGTGTGTTACACTTCAGGAATGGAGTTAAATTCCAGGCTCTAAGTCTTCCTACAAGCAAGACTTGGTTTCAGGTAAAGGGCAGTAACTTTACATGTCAAATGAACTACCTCATACACGAAGCTCACACGTTTCTCGGTCTTAATTGAACAGCATTGGATGTTACAGGACCTGTGCTTTGTGTCATTTTCAGAAGCAGAGATGAACTAGATATGCTCTGTATATAAAGGAAAAGCAGTTCTTTTGTTCTGAGCAGAATCACGTTTCCTGCTGTATTAGAGACTCTAGAAAGGAAGTGCGTGCTTCTTGCTCTATAGCAGAGTGTGAACAATGGATGAGCAGTGTGCTCTGTGTTTCCTTTCAGAAATCGAGTTATATCCCAGGCTCTGTGTTTGCTACAAGCAAGATTTCATTTCAGGTAAGGGCAGTCACTTTTCAGCTCAAACGAACTACATCGTTCACGAAGCTAACACGTTTTTCATGTTAACTGACAAGCATTGGATGTTAGAGGAGCAGTGCTTTGTATCATTTTCAGAAGCAGAGTTGGACTAGATATGTTCTGTATGTGTAGGAAACACCGTTCTTTTGTTCTGAGCACACACATGTTTCATGCTGTATTAGAGACTCTAGAAAGCAAGAGCGTGCTTCTTGCTCTAAAGCAGAGTGTGATCCATGGATGAGAACTATGTTGTGTGTTTCCCTTCAGAAATTGAGCTAAATTCCAGGCGCTGTGTCTTCCTACAAGCAAGACTTCCTTTCAGGTAAGGGCAGTCACTTTTCAGCTCAAACGAACTACATCGTTCACGAAGCTCACACGTTTCTCATCTTAACAGACAAGCATTGGATGTTAGAGGACTTGTGCTGTGTATCAAATTCAGAGGCACAGTTGGAATAGATATGGTCCGTATTTGTAGGAAACACCGTTCTTTTTTCCTCAGCACACGCACTTTTACTGCTCTCTTAGAGACTCCAGAAAGCTAGAGCGTGCGTCTTGCTCTGAAGCAGAGTGTGATCAATGGATGAGAACTCTGCTGTGTGTTTCACTTCAGAAATGGAGTTAAATCCCAGGCTCTGTGACTTCCTACAAGCAAGACTTCCTTTCAAGTAAGGGCGGGTTCTTTACAGCTCAAAGAAACTACATAGTTTCCGAAGCTCACACGTTTCTCATGTTAACTGACAAGCATTGAATGTTAGAGGACCTGTGGTTTGTTTCATTTTCAGATGCAGAGTTGAACTAGATATGGTCTGTATGTGTAGGAAACACCGTTCATTTGTTCGCAGCACAATCACGTTTCCTGCTGCCTTAGAGACTCTAGAAACAAAGAGCGTGCTTCCTGCTCTGAAGCAGAGTGTGATCAATGGATGAGAACTCTGCTGTGTGTTTCCCTTCAGAACTGGAGTTAAATCCCAGGCTCTGTGTGTTCCTACAAGCAAGACTTCATTTCAGGTAAGGGCAGGAACTTTTCAGCTCAAACGAACTACATCATTCACGAAGCTCACACGTTTCTGATCTTAAATGTCAAGCATTGGATGTTAGACGACCAGAGCTTTTTCTCAATTTCAGAGGCAGAGTTGGACTAGATATGGTCCGTATGTGTAGGAACCACCATTCTTTTGTTCTCAGCGCACTCACGTTTCCTGCTGTCTTAGAGAATCTAGAAAGCAAGTCTGTGCTTCTTGCTCGAAAGCAGAGTGTGATCAATGGATCAGAACTGTGCTGTGTGTTCCACTTCTGAAATGGAGTTAAATCCCAGGCTCTGTGTCTTCCTACAAGCAAGACTTCGTTTCAGGTAAGGGAAGTCACTTTTCAGCTCAAACGAACCACATTGTTCACGAAGCTAACATGTTTCCCATCTTAACTGAAAAGCATTGGATGTTAGAGGACCAGTGCTTTGTATCATTTTCAGAAGCAGAGTTGGACTAGATATGTTCTGTATTTGTAGGAAACACCATTCTTTTGTTCTCAGCACACTCACGTTTCCTGCTGTCTTAGAGAATCTAGAAAGCAAGAGGGGGCTTCTTGCTCTAAAGCAGAGTGTGATCAATGGATGAGAACTGTGCTGTGTGTTCCACTTGAGAAATGGAGTTAAATCCCAGGCTCTGTGTCTTCCTACAAGCAAGACTTCGTTTCAGGTAAGGGCAGTAACTTTACAGGTCAAATGAACTACCTCATACCCGAAGCTCACACGTTTCTCGGTCTTAATTGAAAAGCATTGGATGTTACAGGACCTGTGCTTTGTGTTATTTTCAGAAGTAGAGTTGAACTAGATATGGTCTGTATGTATAGGAAACACAGTTCTTTTGTTCTGAGCACAATCACGTTTCCTGCTCTATTAGAGACTCTAGAAAGAAAGAGAGTGCTTCTTGCTCTATAGCAGAGTGTGATTCATGGATGAGAACTGTGCTCTGTGTTTCCTTTCAGAAATCGAGTTAAATCCCAGGCTCTGTGTTATCCTACAAGCAAGACTTCATTTCAGGTAAGGACAGTCACTTTTCAGCTCAAACGAACTACATCGTTCACGAAGCTAACACGTTTTTCATGTTAACTGACAAGCATTGGATGTTAGAGGACCAGTGCTTTGTATCAGTTTCAGAAGAAAATTTGAACTAGATATGGTCCTTATGTGTAGGAAACACCGTTCTTTTGTTCTGAGCACACTCAAGTTTCCTGATGTATTAGAGACTCTAGAAGGCAAGAGCGTGCTTCTTACTCTAAAGCAGAGTGTGATCAATGGATGAGAACTCTGCTGTGTTTCACTTTAGAAATGGAGTTAAATCCCTGGCTCTGATTGTTCCTACAAGCAAGACTTCCTTTCAAGTAAGGGCGGGTACTTTACAGCTCAAAGAAACTACATAGTTTCCGAAGCTCACACGTTTCTCATGTTAACTGACAAGCATTGAATGTTAGAGGACCTGTGGTTTGTTTCATTTTCAGATGCAGAGTTGAACTAGATATGGTCTGTATGTGTAGGAAACTCCGTTCATTTGTTCGCAGCACAATCACGTTTCCTGCTGCCTTAGAGACTCTAGAAACAAAGAGCGTGCTTCTTGCTCTGAAGCAGAGTGTGATCAATGGATGAGAACTCTGCTGTGTGTTTCCCTTCAGAACTGGAGTTAAATCCCAGGCTCTGTGTGTTCCTACAAGCAAGACTTCATTTCAGGTAAGGGCAGGAACTTTTCAGCTCAAACGAACTACATCATTCACGAAGCTCACACGTTTCTGATCTTAAATGTCAAGCATTGGATGTTAGACGACCAGAGCTTTTTCTCAATTTCAGAGGCAGAGTTGGACTAGATATGGTCCGTATTTGTAGGAACCACCATTCTTTTGTTCTCAGCGCACTCACGTTTCCTGCTGTCTTAGAGAATCTAGAAAGCAAGTCCGTGCTTCTTGCTCGAAAGCAGAGTGTGATCAATGGATCAGAACTGTGCTGTGTGTTCCACTTCTGAAATGGAGTTAAATCCCAGGCTCTGTGTCTTCCTACAAGCAAGACTTCGTTTCAGGTAAGGGAAGTCACTTTTCAGCTCAAACGAACCACATCGTTCACTAAGCTAACATGTTTCACATCTTAACTGAAAAGCATTGGATGTTAGAGGACCAGTGCTTTGTATCATTTTCAGAAGCAGAGTTGGACTAGATATGTTCTGTATTTGTAGGAAACACCATTCTTTTGTTCTCAGCACACTCACGTTTCCTGCTGTCTTAGAGAATCTAGAAAGCAAGAGGGGGCTTCTTGCTCTAAAGCAGAGTGTGATCAATGGATGAGTACTATGCTGTGTGTTTCCCTTCAGAACTGGAGTTAAATCCCAGGCTGTGTGTCTTCCTACAAGCAAGACTTCATTTCAGGTAAGGGCAGGAACTTTTCAGCTCAAACAAACTACATCATTCACGAAGCTCACACATTTCTCATCTTAAATGACAAGCATTGGCTGTTAGAGGACCAGTGCTTTGTATCAATTTCAGAGGCAGAGTTGGACTAGAAATGGTCCATATGTGTAGGAACCACCGTTCTTTTGTTCTCAGCACACTCACGTTTCCTGCTGTCTTAGAGAATCTAGAAAGCAAGACAGTGCTTCTTGCTCTAAAGCAGAGTGTGATCCATGGATGAGAACTGTGCTGTGTGTTCCACTTCAGAAATGGAGTTAAATCCCAGGCTCTGAGTCTTCCTACAAGCAAGACTTCGTTTCAGGTAAGGGCAGTTACTTTACAGGTCAAACGAACTACATCATACACGAAGCTCACACGTTTCTCGGTCTTAATTGAAAAGCATTGGATGTTACAGGACCTGTGCTTTGTGTCATTTTCAGAAGAAGAGTTTAAGTAGATATGGTATGTATGTGTAGGAAACATAGTTCTTTTTTTCTGAGCACAATCACGTTTCCTGCTGTATTAGATCCTCTAGAAAGGAAATGCGTGCTTCTTGCTCTAAAGCAGAGTGTGAACCATGGATGAGAACTGTGCTGTGTGTTTCCCTTCAGAAATGGAGTTAAATCCCATGCTCTGTGTCTTCCTACAAGCAAGACTTCGTTTCAGGCAAGGGAAGTCACTTTTCAGCTCAAACGAACTACATCGTTCACGAAGCTAACACGTTTCCCATCTTAACTGAAAAGCATTGGATTTTAGAGGACCAGTGCTTTGTATCATTTTCAGAAGCAGAGTTGAACTAGTTATGGTCTGTATGTATAGGAAACACAGTTCTTTTGTTCTCAGCACACTCACGTTTCCTGCTGTCTAAGAGACTCTAGAAAGGAAGAGCATGCTTCTTGCTCTAAAGCAGAGTGTGATCAATGGATGAGAACAGTGCTGTGTGTTCCACTTCAGAAATGGAGTTAAATCCCATGCTCTGAGTCTTCCTACAAGCAAGACTTCGTTTAAGGCAAGGGCAGGTACTTTACAGCTCAAAGGAACTACATAGTTTCCTGCTGTCTAAGAGACTCTAGAAAGCATTTGCATTCTTCTTGCTCTAAAGCAGAGTGTGAACCATGGATGAGAACTATGCTGTGTGGTTCCCTTCAGAAATGGAGTTAAATGCCAGGCTCTGTGTCTTCCTACAAGCAAGACTTCGTTTCAGGTAAGGGCAGTCACTTTTCAGCTCAAACGAACTACTTCGTTCACGAAGCACACACTTTTCTCAGCTTAAATGAAAAGCATTGGATGGTAGAGGACCTGTGCTTTGTATCAACTTCAGAAGCAGAGTTGAACTAGTTATGTCTGTATGTATAGGAAACACAGTTCTTTTGTTCTCAGCACACTCACGTTTCCTGCTGTCTAAGAGACTCTAGAAAGCAAGCGCGTGCTTCATGCTCTAAAGCAGAGTGTGATCCATGGATGATAACTATGCTGTGTGTTTCCCTTCAGAAATGGAGTTAAATCCCAGGATCTAGGTCTTCCTACAATCAAGACTTCATTTCAGGTAAGGGCAGTTACTTTACAGGTCAAACGAACTACATCATACACGAAGCTCACACGTTTCTCGGTCTTAATTGAAAAGCATTGGATGTTTCAGAACCTGTGTTTTGTGTCAGTTTCAGAAGAGGAGTTGAACTAGATATGGTCCGTATGTGTAGGAAACACCGTTCATTTGTTCTGATCACACTCATGTTTCCTGCTGTATTAGAGACTCTAGAAAGCAATAGCATTCTTCTTGCTCTAAAGCAGAGTGTGATCCATGGATGATAACTATGCTGTGTGTTTCCCTTCAGAACTGGTGTTAAACCCCAGGCTCTGTGTCTTCCTACATGCAAGACTTCGTTTCAGGTAAGGGCAGTCACTTTTGAGCTCAATCGAACTACATCGTTCACAAAGCTCACACGTTTCTCAGCTTAACTGCCAAGCTTTGGATGTTTGAGGACCACTGCTTTGTATCAGTTTCAGAAGCAGATTTTTACTAGATATGTTCTGTATTTGTAGGAAACACCATTCTTTTGTTCTCAGCACACTCACGTTTCCTGCTGTCTTAGAGAATCTAGAAAGCAAGAGGGGGCTTCTTGCTCTAAAGCAGAGTGTGATCAATGGATGAGAACTGTGCTGTGTGTTCCACTTGAGAAATGGAGTTAAATCCCAGGCTCTGTGTCTTCCTACAAGCAAGACTTCGTTTCAGGTAAGGGCAGTAACTTTACAGGTCAAATGAACTACCTCATACCCGAAGCTCACACGTTTCTCGGTCTTAATTGAAAAGCATTGGATGTTACAGGACCTGTGCTTTGTGTTATTTTCAGAAGTAGAGTTGAACTAGATATGGTCTGTATGTATAGGAAACACAGTTCTTTTGTTCTGAGCACAATCACGTTTCCTGCTCTATTAGAGACTCTAGAAAGAAAGAGAGTGCTTCTTGCTCTATAGCAGAGTGTGATTCATGGATGAGAACTGTGCTCTGTGTTTCCTTTCAGAAATCGAGTTAAATCCCAGGCTCTGTGTTATCCTACAAGCAAGACTTCATTTCAGGTAAGGACAGTCACTTTTCAGCTCAAACGAACTACATCGTTCACGAAGCTAACACGTTTTTCATGTTAACTGACAAGCATTGGATGTTAGAGGACCAGTGCTTTGTATCAGTTTCAGAAGAAAATTTGAACTAGATATGGTCCTTATGTGTAGGAAACACCGTTCTTTTGTTCTGAGCACACTCAAGTTTCCTGATGTATTAGAGACTCTAGAAGGCAAGAGCGTGCTTCTTGCTCTAAAGCAGAGTGTGATCAATGGATGAGAACTCTGCTGTGTTTCACTTTAGAAATGGAGTTAAATCCCTGGCTCTGATTGTTCCTACAAGCAAGACTTCCTTTCAAGTAAGGGCGGGTACTTTACAGCTCAAAGAAACTACATAGTTTCCGAAGCTCACACGTTTCTCATGTTAACTGACAAGCATTGAATGTTAGAGGACCTGTGGTTTGTTTCATTTTCAGATGCAGAGTTGAACTAGATATGGTCTGTATGTGTAGGAAACTCCGTTCATTTGTTCGCAGCACAATCACGTTTCGTGCTGCCTTAGAGACTCTAGAAACAAAGAGCGTGCTTCTTGCTCTGAAGCAGAGTGTGATCAATGGATGAGAACTCTGCTGTGTGTTTCCCTTCAGAACTGGAGTTAAATCCCAGGCTCTGTGTGTTCCTACAAGCAAAACTTCTTTCAGGTAAGGGCAGGAACTTTTCAGCTCAAACGAACTACATCATTCACGAAGCTCACACGTTTCTCATCTTAAATGACAAGCATTGGCTGTTAGAGGACCAGTACTTTGTATCAATTTCAGAGGCAGAGTTGGACTAGAAATGGTCCGTATGTGTAGGAACCACCGTTCTTTTGTTCTCAGCACACTCAGGTTTCCTCCTGTCTTAGAGAATCTAGAAAGCAAGACAGTGCTTCTTGCTCTAAAGCAGAGTGTGATCCATGGATGAGAACTGTGCTGTGTGTTCCACTTCAGAAATGGAGTTAAATCCCAGGCTCTGAGTCTTCCTACAAGCAAGACTTCGTTTCAGGTAAGGGCAGTTACTTTACAGGTCAAACGAACTACATCATACCCGAAGCTCACACGTTTCTCGGTCTTAATTGAAAAGCATTGGATGTTACAGGACCTGTGCTTTGTGTTATTTTCAGAAGTAGAGTTGAACTAGATATGGTCTGTATGTATAGGAAACACAGTTCTTTTGTTCTGAGCACAATCACGTTTCCTGCTCTATTAGAGACTCTAGAAAGAAAGAGAGTGCTTCTTGCTCTATAGCAGAGTGTGATTCATGGATGAGAACTGTGCTCTGTGTTTCCTTTCAGAAATCGAGTTAAATCCCAGGCTCTGTGTTATCCTACAAGCAAGACTTCATTTCAGGTAAGGACAGTCACTTTTCAGCTCAAACGAACTACATCGTTCACGAAGCTAACACGTTTTTCATGTTAACTGACAAGCATTGGATGTTAGAGGACCAGTGCTTTGTATCAGTTTCAGAAGAAAATTTGAACTAGATATGGTCCTTATGTGTAGGAAACACCGTTCTTTTGTTCTGAGCACACTCAAGTTTCCTGATGTATTAGAGACTCTAGAAGGCAAGAGCGTGCTTCTTGCTCTAAAGCAGAGTGTGATCAATGGATGAGAACTCTGCTGTGTTTCACTTTAGAAATGGAGTTAAATCCCTGGCTCTGATTGTTCCTACAAGCAAGACTTCCTTTCAAGTAAGGGCGGGTACTTTACAGCTCAAAGAAACTACATAGTTTCCGAAGCACACACGTTTCTCATGTTAACTGACAAGCATTGAATGTTAGAGGACCTGTGGTTTGTTTCATTTTCAGATGCAGAGTTGAACTAGATATGGTCTGTATGTGTAGGAAACTCCGTTCATTTGTTCGCAGCACAATCACGTTTCGTGCTGCCTTAGAGACTCTAGAAACAAAGAGCGTGCTTCTTGCTCTGAAGCAGAGTGTGATCAATGGATGAGAACTCTGCTGTGTGTTTCCCTTCAGAACTGGAGTTAAATCCCAGGCTCTGTGTGTTCCTACAAGCAAGACTTCTTTCAGGTAAGGGCAGGAACTTTTCAGCTCAAACGAACTACATCATTCACGAAGCTCACACGTTTCTCATCTTAAATGACAAGCATTGGCTGTTAGAGGACCAGTACTTTGTATCAATTTCAGAGGCAGAGTTGGACTAGATATGGTCCGTATTTGTAGGAACCACCATTCTTTTGTTCTCAGCGCACTCACGTTTCCTGCTGTCTTAGAGAATCTAGAAAGCAAGTCCGTGCTTCTTGCTCGAAAGCAGAGTGTGATCAATGGATCAGAACTGTGCTGTGTGTTCCACTTCTGAAATGGAGTTAAATCCCAGGCTCTGTGTCTTCCTACAAGCAAGACTTCGTTTCAGGTAAGGGAAGTCACTTTTCAGCTCAAACGAACCACATCGTTCACTAAGCTAACATGTTTCACATCTTAACTGAAAAGCATTGGATGTTAGAGGACCAGTGCTTTGTATCATTTTCAGAAGCAGAGTTGGACTAGATATGTTCTGTATTTGTAGGAAACACCATTCTTTTGTTCTCAGCACACTCACGTTTCCTGCTGTCTTAGAGAATCTAGAAAGCAAGAGGGGGCTTCTTGCTCTAAAGCAGAGTGTGATCAATGGATGAGTACTATGCTGTGTGTTTCCCTTCAGAACTGGAGTTAAATCCCAGGCTGTGTGTCTTCCTACAAGCAAGACTTCATTTCAGGTAAGGGCAGGAACTTTTCAGCTCAAACGAACTACATCATTCACGAAGCTCACACATTTCTCATCTTAAATGACAAGCATTGGCTGTTAGAGGACCAGTGCTTTGTATCAATTTCAGAGGCAGAGTTGGACTAGAAATGGTCCATATGTGTAGGAACCACCGTTCTTTTGTTCTCAGCACACTCACGTTTCCTGCTGTCTTAGAGAATCTAGAAAGCAAGACAGTGCTTCTTGCTCTAAAGCAGAGTGTGATCCATGGATGAGAACTGTGCTGCGTGTTCCACTTCAGAAATGGAGTTAAATCCCAGGCTCTGAGTCTTCCTACAAGCAAGACTTCGTTTCAGGTAAGGGCAGTTACTTTACAGGTCAAACGAACTACATCATACACGAAGCTCACACGTTTCTCGGTCTTAATTGAAAAGCATTGGATGTTACAGGACCTGTGCTTTGTGTCATTTTCAGAAGAAGAGTTTAAGTAGATATGGTATGTATGTGTAGGAAACATAGTTCTTTTTTTCTGAGCACAATCACGTTTCCTGCTGTATTAGATCCTCTAGAAAGGAAATGCGTGCTTCTTGCTCTAAAGCAGAGTGTGATTCATGGATGAGAACTGTGCTGTGTGTTTCCCTTCAGAAATGGAGTTAAATCCCATGCTCTGTGTCTTCCTACAAGCAAGACTTCGTTTCAGGCAAGGGAAGTCACTTTTCAGCTCAAACGAACTACATCGTTCACGAAGCTAACACGTTTCCCATCTTAACTGAAAAGCATTGGATTTTAGAGGACCAGTGCTTTGTATCATTTTCAGAAGCAGAGTTGAACTAGTTATGGTCTGTATGTATAGGAAACACAGTTCTTTTGTTCTCAGCACACTCACGTTTCCTGCTGTCTAAGAGACTCTAGAAAGGAAGAGCATGCTTCTTGCTCTAAAGCAGAGTGTGATCAATGGATGAGAACAGTGCTGTGTGTTCCACTTCAGAAATGGAGTTAAATCCCATGCTCTGAGTCTTCCTACAAGCAAGACTTCGTTTAAGGCAAGGGCAGGTACTTTACAGCTCAAAGGAACTACATAGTTTCCTGCTGTCTAAGAGACTCTAGAAAGCATTTGCATTCTTCTTGCTCTAAAGCAGAGTGTGAACCATGGATGAGAACTATGCTGTGTGGTTCCCTTCAGAAATGGAGTTAAATGCCAGGCTCTGTGTCTTCCTACAAGCAAGACTTCGTTTCAGGTAAGGGCAGTCACTTTTCAGCTCAAACGAACTACTTCGTTCACGAAGCACACACTTTTCTCAGCTTAAATGACAAGCATTGGATGGTAGAGGACCTGTGCTTTGTATCAACTTCAGAAGCAGAGTTGAACTAGTTATGTCTGTATGTATAGGAAACACAGTTCTTTTGTTCTCAGCACACTCACGTTTCCTGCTGTCTAAGAGACTCTAGAAAGCAAGCGCGTGCTTCATGCTCTAAAGCAGAGTGTGATCCATGGATGATAACTATGCTGTGTGTTTCCCTTCAGAAATGGAGTTAAATCCCAGGATCTATGTCTTCCTACAATCAAGACTTCATTTCAGGTAAGGGCAGTTACTTTACAGGTCAAACGAACTACATCATACACGAAGCTCACACGTTTCTCGGTCTTAATTGAAAAGCATTGGATGTTTCAGAACCTGTGTTTTGTGTCAGTTTCAGAAGAGGAGTTGAACTAGATATGGTCCGTATGTGTAGGAAACACCGTTCATTTGTTCTGAGCACACTCATGTTTCCTGCTGTATTAGAGACTCTAGAAAGCAATAGCATTCTTCTTGCTCTAAAGCAGAGTGTGATCCATGGATGATAACTATGCTGTGTGTTTCCCTTCAGAACTGGTGTTAAACCCCAGGCTCTGTGTCTTCCTACATGCAAGACTTCGTTTCAGGTAAGGGCAGTCACTTTTGAGCTCAATCGAACTACATCGTTCACAAAGCTCACACGTTTCTCAGCTTAACTGCCAAGCTTTGGATGTTTGAGGACCACTGCTTTGTATCAGTTTCAGAAGCAGAGTTTTACTAGATATGGTCCGTATGTGTAGGAAACACCATTCATTTGTTCTCAGCACACTCACGTTTCCTGCTGTCTTAGAGACTCTAGAAACCTAGAGCGTGCTTCTGCTCTAAAGCAGAGTGTGATCAATGGGTGAGAACTCTGCTGTGCGTTTCACTTCAGAAATGGAGTTAAATCCCAGGCTCTGTGACTTCCTACAAGCAAGACTTCGTTTCAAGTAAGGGCAGGTACTTTACAGCTCAAAGAAACTACATAGTTTCCGAAGCTCACACGTTTCTCATGTTAACTGACAAGCATTGGATGTTAGAGGACCTGTGGTTTGTTTCATTTTCAGATGCAGAGTTGAACTAGATATGGTCCGTATGTGTAGGAAACACCGTTCTTTTGTTCTCAGCACACTCACGTTTCCTGCTTTCTTAGAGACTCTAGAAAGCAAGGGCGTGCTTCATGCTCTAAAGCAGAGTGTGATCCATGGATGATAACTATGCTGTGTGTTTCCCTCAGAACTGGAGTTAAATCCCAGGCTCTGTGTCTTCCTACAAGCAAGACTTCATTTCAGGTAAGGGCAGGAACTTTTCAGCTCAAACGAACTACATCATTCACGAAGCTCACACGTTTCTCATCTTAAATGACAAGCATTGGCTGTTAGAGGACCAGTACTTTGTATCAATTTCAGAGGCAGAGTTGGACTAGAAATGGTCCGTATGTGTAGGAACCACCGTTCTTTTGTTCTCAGCACACTCAGGTTTCCTCCTGTCTTAGAGAATCTAGAAAGCAAGACAGTGCTTCTTGCTCTAAAGCAGAGTGTGATCCATGGATGAGAACTGTGCTGTGTGTTCCACTTCAGAAATGGAGTTAAATCCCAGGCTCTGAGTCTTCCTACAAGCAAGACTTCGTTTCAGGTAAGGGCAGTTACTTTACAGGTCAAACGAACTACATCATACACGAAGCTCACACGTTTCTCGGTCTTAATTGAAAAGCATTGGATGTTACAGGACCTTTGCTTTGTGTCATTTTCAGAAGAAGAGTTTAAGTAGATATGGTATGTATGTGTAGGAAACATAGTTCTTTTTTTCTGAGCACAATCACGTTTCCTGCTGTATTAGATCCTCTAGAAAGGAAATGCGTGCCTCTTGCTCTAAAGCAGAGTGTGATTCATGGATGAGAACTGTGCTGTGTGTTTCCCTTCAGAAATGGAGTTAAATCCCATGCTCTGTGTCTTCCTACAAGCAAGACTTCGTTTAAGGCAAGGGCAGGTACTTTACAGCTCAAAGGAACTACATAGTTTCCTGCTGTCTAAGAGACTCTAGAAAGCATTTGCATTCTTCTTGCTCTAAAGCAGAGTGTGAACCATGGATGAGAACTATGCTGTGTGGTTCCCTTCAGAAATGGAGTTAAATGCCAGGCTCTGTGTCTTCCTACAAGCAAGACTTCGTTTCAGGTAAGGGCAGTCACTTTTCAGCTCAAACGAACTACTTCGTTCACGAAGCTCACACTTTTCTCATCTTAAATGACAAGCATTGGATGTTAGAGGACCTGTGCTTTGTATCAATTTCAGAAGCAGAGTTGAACTAGTTATGTCTGTATGTATAGGAAACACAGTTCTTTTGTTCTCAGCACACTCACGTTTCCTGCTGTCTAAGAGACTCTAGAATGGAAGAGCGTGCTTCTTGCTCTAAAGCAGAGTATGATCCATGGATGAGAACTATGCTGTGTGTTTCCCTTCAGTAATGGAGTTAAATCCCAGGCTCTATGTCTTCCTACAATAAAGACTTCGTTAAAGGTAAGGGCAGTTACTTTACAGGTCAAACGAACTACATCATACACGAAGCTCACACGTTTCTCGGTCTTAATTGAAAAGCATTGGATGTTTCAGAACCTGTGCTTTGTGTCACTTTCAGAAGAGGAGTTGAACTAGATATGGTCCGTATGTGTAGGAAACACGGTTCATTTGTTCTGAGCACACTCAGGTTTCCTGCTGTATTAGAGACTCTAGAAAGCAATAGCATTCTTCTTGCTCTAAAGCAGAGTGTGATCCATGGATGATAACTATGCTGTGCATTTCACTTCAGAAATGGAGTTAAATCCCAGGCTCTGTGACTTCCTACAAGCAAGACTTCGTTTCAAGTAAGGGCAGGTACTTTACAGCTCAAAGAAACTACATAGTTTCCGAAGCTCACACGTTTCTCATGTTAACTGACAAGCATTGGATGTTAGAGGACCTGTGGTTTGTTTCATTTTCAGATGCAGAGTTGAACTAGATATGGTCCGTATGTGTAGGAAACACCGTTCTTTTGTTCTCAGCACACTCACGTTTCCAGCTTTCTTAGAGACTCTAGAAAGCAAGCGCGTGCTTCATGCTCTAAAGCAGAGTGTGATCCATGGATGATAACTATGCTGTGTGTTTCCCTTCAGAACTGGAGTTAAATCCCAGGCTCTGTGTCTTCCTACAAGCAAGACTTCATTTCAGGTAAGGGCAGGAACTTTTCAGCTCAATCGAACTACATCATTCACGAAGCTCACACGTTTCTCATCTTAAATGACAAGCATTGGCTGTTAGAGGACCAGTACTTTGTATCAATTTCAGAGGCAGAGTTGGACTAGAAATGGTCCGTATGTGTAGGAACCACCGCTCTTTTGTTCTCAGCACACTCACCTTTCCTGCTGTCTTAGAGAATCTAGAAAGCAAGACAGTGCTTCTTGCTCTAAAGCAGAGTGTGATCCATGGATGAGAACTGTGATGTGTGTTCCACTTCAGAAATGGAGTTAAATCCCAGGCTCTGAGTCTTCCTACAAGCAAGACTTCGTATCAGGTAAGGGCAGTTACTTTACAGGTCAAAAGAACTACATCATACACGAAGCTCACACGGTTCTCGGTATTAATTGAAAAGCATTGGATGTTACAGGACCTGTGCTTTGTGTCATTTTCAGAAGAAGAGTTTAAGTAGATATGGTATGTATGTGTAGGAAACATAGTTCTTTTTTTCTGAGCACAATCACGTTTCCTGCTGTATTAGATCCTCTAGAAAGGAAATGCGTGCTTCTTGCTCTAAAGCAGAGTGTGATTCATGGATGAGAACTGTGCTGTGTGTTTCCCTTCAGAAATGGAGTTAAATCCCATGCTCTGTGTCTTCCTACAAGCAAGACTTCGTTTCAGGCAAGGGAAGTCACTTTTCAGCTCAAACGAACTACATCGTTCACGAAGCTAACACGTTTCCCATCTTAACTGAAAAGCATTGGATTTTAGAGGACCAGTGCTTTGTATCATTTTCAGAAGCAGAGTTGAACTAGTTATGGTCTGTATGTATAGGAAACACAGTTCTTTTGTTCTCAGCACACTCACGTTTCCTGCTGTCTAAGAGACTCTAGAAAGGAAGAGCATGCTTCTTGCTCTAAAGCAGAGTGTGATCAATGGATGAGAACAGTGCTGTGTGTTCCACTTCAGAAATGGAGTTAAATCCCATGCTCTGAGTCTTCCTACAAGCAAGACTTCGTTTAAGGCAAGGGCAGGTACTTTACAGCTCAAAGGAACTACATAGTTTCCTGCTGTCTAAGAGACTCTAGAAAGCATTTGCATTCTTCTTGCTCTAAAGCAGAGTGTGAACCATGGATGAGAACTATGCTGTGTGGTTCCCTTCAGAAATGGAGTTAAATGCCAGGCTCTGTGTCTTCCTACAAGCAAGACTTCGTTTCAGGTAAGGGCAGTCACTTTTCAGCTCAAACGAACTACTTCGTTCACGAAGCACACACTTTTCTCAGCTTAAATGACAAGCATTGGATGGTAGAGGACCTGTGCTTTGTATCAATTTCAGAAGCAGAGTTGAACTAGTTATGTCTGTATGTATAGGAAACACAGTTCTTTTGTTCTCAGCACACTCACGTTTCCTGCTGTCTAAGAGACTCTAGAAAGCAAGCGCGTGCTTCATGCTCTAAAGCAGAGTGTGATCCATGGATGATAACTATGCTGTGTGTTTCCCTTCAGAAATGGAGTTAAATCCCAGGATCTATGTCTTCCTACAATCAAGACTTCATTTCAGGTAAGGGCAGTTACTTTACAGGTCAAACGAACTACATCATACACGAAGCTCACACGTTTCTCGGTCTTAATTGAAAAGCATTGGATGTTTCAGAACCTGTGTTTTGTGTCAGTTTCAGAAGAGGAGTTGAACTAGATATGGTCCGTATGTGTAGGAAACACCGTTCATTTGTTCTGAGCACACTCATGTTTCCTGCTGTATTAGAGACTCTAGAAAGCAATAGCATTCTTCTTGCTCTAAAGCAGAGTGTGATCCATGGATGATAACTATGCTGTGTGTTTCCCTTCAGAACTGGTGTTAAACCCCAGGCTCTGTGTCTTCCTACATGCAAGACTTCGTTTCAGGTAAGGGCAGTCACTTTTGAGCTCAATCGAACTACATCGTTCACAAAGCTCACACGTTTCTCAGCTTAACTGCCAAGCTTTGGATGTTTGAGGACCACTGCTTTGTATCAGTTTCAGAAGCAGAGTTTTACTAGATATGGTCCGTATGTGTAGGAAACACCATTCATTTGTTCTCAGCACACTCACGTTTCCTGCTGTCTTAGAGACTCTAGAAACCTAGAGCGTGCGTCTGCTCTAAAGCAGAGTGTGATCAATGGGTGAGAACTCTGCTGTGCGTTTCACTTCAGAAATGGAGTTAAATCCCAGGCTCTGTGACTTCCTACAAGCAAGACTTCGTTTCAAGTAAGGGCAGGTACTTTACAGCTCAAAGAAACTACATAGTTTCCGAAGCTCACACGTTTCTCATGTTAACTGACAAGCATTGGATGTTAGAGGACCTGTGGTTTGTTTCATTTTCAGATGCAGTGTTGAAGTAGATATGGTACGTATGTGTAGGAAACACCGTTCTTTTGTTCTCAGCACACTCACGTTTCCTGCTTTCTTAGAGACTCTAGAAAGCAAGGGCGTGCTTCATGCTCTAAAGCAGAGTGTGATCCATGGATGATAACTATGCTGTGTGTTTCCCTCAGAACTGGAGTTAAATCCCAGGCTCTGTGTCTTCCTACAAGCAAGACTTCATTTCAGGTAAGGGCAGGAACTTTTCAGCTCAAACGAACTACATCATTCACGAAGCTCACACGTTTCTCATCTTAAATGACAAGCATTGGCTGTTAGAGGACCAGTACTTTGTATCAATTTCAGAGGCAGAGTTGGACTAGAAATGGTCCGTATGTGTAGGAACCACCGTTCTTTTGTTCTCAGCACACTCAGGTTTCCTCCTGTCTTAGAGAATCTAGAAAGCAAGACAGTGCTTCTTGCTCTAAAGCAGAGTGTGATCCATGGATGAGAACTGTGCTGTGTGTTCCACTTCAGAAATGGAGTTAAATCCCAGGCTCTGAGTCTTCCTACAAGCAAGACTTCGTTTCAGGTAAGGGCAGTTACTTTACAGGTCAAACGAACTACATCATACACGAAGCTCACACGTTTCTCGGTCTTAATTGAAAAGCATTGGATGTTACAGGACCTTTGCTTTGTGTCATTTTCAGAAGAAGAGTTTAAGTAGATATGGTATGTATGTGTAGGAAACATAGTTCTTTTTTTCTGAGCACAATCACGTTTCCTGCTGTATTAGATCCTCTAGAAAGGAAATGCGTGCTTCTTGCTCTAAAGCAGAGTGTGATTCATGGATGAGAACTGTGCTGTGTGTTTCCCTTCAGAAATGGAGTTAAATCCCATGCTCTGTGTCTTCCTACAAGCAAGACTTCGTTTAAGGCAAGGGCAGGTACTTTACAGCTCAAAGGAACTACATAGTTTCCTGCTGTCTAAGAGACTCTAGAAAGCATTTGCATTCTTCTTGCTCTAAAGCAGAGTGTGAACCATGGATGAGAACTATGCTGTGTGGTTCCCTTCAGAAATGGAGTTAAATGCCAGGCTCTGTGTCTTCCTACAAGCAAGACTTCGTTTCAGGTAAGGGCAGTCACTTTTCAGCTCAAACGAACTACTTCGTTCACGAAGCTCACACTTTTCTCATCTTAAATGACAAGCATTGGATGTTAGAGGACCTGTGCTTTGTATCAATTTCAGAAGCAGAGTTGAACTAGTTATGTCTGTATGTATAGGAAACACAGTTCTTTTGTTCTCAGCACACTCACGTTTCCTGCTGTCTAAGAGACTCTAGAATGGAAGAGCGTGCTTCTTGCTCTAAAGCAGAGTATGATCCATGGATGAGAACTATGCTGTGTGTTTCCCTTCAGTAATGGAGTTAAATCCCAGGCTCTATGTCTTCCTACAATAAAGACTTCGTTAAAGGTAAGGGCAGTTACTTTACAGGTCAAACGAACTACATCATACACGAAGCTCACACGTTTCTCGGTCTTAATTGAAAAGCATTGGATGTTTCAGAACCTGTGCTTTGTGTCACTTTCAGAAGAGGAGTTGAACTAGATATGGTCCGTATGTGTAGGAAACACGGTTCATTTGTTCTGAGCACACTCAGGTTTCCTGCTGTATTAGAGACTCTAGAAAGCAATAGCATTCTTCTTGCTCTAAAGCAGAGAGTGATCCATGGATGATAACTATGCTGTGCATTTCACTTCAGAAATGGAGTTAAATCCCAGGCTCTGTGTCTTCCTACAAGCAAGACTTCGTTTCAAGTAAGGGCAGGTACTTTACAGCTCAAAGAAACTACATAGTTTCCGAAGCTCACACGTTTCTCACGTTAACTGACAAGCATTGGATGTTAGAGGACCTGTGGTTTGTTTCATTTTCAGATGCAGAGTTGAACTAGATATGGTCCGTATGTGTAGGAAACACCGTTCTTTTGTTCTCAGCACACTCACGTTTCCAGCTTTCTTAGAGACTCTAGAAAGCAAGCGCGTGCTTCATGCTCTAAAGCAGAGTGTGATCCATGGATGATAACTATGCTGTGTGTTTCCCTTCAGAACTGGAGTTAAATCCCAGGCTCTGTGTCTTCCTACAAGCAAGACTTCATTTCAGGTAAGGGCAGGAACTTTTCAGCTAAATCGAACTACATCATTCACGAAGCTCACACGTTTCTCATCTTAAATGACAAGCATTGGCTGTTAGAGGACCAGTACTTTGTATGAATTTCAGAGGCAGAGTTGGACTAGAAATGGTCCGTATGTGTAGGAACCACCGTTCTTTTGTTCTCAGCACACTCACCTTTCCTGCTGTCTTAGAGAATCTAGAAAGCAAGACAGTGCTTCTTGCTCTAAAGCAGAGTGTGATCCATGGATGAGAACTGTGATGTGTGTTCCACTTCAGAAATGGAGTTAAATCCCAGGCTCTGAGTCTTCCTACAAGCAAGACTTCGTATCAGGTAAGGGCAGTTACTTTACAGGTCAAAAGAACTACATCATACACGAAGCTCACACGTTTCTCGGTATTAATTGAAAAGCATTGGATGTTACAGGACCTGTGCTTTGTGTCATTTTCAGAAGAAGAGTTTAAGTAGATATGGTACGTATGTGTAAGAAACATACTTCTTTTTTTCTGAGCATAATCACGTTTCCTGCTGTATTAGATCCTCTAGAAAGGAAGTGCGTGCTTCTTGATCTAAAGCAGAGTGTGATCAATGGATGAGAACTGTGCTGTGTGTTTCCCTTCAGAAATGGAGTTAAATCCCATGCTCTGTGTCTTCTTACAAGCAAGACTTCGTTTCAGGCAAGGGAAGTCACTTTTCAGCTCAAACGAACTACATCGTTCATGAAGCTAACACGTTTCCCATCTTAACTGAAAAGCATTGGATTTTAGAGGACCAGTGGTTTGTATCACATTCAGAAGCAGAGTTGAACTAGTTATGGTCTGTATGTATAGGAAACACGGTTCATTTGTTCTCAGCACACTCACGTTTCCTGCTGTCTAAGAGACTCTAGAAAGTAAGAGCGTGCTTCTTGTTCTAAAGCAGAGTGTGATCCATGGATGAGAATAGTGCTGTGTGTTCCACTTCAGAAATGGAGTTAAATCCCACGCTCTGAGTCTTCCTACAAGCAAGACTTCGTTTAAGGCAAGGGCAGGTACTTTACAGCTCAAAGGAACTACATAGTTCCCGAAGCTCACACGTTTCTCATGTTAACTGACAAGCATTGGATGTTAGAGGACCTGTGGTTTGTTTCAGTTTCAGAAGCAGAGTTGAACTAGATACGGTCCGTGTGTGTAGGAAAAACCATTCTTTTGTTCTGAGCACACTCACATTGCCTGCTGTATTAGAGACTCTAGAAAGCAATAGCATTCTTCTTGCTCTAAAGCAGAGTGTGATCCATGGATGAGAACTATGCTGTGTGTTTCCCTTCAGAACTGGTGTTAAACCCCAGACTCTGTGTCTTCCTACATGCAAGACTTCGTTTCAGGTAAGGGCAGTCACTTTTGAGCTCAAACGAACTACATCATTCATGAAGCTCACACGTTTCTCATGTTAACTGACAAGCATTGGATGTTAGAGGACCAGTGCTTTGTATCAATTTCAGAGTCAGAGTTGGACTAGAAATGGTCCGTATGTGTAGGAACCACCGTCCTTTGTTCTCAGCACACTCACGTTTCCTGCTGTCTTAGAGAATCTAGAAAGCAAGACAGTGCTTCTTGCTCTAAAGCAGAGTTTGATCAAAGGATGAGAACTGTGCTGTGTGTTACACTTCAGAAATGGAGTTAAATCCGAGGCTCTGAGTCTTCCTACAAGCAAGACTTCGTTTAAGGCAAGGGCAGGTACTTTACAGCTCAAAGGAACTACATAGTTCCCGAAGCTCACACGTTTCTCATGTTAACTGACAAGCATTGGATGTTAGAGGACCTGTGGTTTGTTTCAGTTTCAGAAGCAGAGTTGAACTAGATACGGTCCGTGTGTGTAGGAAAAACCGTTCTTTTGTCCTGAGGACACTCACGTTTCCTGCTATATTAGAGACTCTAGAAAGCATTTGCATTCTTCTTGCTCTAAAGCAGAGTGTGATCAATGGATGAGAACTGTGCTGTGTGTTCCACTTCAGAAATGGAGTTAAATCCCAGGCTCTGAGTGTTCCTACAAGCAAGACTTCGTTTCAGGTAAAGGGCAGTAACTTTACATGTCAAATGAACTACCTCATACACGAAGCTCACACGTTTCTCAGTCTTAATTGAAAAGCATTGGATGTTACAGGAACTGTGCTTTGTGTCATTTTCAGAAGAAGAGTTTAAGAAGATATGGTACGTATGTGTAGGAAACATAGTTCTTTTTTTCTAAGCAAAATCACGTTTCCTGGTGTATTAGAGCCTCTAGAAAGGAAGAGCGTGCTTCTTGCTCTAAAGCATAGTGTGATTTTTGGATGAGAACTGTGCTGTGTGTT
Organism: Onychomys leucogaster; assembly: GCA_949786385.1. Lineage (NCBI taxonomy): Eukaryota > Metazoa > Chordata > Mammalia > Rodentia > Cricetidae > Onychomys > Onychomys leucogaster. The sequence continues at coordinate 172,722 of CATKUP010000286.1, read as the reverse complement.
TCCCTTCAGAAATGGAGTTAAATACCATGCTCTGTGTCTTCCTACAAGCAAGACTTTGTTTCAGTAAGGGAAGTCACTTTTCAGCTCAAACGAACTACATCGTACACGACGCTAACACGTTTCCCATCTTAACTGAAAAGCATTGGATTTTAGATGACCAGTGCTTTGTTACATTTTCAGAAGCAGAGTTGGAATAGATATGTTCCGTATGTGTAGGAAACACCGTTCTTTTGTTCTCATCAAACTCACGTTTCCTGCTGTCTTAGAGAATCTAGAAAGCAAGAGCGTGCTTCTTGCTCTAAAGCAGAGTGTGATCAATGGATGAGAACTCTGTTGTGTGTTTCACTTCAGAAATGGAGTTAAATCCCAGGCTCTGAGTGTTCCTACAAACAAGACTTCATTTCAGGTAAGGGCAGTTACTTTACAGCTCAAACGAACTACATCATTCACGAAGCTCACACTTTTCTCATCTTAAATGACAAGTATTGGATGTTAGACGACCAGAGCTTTGTCTCAATTTCAGAGGCAGAGTTGAACTTGATATGTTCCTTATGTGTAGGAACCACCGTTCTTTTGTCTCAGCACACTCACGTTTCCTGCTGTTTAGAGAATCTAGAAAGCAAGAGCGTGCTTCTTGCCCTAAAGCAGAGTGTGATCAATGGCTGATAACTATGCTGTGTGTTTCCCTTCAGAAATGGAGTTATACCCCAGGCTCTGTGTCTTCCTACAAGCAAGACTTCGTTTCAGGTAAAGGGCAGTATCTTTAAATGATAAATGAACTACCTCATACACGAAGCTCACACGTTTCTCGGTCTTAATTGAAAAGCATTGGATGTTACAGGACGTGTGCTTTGTGTCATTTTCAGAAGCAGAGTTGAACTTGATATGTTCCTTATGTGTTGGAACCACCATTCTGTGGTTCTCAGCACACTCACGTTTCCTGCTGTCTTAGAGACTCTAGAAAGCAAGAGCACGCTTCTTGCACTAAAGCAGAGTGTGATCAATGGATGAGAACTCTGCTGTGTGTTTCTCTTCAGAAATGGAGTTAAATCCCAGGCTCTGAGTCTTCCTACAAGCAAGATTTCGTTTCAGGTAAGGGCAGGTACTTTACAGATCAAACGAACTACATAGTTCACAAAGGCCACACGTTTCTCATCTTAACTGACAAGCATTGGATGTTAGAGGACCTCTGGTTTGTATCAGTTTCAGAAGAAAATTTGAAGTAGATATGGTCCTTATGTGTAGGAAACACGGTTCTTTTGTTCTGAGCACACTCAAGTTTCCTGATGTATTAGAGACTCTAGAAGGCAAGAGCGTGCTTCTTGCTCTAAAGCAGAGTGTGATCAAAGGATGAGATCTGTGCTGTGTTTCACTTCAGGAGTGGAGTTAAATCCCAGGCTCTGAGTGTTCCTACAAGCAAGACTTCGTTTCAGGTAAGGGCAGTTACTTTACAGCTCAAACGAACTACATCATTCACGAAGCTAACACGTTTCTCATGTTAGCTGACAAGCATTGGGTGTTAGAGGACCAGTGCTTTGTATCAGTTTCAGAAGCAGAGATGAAATAGATATGGTACGTATGTGTAGTCAACACCGTTCTTTTGTTCTGAGCACACTCAAGTTATCGGCTGTCGTAGAGACTCTAGAAAGCTAGAGCGTGCTTCTTGCTCTAAAGCAGTGTGTGATCTATGGATGAGAACTCTGCTGTGTGTATCACTTCAGAAATGGAGTTAAATCCCAGGCTCTGTGACTTCCTACAAGAAAGACTTCGTTTCAAATAAGGGCAGGTACTTTACAGCTCAAAGGAACTACATAGTTCCCGAAGCTCACACGTTTCTCATGTTAACTGACAAGCATTGGATGTTAGAGGGCCTGTGGTTTGTTTCAGTTTCAGAAGGTGAGTTGAACTAGATACGGTCCGTGTGTGTAGGAAAAACCGTTCTTTGTTCTGAGCACACTCACATTTCCTGCTGTATTAGAGACTCTAGAAAGCATTAGCATTCTTCTTGCTCTAAAGCAGAGTGTGATCCATGGATGATAACTATGCTGTGTGTTTCCCTTCAGAACTGGTATAAATCCCAGGCTCTGTGTCTTCCTAAAAGCAAGAATTCATTTCAGGTAAGGGCAGGCAATTTTCAGCTCAAACGAACTACATCATTCACGAAGCTCACACTTTTCTCATCTTTAATGACAAGCATTGGATGTTAGAGGACCTGTGCTTTGTATCAATGTCAGAGGCAGAGTTGGACTAGATATGTTCCGTATGTGTAGGAACCACCAATCTTTTGTTCTCAGCACACTCACGTTTCCTGCTGTCTTAGAGACTCTAGAAAGCAAGAGCGCGCTTCTTGCTCTAAAGCAGAGTGTGATCAATGGATGAGAACTGTGCTGTTTGTTCCACTTCAGAAATGGAGTTAAATCCCAGGCTCTGAGTCTTCCTACAAGCAAGACTTCGTTTCAGGTAAAGGGCAGTATCTTTACATGATAAATGTACTACCTCATACACGAAGCTCACACGTTTCTCGGTCTTAATTGAAAAGCATTGGATGTTACAGGACGTGTGCTTTGTGTCATTTTCAGAAGCAGAGTTGAACTTGATATGTTCCTTATGTGTTGGAACCACCATTCTGTGGTTCTCAGCACACTCACGTTTCCTGCTGTCTTAGAGACTCTAGAAAGCAAGAGCACGCTTCTTGCACTAAAGCAGAGTGTGATCAATGGATGAGAACTCTGCTGTGTGTTTCTCTTCAGAAATGGAGTTAAATCCCAGGCTCTGAGTCTTCCTACAAGCAAGATTTCGTTTCAGGTAAGGGCAGGTACTTTACAGATCAAACGAACTACATAGTTCACAAAGGCCACACGTTTCTCATCTTAACTGACAAGCATTGGATGTTAGAGGACCTCTGGTTTGTATCAGTTTCAGAAGAAAATTTGAAGTAGATATGGTCCTTATGTGTAGGAAACACGGTTCTTTTGTTCTGAGCACACTCAAGTTTCCTGATGTATTAGAGACTCTAGAAGGCAAGAGCGTGCTTCTTGCTCTAAAGCAGAGTGTGATCAAAGGATGAGATCTGTGCTGTGTTTCACTTCAGGAGTGGAGTTAAATCCCAGGCTCTGAGTGTTCCTACAAGCAAGACTTCGTTTCAGGTAAGGGCAGTTACTTTACAGCTCAAACGAACTACATCATTCACGAAGCTAACACGTTTCTCATGTTAGCTGACAAGCATTGGGTGTTAGAGGACCAGTGCTTTGTATCAGTTTCAGAAGCAGAGATGAAATAGATATGGTACGTATGTGTAGTCAACACCGTTCTTTTGTTCTGAGCACACTCAAGTTATCGGCTGTCGTAGAGACTCTAGAAAGCTAGAGCGTGCTTCTTGCTCTAAAGCAGTGTGTGATCTATGGATGAGAACTCTGCTGTGTGTATCACTTCAGAAATGGAGTTAAATCCCAGGCTCTGTGACTTCCTACAAGAAAGACTTCGTTTCAAATAAGGGCAGGTACTTTACAGCTCAAAGGAACTACATAGTTCCCGAAGCTCACACGTTTCTCATGTTAACTGACAAGCATTGGATGTTAGAGGGCCTGTGGTTTGTTTCAGTTTCAGAAGGTGAGTTGAACTAGATACGGTCCGTGTGTGTAGGAAAAACCGTTCTTTGTTCTGAGCACACTCACATTTCCTGCTGTATTAGAGACTCTAGAAAGCATTAGCATTCTTCTTGCTCTAAAGCAGAGTGTGATCCATGGATGATAACTATGCTGTGTGTTTCCCTTCAGAACTGGTATAAATCCCAGGCTCTGTGTCTTCCTAAAAGCAAGAATTCATTTCAGGTAAGGGCAGGCAATTTTCAGCTCAAACGAACTACATCATTCACGAAGCTCACACTTTTCTCATCTTTAATGACAAGCATTGGATGTTAGAGGACCTGTGCTTTGTATCAATGTCAGAGGCAGAGTTGGACTAGATATGTTCCGTATGTGTAGGAACCACCAATCTTTTGTTCTCAGCACACTCACGTTTCCTGCTGTCTTAGAGACTCTAGAAAGCAAGAGCGCGCTTCTTGCTCTAAAGCAGAGTGTGATCAATGGATGAGAACTGTGCTGTTTGTTCCACTTCAGAAATGGAGTTAAATCCCAGGCTCTGAGTCTTCCTACAAGCAAGACTTCGTTTCAGGTAAAGGGCAGTATCTTTACATGATAAATGTACTACCTCATACACGAAGCTCACACGTTTCTCGGTCTTAATTGAAAAGCATTGGATGTTACAGGACGTGTGCTTTGTGTCATTTTCAGAAGCAGAGTTGAACTTGATATGTTCCTTATGTGTAGGAAACACCGTTCTTTTGTTCTCAGCACACTCACGTTTCCTGCTGTCTTAGAGACTCTAGAAACCTATAGCGTGCTTCTTGCACTAAAGCAGAGTGTGATCAATGGATGAGAACTCTGCTGTGTGTTTCTCTTCAGAAACGGAGTTAAATCCCAGGCTCTGAGTCTTCCTACAAGCAAGATTTCTTTTCAGGTAAGGGCAGGTACTTTACAGATCAAACGAACTACATAGTTCACAAAGGTCACACGTTTCTCATCTTATCTGACAAGCATTGGATGTTACAGGACCTCTGGTTTGTATCAGTTTCAGAAGCAAATTTGAACTAGATATGGTCCTTATGTGTAGGAAACATCGTTCTTTTGTTCTGAGCACACTCAAGTTTCCTGATGTATTAGAGACTCTAGAAGGCAAGAGCGTGCTTCTTGCTCTAAAGCAGAGTGTGATCAATGGATGAGAACTGTGCTGTGTTTCACTTCAGGAATGGAGTTAAATCCCAGGCTCTGAGTGTTCCTACAAGCAAGACTTCGTTTCAGGTAAGGGCAGTTACTTTACAGCTCAAACGAACTACGTCGTTCACGAAGATAACACGTTTCTCATGTTAGCTGGCAAGCATTGGGTGTTAGAGGACCAGTGCTTTGTATCAGTTTCAGAAGCAGAGATGAAATAGATATGGTACGTATGTGTAGTCAACACCGTTCTTTTGTTCTGAGCTCACTCAAGTTTCTTGCTGTCTTAGAGAATCTAGAAAGCAAGAGCGTGCTTCTTGCTCTAAAGCAGTGTGTGATCAATGGATGAGAACTCTGCTGTGTGTTTCACTTCAGAAATGGAGTTAAATCCCAGGCTCTGAGTCTTCCTACAAGCAAGACTTTGTTTCAGGTAAGGGCAGTTACTTTACATCTCAAACGAACTTCATCGTTCACGAAGCTCACAGGTTTCTCATCTTATCAGACAAGCATTGGATGTTAGAGGACCTGTGGTTTTTTTCAGTTTCAGAAGCCGAGATGGACTAGATATGGTCCATATGTGTAGAGAACAACGTTCTTTTGTTCTGAGCACACTCGTGTTTCCTGCTGTATTAGAGACTCTAGAAAGCAAGAGCGTGTTTCTTGCTCTAAAGCAGAGTGTGATCCATGGATGATAACTATGCTGTGTGTTTCCCTTCAGAACTGGTGTTAAATCCCAGGCTCTGTGTCTTCCTAAAAGCAAGAATTCATTTCAGGTAAGGGCAGGCAATTTTCAGCTCAAACGAACTACATCATTCACGAAGCTCACACTTTTCTCATCTTTAATGACAAGCATTGGATGTTAGAGGACCTGTGCTTTGTATCAATGTCAGAGGCAGAGTTGGACTAGTTATGGTCCGTATGTGTAGGAACCACCGTTCTTTTGTTCTCAGCACACTCACGTTTCCTGCTGTCTTAGAGACTCTATAAAGCAAGAGCGCTCTTCTTGCTCTAAAGCAGAGTGTGATCAATGGATGAGAACTGTGCTGTGTGTTCCACTTCAGAAATGGAGTTAAATCCCAGGCTCTGAGTCTTCCTACAAGCAAGACTTCGTTTCAGGTAAAGGGCAATAACTTTACATGTCAAATGAACTACCTCATACACGAAGCTCACACGTTTCTCAGTCTTAATTGTAAAGCATTGGATGTTACAGGACCTGTGCTTTGTGTCATTTTCAGAAGAAGAGTTTAAGTAGATATGGTACGTATGTGTAGGAAACATAGTTCTTTTTTTCTAAGCAAAATCACGTTTCCTGCTGTATTAGAGCCTCTAGAAGGAAGAGCGTGCTTCTTGCTCTAAAGCATAGTGTGATTCATGGATGAGAACTGTGCTGTGTGTTTCCTTTCAGAAATGGAGTTAAATCCCATGCTCTGTGTCTTCCTACAAGCAAGAATTCGTTTCAGGTAAGGGAAGTCACTTTTCAGCTCAAACGTACTACATCGTACACGAAGCTAACACGTTTCCCATCTTAACTGAAAAGCATTGGATTTTAGAGGACCAGTGCTTTGTATCATTTTCAGAAGCAGAGTTGGATTAGATATGTTCCGTATGTGTAGGAAACACCGTTCTTTTGTTCTCAGCACACTCACGTTTCCTGCTGTCTTAGAGAATCTAGAAAGCAAGAGCGTGCTTCTTGCTCTAAAGCAGTGTGTGATCTATGGATGAGAACTCTGCTGTGTGTATCACTTCAGAAATGGAGTTAAATCCCAGGCTCTGAGTCTTCCTACAAGCAAGACTTTGTTTCAGGTAAGGGCAGTTACTTTACATCTCAAACGAACTTCATCGTTCACGAAGCTCACAGGTTTCTCATCTTATCAGACAAGCATTGGATGTTAGAGGACCTGAGGTTTGTTTCAGTTTCAGAAGCTGAGTTGAACTAGATACGGTCCGTGTGTGTAGGAAAAACCGTTCTTTTGTTCTGAGCACACTCACATTTCCTGCTGTATTAGAGACTCTAGAAAGCATTAGCATTCTTCTTGCTCTAAAGCAGAGTGTGATCCATGGATGAGAACTATGCTGTGTGTTTCCCTTCAGAACTGGTATAAATCCCAGGCTCTGTGTCTTCCTAAAAGCAAGAATTCATTTCAGGTAAGGGCAGGCAATTTTCAGCTCAAACGAACTACATCATTCACGAAGCTCACACTTTTCTCATCTTTAATGACAAGCATTGGATGTTAGAGGACCTGTGCTTTGTATCAATGTCAGAGGCAGAGTTGGACTAGATATGTTCCGTATGTGTAAGAACCACCATTCTTTTGTTCTCAGCACACTCACGTTTCCTGCTGTCTTAGAGACTCTAGAAAGCAAGAGCGCGCTTCTTGCTCTAAAGCAGAGTGTGATCAATGGATGACAACTGTGCTGTGTGTTCCACTTCAGAAATGGAGTTAAATCCCAGGCTCTGAGTCTTCCTACAAGCAAGACTTCGTTTCAGGTAAAGGGCAGTATCTTTACATGATAAATGTACTACCTCATACACGAAGCTCACACGTTTCTCGGTCTTAATTGAAAAGCATTGGATGTTACAGGACGTGTGCTTTGTGTCATTTTCAGAAGCAGAGTTGAACTTGATATGTTCCTTATGTGTAGGAAACACCGTTCTTTTGTTCTCAGCACACTCACGTTTCCTGCTGTCTTAGAGACTCTAGAAACCTATAGCGTGCTTCTTGCACTAAAGCAGAGTGTGATCAATGGATGAGAACTCTGCTGTGTGTTTCTCTTCAGAAACGGAGTTAAATCCCAGGCTCTGAGTCTTCCTGCAAGCAAGATTTCGTTTCAGGTAAGGGCAGGTACTTTACAGATCAAACGAACTACATAGTTCACAAAGGTCACACGTTTCTCATCTTAACTGACAAGCATTGGATCTTAGAGGACCTCTGGTTTGTATCAGTTTCAGAAGCAAATTTGAACTAGATATGGTCCTTATGTGTAGGAAACACCGTTCTTTTGTTCTGAGCACACTCAAGTTTCCTGCTATATTAGAGACTCTAGAAGTCAAGAGCGTGCTTCTTGCTCTAAAGCAGAGTGTGATCAATGGATGAGAACTGTGCTGTGTTTCACTTCAGGAATGGAGTTAAATCCCAGGCTCTGAGTGTTCCTACAAGCAAGACTTCGTTTCAGGTAAGGGCAGTTACTTTACAGCTCAAACGAACTACATCGTTCACGAAGCTAACACGTTTCTTATGTTAGCTGACAAGCATTGGGTGTTAGAGGACCAGTGCTTTGTATCAGTTTCAGAAGCAGAGATGAAATAGATATGGTACGTATGTGTAGTCAACACCATTCTTTTGTTCTGAGCTCACTCAAGTTTCCTGCTGTCGTAGAGACTCTAGAAAGCTAGAGCGTGCTTCTTGCTCTAAAGCTGTGTGTGATCAATGGATGAGAACTCTGCTGTGTGTTTCACTTCAGAAATGGAGTTAAATCCCAGGCTCTGAGTCTTCCTACAAGCAAGACTTTGTTTCAGGTAAGGGCAGTTACTTTACATCTCAAACGAACTTCATCGTTCACGAAGCTCACAGGTTTCTCATCTTATCAGACAAGCATTGGATGTTAGAGGACCTGTGGTTTTTTTCAGTTTCAGAAGCCGAGTTGGACTAGATATGGTCCATATGTGTAGAGAACAACGTTCTTTTGTTCTGAGCACACTCGTGTTTCCTGCTGTACTAGAGACACTAGAAAGCAAGAGCGTGTTTCTTGCTCTAAAGCAGAGTGTGATCCATGGATGATAACTATGCTGTGTGTTTCCCTTCAGAACTGGTGTTAAATCCCAGGCTCTGTGTCTTCCTAAAAGCAAGAATTCATTTCAGGTAAGGGCAGGCAATTTTCAGCTCAAACGAACTACATCATTCACGAAGCTCACACTTTTCTCATCTTTAATGACAAGCATTGGATGTTAGATTACCTGTGCTTTGTATCAATGTCAGAGGCAGAGTTGGACTAGATATGTTCCGTATGTGTAGGAACCACCATTCTTTTGTTCTCAGCACACTCACGTTTCCTGCTGTCTTAGAGAATCTAGAAAGCAAGAGCGCGCTTCTTGCTCTAAAGCAGAGTGTGATCAATGGATGAGAACTGTGCTGTTTGTTCCACTTCAGAAATGGAGTTAATCCCAGGCTCTGAGTATTCCTACAAGCAAGACTTCGTTTCAGGTAAAGAGCAATAACGTTACATGTCAAATGAACTACCTCATACACGAAGCTCACACGTTTCTCAGTCTTAATTGTAAAGCATTGGATGTTACAGGACCTGTGCTTTGTGTCATTTTCAGAAGAAGAGTTTAAGTAGATATGGTACATATGTGTAGGAAACATAGTTCTTTTTTTCTAAGCAAAATCACGTTTCCTGCTGTATTAGAGCCTCTAGAAAGGAAGAGCGTGCTTCTTGCTCTAAAGCATAGTGTGATACATGGATGAGAACTGTGCTGTGTGTTTGCCTTCAGAAATGGAGTTAAATCCCATGCTCTATGTCTTCCTACAATGAAGAATTCGTTTCAGGTAAGGGAAGTCACTTTTCAGCTCAAACGCACTAAATCGTACACGAAGCTAACACGTTTCCCATCTTAACTGAAAAGCATTGGATTTTAGAGGACCAGTGCTTTGTATCATTTTCAGAAGCAGAGTTGGATTAGATATGTTCTGTATGTGTAGGAAACACTGTTCTTTTGTTCTCAGCACACTCACGTTTCCTGCTTTCTTAGAGAATCTAGAAAGCAAGAGCGTGCTTCTTGCTCTAAAGCAGAGTGTGATCAATGGATGAGAACTCTGTTGTGTGTTTCACTTCAGAAATGGAGTTAAATCCCAGGCTCTGTGACTTCCTACAAGAAAGACTTCGTTTCAAATAAGGGCAGGTACTTTACAGCTCAAAGAACTACATAGTTCCCGAAGCTCACACGTTTCTCATGTTAACTGACAAGCATTGGATGTTAGAGGACCTGTGGTTTGTTTCAGTTTCAGAAGCTGAGTTGAACTAGATACGGTCCGTGTGTGTAGGAAAAACCTTTCTTTTGTTCTGAGCACACTCACATTTCCTGCTGTATTAGAGACGCTAGAAAGCATTAGCATTCTTCTTGCTCTAAAGCAGAGTGTGATCCATGGATGAGAACTATGCTGTGTGTTTCCCTTCAGAACTGGTATAAATCCCAGGCTCTGTGTCTTCCTAAAAGCAAGAATTCATTTCAGGTAAGGGCAGGCAATTTTCAGATCAAACGAACTACATCATTCACGAAGCTCACACTTTTCTCATCTTTAATGACAAGCATTGGATGTTAGAGGACCTGTGCTTTGTATCAATGTCAGAGGCAGAGTTGGACTAGATATGTTCTGTATGTGTAGGAACCACCCATTCTTTTGTTCTCAGCACACTCACGTTTCCTGCTGTCTTAGAGACTCTAGAAAGCAAGAGCGCGCTTCTTGCTCTAAAGCAGAGTGTGATCAATGGATGAGAACTGTGCTGTGTGTTCCACTTCAGAAATGGAGTTAAATCCCAGGCTCTGAGTCTTCCTACAAGCAAGACTTCGTTTCAGGTAAAGGGCAGTATCTTTACATGATAAATGTACTACCTCATACACGAAGCTCACACGTTTCTCGGTCTTAATTGAAAAGCATTGGATGTTACAGGACGTGTGCTTTGTGTCATTTTCAGAAGCAGAGTTGAACTTGATATGTTCCTTATGTGTAGGAAACACCGTTCTTTTGTTCTCAGCACACTCACGTTTCCTGCTGTCTTAGAGACTCTAGAAACCTATAGCGTGCTTCTTGCACTAAAGCAGAGTGTGATCAATGGATGAGAACTCTGCTGTGTGTTTCTCTTCAGAAACGGAGTTAAATCCCAGGCTCTGAGTCTTCCTGCAAGCAAGATTTCGTTTCAGGTAAGGGCAGGTACTTTACAGATCAAACGAACTACATAGTTCACAAAGGTCACACGTTTCTCATCTTAACTGACAAGCATTGGATCTTAGAGGACCTCTGGTTTGTATCAGTTTCAGAAGCAAATTTGAACTAGATATGGTCCTTATGTGTAGGAAACACCGTTCTTTTGTTCTGAGCACACTCAAGTTTCCTGCTATATTAGAGACTCTAGAAGTCAAGAGCGTGCTTCTTGCTCTAAAGCAGAGTGTGATCAATGGATGAGAACTGTGCTGTGTTTCACTTCAGGAATGGAGTTAAATCCCAGGCTCTGAGTGTTCCTACAAGCAAGACTTCGTTTCAGGTAAGGGCAGTTACTTTACAGCTCAAACGAACTACATCGTTCACGAAGCTAACACGTTTCTTATGTTAGCTGACAAGCATTGGGTGTTAGAGGACCAGTGCTTTGTATCAGTTTCAGAAGCAGAGATGAAATAGATATGGTACGTATGTGTAGTCAACACCATTCTTTTGTTCTGAGCTCACTCAAGTTTCCTGCTGTCGTAGAGACTCTAGAAAGCTAGAGCGTGCTTCTTGCTCTAAAGCTGTGTGTGATCAATGGATGAGAACTCTGCTGTGTGTTTCACTTCAGAAATGGAGTTAAATCCCAGGCTCTGAGTCTTCCTACAAGCAAGACTTTGTTTCAGGTAAGGGCAGTTACTTTACATCTCAAACGAACTTCATCGTTCACGAAGCTCACAGGTTTCTCATCTTATCAGACAAGCATTGGATGTTAGAGGACCTGTGGTTTTTTTCAGTTTCAGAAGCCGAGTTGGACTAGATATGGTCCATATGTGTAGAGAACAACGTTCTTTTGTTCTGAGCACACTCGTGTTTCCTGCTGTACTAGAGACTCTAGAAAGCAAGAGCGTGTTTCTTGCTCTAAAGCAGAGTGTGATCCATGGATGATAACTATGCTGTGTGTTTCCCTTCAGAACTGGTGTTAAATCCCAGGCTCTGTGTCTTCCTAAAATCAAGAATTCATTTCAGGTAAGGGCAGGCAATTTTCAGCTCAAACAAACTACATCATTCACGAAGCTCACACTTTTCTCATCTTTAATGACAAGCATTGGATGTTAGAGGACCTGTGCTTTGTATCAATGTCAGAGGCAGAGTTGGACTAGTTATGGTCCGTATGTGTAGGAACCACCGTTCTTTTGTTCTCAGCACACTCACATTTCCTGCTGTCTTAGAGACTCTATAAAGCAAGAGCGCTCTTCATGCTCTAAAGCAGAGTGTGATCAATGGATGAGAACTGTGCTGTGTGTTCCACTTCAGAAATGGAGTTAAATCCCAGGCTCTGAGTCTTCCTACAAGCAAGACTTCGTTTCAGGTAAAGGGCAATAAGTTTACATGTCAAATAAACTACCTCATACACGAAGCTCACACTTTTCTCAGGCTTAATTGTAAAGCATTGGATGTTACAGGACCTGTGCTTTGTGTCATTTTCAGAAGAAGAGTTTAAGTAGATATGGTACGTATGTGTAGGAAACATAGTTCTTTTGTTCTGAGCACACTCGTGTTTCCTGCTGTACTAGAGACTCTAGAAAGCAAGAGGGTGTTTCTTGCTCTAAAGCAGAGTGTGATCGATGGATGATAACTATGCTGTGTGTTTCCCTTCAGAACTGGTGTTAAATCCCAGGCTCTGTGTCTTCCTAAAAGCAAGAATTCATTTCAGGTAAGGGCAGGCAATTTTCAGCTCAAACGAACTACATCATTCACGAAGCTCACACTTTTCTCATCTTTAATGACAAGCATTGGATGTTAGAGGACCTGTGCTTTGTATCAATGTCAGAGGCAGAGTTGGACTAGATATGTTCCGTATGTGTAGGAACCACCCATTCTTTTGTTCTCAGCACACTCACGTTTCCTGCTGTCTTAGAGACTCTAGAAAGCAAGAGCACGCTTCTTGCTCTAAAGCAGAGTGTGATCAATGGATGAGAACTGTGCTGTTTGTTGCACTTCAGAAATGGAGTTAAATCCCAGGCTCTGAGTCTTCCTACAAGCAAGACTTCGTTTCAGGTAAAGGGCAGTATCTTTACATGATAAATGTACTACCTCATACACGAAGCTCACACGTTTCTCGGTCTTAATTGAAAAGCATTGGATGTTACAGGACGTGTGCTTTGTGTCATTTTCAGAAGCAGAGTTGAACTTGATATGTTCCTTATGTGTAGGAAACACCGTTCTTTTGTTCTCAGCACACTCACGTTTCTTGCTGTCTTAGAGACTCTAGAAACCTATAGCGTGCTTCTTGCACTAAAGCAGAGTGTGATCAATGGATGAGAACTCTGCTGTGTGTTTCTCTTCAGAAATGGAGTTAAATCCCAGGCTCTGAGTCTTCCTACAAGCAAGATTTCTTTTCAGGTAAGGGCAGGTACTTTACAGATCAAACGAACTACATAGTTCACAAAGGTCACACATTTCTCATCTTAACTGACAAGCATTGGATGTTAGAGGACCTGTGGTTTTTTTCAGTTTCAGAAGCCGAGTTGGACTAGATATGGTCCATATGTGTAGAGAACAACGTTCTTTTTTTCTGAGCACACTCGTGTTTCCTGCTGTACTAGAGACTCTAGAAATCAAGAGCGTGTTTCTTGCTCTAAAGCAGAGTGTGATCCATGGATGAGAACTGTGCTGTGTGTTTGCCTTCAGAAATGGAGTTAAATCCCATGCTCTATGTCTTCCTACAATGAAGAATTCGTTTCAGGTAAGGGAAGTCACTTTTCAGCTCAAACGCACTAAATCGTACACGAAGCTAACACGTTTCCCATCTTAACTGAAAAGCATTGGATTTTAGAGGACCAGTGCTTTGTATCATTTTCAGAAGCAGAGTTGGATTAGATATGTTCTGTATGTGTAGGAAACACTGTTCTTTTGTTCTCAGCACACTCACGTTTCCTGCTTTCTTAGAGAATCTAGAAAGCAAGAGCGTGCTTCTTGCTCTAAAGCAGAGTGTGATCAATGGATGAGAACTCTTTTGTGTGTTTCACTTCAGAAATGGAGTTAAATCCCAGGCTCTGTGACTTCCTACAAGAAAGACTTCGTTTCAAATAAGGGCAGGTACTTTACAGCTCAAAGGAACTACATAGTTCCCGAAGCTCACACGTTTCTCATGTTAACTGACAAGCATTGGATGTTAGAGGACCTGTGGTTTGTTTCAGTTTCAGAAGGTGAGTTGAACTAGATACGGTCCGTGTGTGTAGGAAAAACCTTTCTTTTGTTCTGAGCACACTCACATTTCCTGCTGTATTAGAGACGCTAGAAAGCATTAGCATTCTTCTTGCTCTAAAGCAGAGTGTGATCCATGGATGAGAACTATGCTGTGTGTTTCCCTTCAGAACTGGTATAAATCCCAGGCTCTGTGTCTTCCTAAAAGCAAGAATTCATTTCAGGTAAGGGCAGGCAATTTTCAGATCAAACGAACTACATCATTCACGAAGCTCACACTTTTCTCATCTTTAATGACAAGCATTGGATGTTAGAGGACCTGTGCTTTGTATCAATGTCAGAGGCAGAGTTGGACTAGATATGTTCTGTATGTGTAGGAACCACCCATTCTTTTGTTCTCAGCACACTCACGTTTCCTGCTGTCTTAGAGACTCTAGAAAGCAAGAGCGCGCTTCTTGCTCTAAAGCAGAGTGTGATCAATGGATGAGAACTGTGCTGTGTGTTCCACTTCAGAAATGGAGTTAAATCCCAGGCTCTGAGTCTTCCTACAAGCAAGACTTCGTTTCAGGTAAAGGGCAGTATCTTTACATGATAAATGTACTACCTCATACACGAAGCTCACACGTTTCTCGGTCTTAATTGAAAAGCATTGGATGTTACAGGACGTGTGCTTTGTGTCATTTTCAGAAGCAGAGTTGAACTTGATATGTTCCTTATGTGTAGGAAACACCGTTCTTTTGTTCTCAGCACACTCACGTTTCCTGCTGTCTTAGAGACTCTAGAAACCTATAGCGTGCTTCTTGCACTAAAGCAGAGTGTGATCAATGCATGAGAACTCTGCTGTGTGTTTCTCTTCAGAAACGGAGTTAAATCCCAGGCTCTGAGTCTTCCTGCAAGCAAGATTTCGTTTCAGGTAAGGGCAGGTACTTTACAGATCAAACGAACTACATAGTTCACAAAGGTCACACGTTTCTCATCTTAACTGACAAGCATTGGATCTTAGAGGACCTCTGGTTTGTATCAGTTTCAGAAGCAAATTTGAACTAGATATGGTCCTTATGTGTAGGAAACACCGTTCTTTTGTTCTGAGCACACTCAAGTTTCCTGCTATTTTAGAGACTCTAGAAGTCAAGAGCGTGCTTCTTGCTCTAAAGCAGAGTGTGATCAATGGATGAGAACTGTGCTGTGTTTCACTTCAGGAATGGAGTTAAATCCCAGGCTCTGAGTGTTCCTACAAGCAAGACTTCGTTTCAGGTAAGGGCAGTTACTTTACAGCTCAAACGAACTACATCGTTCACGAAGCTAACACGTTTCTCATGTTAGCTGACAAGCATTGGGTGTTAGAGGACCAGTGCTTTGTATCAGTTTCAGAAGCAGAGATGAAATAGATATGGTACGTATGTGTAGTCAACACCATTCTTTTTTCTGAGCTCACTGAAGTTTCCTGCTGTCGTAGAGACTCTAGAAAGCTAGAGCGTGCTTCTTGCTCTAAAGCTGTGTGTGATCAATGGATGAGAACTCTGCTGTGTGTTTCACTTCAGAAATGGAGTTAAATCCCAGGCTCTGAGTCTTCCTACAAGCAAGACTTTGTTTCAGGTAAGGGCAGTTACTTTACATCTCAAACGAACTTCATCGTTCACGAAGCTCACAGGTTTCTCATCTTATCAGACAAGCATTGGATGTTAGAGGACCTGTGGTTTTTTTCAGTTTCAGAAGCCGAGTTGGACTAGATATGGTCCATATGTGTAGAGAACAACGTTCTTTTGTTCTGAGCACACTCGTGTTTCCTACTGTACTAGAGACTCTAGAAAGCAAGAGCGTGTTTCTTGCTCTAAAGCAGAGTGTGATCCATGGATGATAACTATGCTGTGTGTTTCCCTTCAGAACTGGTGTTAAATCCCAGGCTCTGTGTCTTCCTAAAAGCAAGAATTCATTTCAGGTAAGGGCAGGCAATTTTCAGCTCAAACGAACTACATCATTCACGAAGCTCACACTTTTCTCATCTTTAATGACAAGCATTGGATGTTAGAGGACCTGTGCTTTGTATCAATGTCAGAGGCAGAGTTGGACTAGTTATGGTCCGTATGTGTAGGAACCACCGTTCTTTTGTTCTCAGCACACTCACATTTCCTGCTGTCTTAGAGACTCTATAAAGCAAGAGCGCTCTTCATGCTCTAAAGCAGAGTGTGATCAATGGATGAGAACTGTGCTGTGTGTTCCACTTCAGAAATGGAGTTAAATCCCAGGCTCTGAGTCTTCCTACAAGCAAGACTTCGTTTCAGGTAAAGGGCAATAAGTTTACATGTCAAATGAACTACCTCATACACGAAGCTCACACTTTTCTCAGTCTTAATTGTAAAGCATTGGATGTTACAGGACCTGTGCTTTGTGTCATTTTAAGAAGAAGAGTTTAAGTAGATATGGTACGTATGTGTAGGAAACATAGTTCTTTTGTTCTGAGCACACTCGTGTTTCCTGCTGTACTAGAGACTCTAGAAAGCAAGAGGGTGTTTCTTGCTCTAAAGCAGAGTGTGATCCATGGATGATAACTATGCTGTGTGTTTCCCTTCAGAACTGGTGTTAAATCCCAGGCTCTGTGTCTTCCTAAAAGCAAGAATTCATTTCAGGTAAGGGCAGGCAATTTTCAGCTCAAACGAACTACATCATTCACGAAGCTCACACTTTTCTCATCTTTAATGACAAGCATTGGATGTTAGAGGACCTGTGCTTTGTATCAATGTCAGAGGCAGAGTTGGACTAGATATGTTCCGTATGTGTAGGAACCACCCATTCTTTTGTTCTCAGCACACTCACGTTTCCTGCTGTCTTAGAGACTCTAGAAAGCAAGAGCGCGCTTCTTGCTCTAAAGCAGAGTGTGATCAATGGATGAGAACTGTGCTGTTTGTTCCACTTCAGAAATGGAGTTAAATCCCAGGCTCTGAGTCTTCCTACAAGCAAGACTTCGTTTCAGGTAAAGGGCAGTATCTTTACATGATAAATGTACTACCTCATACACGAAGCTCACACGTTTCTCGGTCTTAATTGAAAAGCATTGGATGTTACAGGACGTGTGCTTTGTGTCATTTTCAGAAGCAGAGTTGAACTTGATATGTTCCTTATGTGTAGGAAACACCGTTCTTTTGTTCTCAGCACACTCACGTTTCCTGCTGTCTTAGAGACTCTAGAAACCTATAGCGTGCTTCTTGCACTAAAGCAGAGTGTGATCAATGGATGAGAACTCTGCTGTGTGTTTCTCTTCAGAAATGGAGTTAAATCCCAGGCTCTGAGTCTTCCTACAAGCAAGATTTCGTTTCAGGTAAGGGCAGGTACTTTACAGATCAAACGAACTACATAGTTCACAAAGGTCACACATTTCTCATCTTAACTGACAAGCATTGGATGTTAGAGGACCTCTGGTTTGTATCAGTTTCAGAAGCAAATTTGAACTAGATATGGTCCTTATGTGTAGGAAACACCGTTCTTTTGTTCTGAGCACACTCAAGTTTCCTGCTATATTAGAGACTCTAGAAGTCAAGAGCGTGCTTCTTGCTCTAAAGCAGAGTGTGATCAATGGATGAGAACTGTGCTGTGTTTCACTTCAGGAATGGAGTTAAATCCCAGGCTCTGAGTGTTCCTACAAGCAAGACTTCGTTTCAGGTAAGGGCAGTTACTTTACAGCTCAAACGAACTACATCGTTCACGAAGCTAACACGTTTCTTATGTTAGCTGACAAGCATTGGGTGTTAGAGGACCAGTGCTTTGTATCAGTTTCAGAAGCAGAGATGAAATAGATATGGTACGTATGTGTAGTCAACACCATTCTTTTGTTCTGAGCTCACTCAAGTTTCCTGCTGTCGTAGAGACTCTAGAAAGCTAGAGCGTGCTTCTTGCTCTAAAGCTGTGTGTGATCAATGGATGAGAACTCTGCTGTGTGTTTCACTTCAGAAATGGAGTTAAATCCCAGGCTCTGAGTCTTCCTACAAGCAAGACTTTGTTTCAGGTAAGGGCAGTTACTTTACATCTCAAACGAACTTCATCGTTCACGAAGCTCACAGGTTTCTCATCTTATCAGACAAGCATTGGATGTTAGAGGACCTGTGGTTTTTTTCAGTTTCAGAAGCCGAGTTGGACTAGATATGGTCCATATGTGTAGAGAACAACGTTCTTTTGTTCTGAGCACACTCGTGTTTCCTGCTGTACTAGAGACACTAGAAAGCAAGAGCGTGTTTCTTGCTCTAAAGCAGAGTGTGATCCATGGATGATAACTATGCTGTGTGTTTCCCTTCAGAACTGGTGTTAAATCCCAGGCTCTGTGTCTTCCTAAAAGCAAGAATTCATTTCAGGTAAGGGCAGGCAATTTTCAGCTCAAACGAACTACATCATTCACGAAGCTCACACTTTTCTCATCTTTAATGACAAGCATTGGATGTTAGATTACCTGTGCTTTGTATCAATGTCAGAGGCAGAGTTGGACTAGATATGTTCCGTATGTGTAGGAACCACCATTCTTTTGTTCTCAGCACACTCACGTTTCCTGCTGTCTTAGAGAATCTAGAAAGCAAGAGCGCGCTTCTTGCTCTAAAGCAGAGTGTGATCAATGGATGAGAACTGTGCTGTTTGTTCCACTTCAGAAATGGAGTTAATCCCAGGCTCTGAGTATTCCTACAAGCAAGACTTCGTTTCAGGTAAAGAGCAATAACGTTACATGTCAAATGAACTACCTCATACACGAAGCTCACACGTTTCTCAGTCTTAATTGTAAAGCATTGGATGTTACAGGACCTGTGCTTTGTGTCATTTTCAGAAGAAGAGTTTAAGTAGATATGGTACATATGTGTAGGAAACATAGTTCTTTTTTTCTAAGCAAAATCACGTTTCCTGCTGTATTAGAGCCTCTAGAAAGGAAGAGCGTGCTTCTTGCTCTAAAGCATAGTGTGATACATGGATGAGAACTGTGCTGTGTGTTTGCCTTCAGAAATGGAGTTAAATCCCATGCTCTATGTCTTCCTACAATGAAGAATTCGTTTCAGGTAAGGGAAGTCACTTTTCAGCTCAAACGCACTAAATCGTACACGAAGCTAACACGTTTCCCATCTTAACTGAAAAGCATTGGATTTTAGAGGACCAGTGCTTTGTATCATTTTCAGAAGCAGAGTTGGATTAGATATGTTCTGTATGTGTAGGAAACACTGTTCTTTTGTTCTCAGCACACTCACGTTTCCTGCTTTCTTAGAGAATCTAGAAAGCAAGAGCGTGCTTCTTGCTCTAAAGCAGAGTGTGATCAATGGATGAGAACTCTGTTGTGTGTTTCACTTCAGAAATGGAGTTAAATCCCAGGCTCTGTGACTTCCTACAAGAAAGACTTCGTTTCAAATAAGGGCAGGTACTTTACAGCTCAAAGAACTACATAGTTCCCGAAGCTCACACGTTTCTCATGTTAACTGACAAGCATTGGATGTTAGAGGACCTGTGGTTTGTTTCAGTTTCAGAAGCTGAGTTGAACTAGATACGGTCCGTGTGTGTAGGAAAAACCTTTCTTTTGTTCTGAGCACACTCACATTTCCTGCTGTATTAGAGACGCTAGAAAGCATTAGCATTCTTCTTGCTCTAAAGCAGAGTGTGATCCATGGATGAGAACTATGCTGTGTGTTTCCCTTCAGAACTGGTATAAATCCCAGGCTCTGTGTCTTCCTAAAAGCAAGAATTCATTTCAGGTAAGGGCAGGCAATTTTCAGATCAAACGAACTACATCATTCACGAAGCTCACACTTTTCTCATCTTTAATGACAAGCATTGGATGTTAGAGGACCTGTGCTTTGTATCAATGTCAGAGGCAGAGTTGGACTAGATATGTTCTGTATGTGTAGGAACCACCCATTCTTTTGTTCTCAGCACACTCACGTTTCCTGCTGTCTTAGAGACTCTAGAAAGCAAGAGCGCGCTTCTTGCTCTAAAGCAGAGTGTGATCAATGGATGAGAACTGTGCTGTGTGTTCCACTTCAGAAATGGAGTTAAATCCCAGGCTCTGAGTCTTCCTACAAGCAAGACTTCGTTTCAGGTAAAGGGCAGTATCTTTACATGATAAATGTACTACCTCATACACGAAGCTCACACGTTTCTCGGTCTTAATTGAAAAGCATTGGATGTTACAGGACGTGTGCTTTGTGTCATTTTCAGAAGCAGAGTTGAACTTGATATGTTCCTTATGTGTAGGAAACACCGTTCTTTTGTTCTCAGCACACTCACGTTTCCTGCTGTCTTAGAGACTCTAGAAACCTATAGCGTGCTTCTTGCACTAAAGCAGAGTGTGATCAATGGATGAGAACTCTGCTGTGTGTTTCTCTTCAGAAACGGAGTTAAATCCCAGGCTCTGAGTCTTCCTGCAAGCAAGATTTCGTTTCAGGTAAGGGCAGGTACTTTACAGATCAAACGAACTACATAGTTCACAAAGGTCACACGTTTCTCATCTTAACTGACAAGCATTGGATCTTAGAGGACCTCTGGTTTGTATCAGTTTCAGAAGCAAATTTGAACTAGATATGGTCCTTATGTGTAGGAAACACCGTTCTTTTGTTCTGAGCACACTCAAGTTTCCTGCTATATTAGAGACTCTAGAAGTCAAGAGCGTGCTTCTTGCTCTAAAGCAGAGTGTGATCAATGGATGAGAACTGTGCTGTGTTTCACTTCAGGAATGGAGTTAAATCCCAGGCTCTGAGTGTTCCTACAAGCAAGACTTCGTTTCAGGTAAGGGCAGTTACTTTACAGCTCAAACGAACTACATCGTTCACGAAGCTAACACGTTTCTTATGTTAGCTGACAAGCATTGGGTGTTAGAGGACCAGTGCTTTGTATCAGTTTCAGAAGCAGAGATGAAATAGATATGGTACGTATGTGTAGTCAACACCATTCTTTTGTTCTGAGCTCACTCAAGTTTCCTGCTGTCGTAGAGACTCTAGAAAGCTAGAGCGTGCTTCTTGCTCTAAAGCTGTGTGTGATCAATGGATGAGAACTCTGCTGTGTGTTTCACTTCAGAAATGGAGTTAAATCCCAGGCTCTGAGTCTTCCTACAAGCAAGACTTTGTTTCAGGTAAGGGCAGTTACTTTACATCTCAAACGAACTTCATCGTTCACGAAGCTCACAGGTTTCTCATCTTATCAGACAAGCATTGGATGTTAGAGGACCTGTGGTTTTTTTCAGTTTCAGAAGCCGAGTTGGACTAGATATGGTCCATATGTGTAGAGAACAACGTTCTTTTGTTCTGAGCACACTCGTGTTTCCTGCTGTACTAGAGACACTAGAAAGCAAGAGCGTGTTTCTTGCTCTAAAGCAGAGTGTGATCCATGGATGATAACTATGCTGTGTGTTTCCCTTCAGAACTGGTGTTAAATCCCAGGCTCTGTGTCTTCCTAAAAGCAAGAATTCATTTCAGGTAAGGGCAGGCAATTTTCAGCTCAAACGAACTACATCATTCACGAAGCTCACACTTTTCTCATCTTTAATGACAAGCATTGGATGTTAGATTACCTGTGCTTTGTATCAATGTCAGAGGCAGAGTTGGACTAGATATGTTCCGTATGTGTAGGAACCACCATTCTTTTGTTCTCAGCACACTCACGTTTCCTGCTGTCTTAGAGACTCTAGAAAGCAAGAGCGCGCTTCTTGCTCTAAAGCAGAGTGTGATCAATGGATGAGAACTGTGCTGTGTGTTCCACTTCAGAAATGGAGTTAAATCCCAGGCTCTGAGTCTTCCTACAAGCAAGACTTCGTTTCAGGTAAAGGGCAGTATCTTTACATGATAAATGTACTACCTCATACACGAAGCTCACACGTTTCTCGGTCTTAATTGAAAAGCATTGGATGTTACAGGACGTGTGCTTTGTGTCATTTTCAGAAGCAGAGTTGAACTTGATATGTTCCTTATGTGTAGGAAACACCGTTCTTTTGTTCTCAGCACACTCACGTTTCCTGCTGTCTTAGAGACTCTAGAAACCTATAGCGTGCTTCTTGCACTAAAGCAGAGTGTGATCAATGGATGAGAACTCTGCTGTGTGTTTCTCTTCAGAAACGGAGTTAAATCCCAGGCTCTGAGTCTTCCTGCAAGCAAGATTTCGTTTCAGGTAAGGGCAGGTACTTTACAGATCAAACGAACTACATAGTTCACAAAGGTCACACGTTTCTCATCTTAACTGACAAGCATTGGATCTTAGAGGACCTCTGGTTTGTATCAGTTTCAGAAGCAAATTTGAACTAGATATGGTCCTTATGTGTAGGAAACACCGTTCTTTTGTTCTGAGCACACTCAAGTTTCCTGCTATATTAGAGACTCTAGAAGTCAAGAGCGTGCTTCTTGCTCTAAAGCAGAGTGTGATCAATGGATGAGAACTGTGCTGTGTTTCACTTCAGGAATGGAGTTAAATCCCAGGCTCTGAGTGTTCCTACAAGCAAGACTTCGTTTCAGGTAAGGGCAGTTACTTTACAGCTCAAACGAACTACATCGTTCACGAAGCTAACACGTTTCTTATGTTAGCTGACAAGCATTGGGTGTTAGAGGACCAGTGCTTTGTATCAGTTTCAGAAGCAGAGATGAAATAGATATGGTACGTATGTGTAGTCAACACCATTCTTTTGTTCTGAGCTCACTCAAGTTTCCTGCTGTCGTAGAGACTCTAGAAAGCTAGAGCGTGCTTCTTGCTCTAAAGCTGTGTGTGATCAATGGATGAGAACTCTGCTGTGTGTTTCACTTCAGAAATGGAGTTAAATCCCAGGCTCTGAGTCTTCCTACAAGCAAGACTTTGTTTCAGGTAAGGGCAGTTACTTTACATCTCAAACGAACTTCATCGTTCACGAAGCTCACAGGTTTCTCATCTTATCAGACAAGCATTGGATGTTAGAGGACCTGTGGTTTTTTTCAGTTTCAGAAGCCGAGTTGGACTAGATATGGTCCATATGTGTAGAGAACAACGTTCTTTTGTTCTGAGCACACTCGTGTTTCCTGCTGTACTAGAGACTCTAGAAAGCAAGAGCGTGTTTCTTGCTCTAAAGCAGAGTGTGATCCATGGATGATAACTATGCTGTGTGTTTCCCTTCAGAACTGGTGTTAAATCCCAGGCTCTGTGTCTTCCTAAAATCAAGAATTCATTTCAGGTAAGGGCAGGCAATTTTCAGCTCAAACAAACTACATCATTCACGAAGCTCACACTTTTCTCATCTTTAATGACAAGCATTGGATGTTAGAGGACCTGTGCTTTGTATCAATGTCAGAGGCAGAGTTGGACTAGTTATGGTCCGTATGTGTAGGAACCACCGTTCTTTTGTTCTCAGCACACTCACATTTCCTGCTGTCTTAGAGACTCTATAAAGCAAGAGCGCTCTTCATGCTCTAAAGCAGAGTGTGATCAATGGATGAGAACTGTGCTGTGTGTTCCACTTCAGAAATGGAGTTAAATCCCAGGCTCTGAGTCTTCCTACAAGCAAGACTTCGTTTCAGGTAAAGGGCAATAAGTTTACATGTCAAATAAACTACCTCATACACGAAGCTCACACTTTTCTCAGGCTTAATTGTAAAGCATTGGATGTTACAGGACCTGTGCTTTGTGTCATTTTCAGAAGAAGAGTTTAAGTAGATATGGTACGTATGTGTAGGAAACATAGTTCTTTTGTTCTGAGCACACTCGTGTTTCCTGCTGTACTAGAGACTCTAGAAAGCAAGAGGGTGTTTCTTGCTCTAAAGCAGAGTGTGATCGATGGATGATAACTATGCTGTGTGTTTCCCTTCAGAACTGGTGTTAAATCCCAGGCTCTGTGTCTTCCTAAAAGCAAGAATTCATTTCAGGTAAGGGCAGGCAATTTTCAGCTCAAACGAACTACATCATTCACGAAGCTCACACTTTTCTCATCTTTAATGACAAGCATTGGATGTTAGAGGACCTGTGCTTTGTATCAATGTCAGAGGCAGAGTTGGACTAGATATGTTCCGTATGTGTAGGAACCACCCATTCTTTTGTTCTCAGCACACTCACGTTTCCTGCTGTCTTAGAGACTCTAGAAAGCAAGAGCACGCTTCTTGCTCTAAAGCAGAGTGTGATCAATGGATGAGAACTGTGCTGTTTGTTGCACTTCAGAAATGGAGTTAAATCCCAGGCTCTGAGTCTTCCTACAAGCAAGACTTCGTTTCAGGTAAAGGGCAGTATCTTTACATGATAAATGTACTACCTCATACACGAAGCTCACACGTTTCTCGGTCTTAATTGAAAAGCATTGGATGTTACAGGACGTGTGCTTTGTGTCATTTTCAGAAGCAGAGTTGAACTTGATATGTTCCTTATGTGTAGGAAACACCGTTCTTTTGTTCTCAGCACACTCACGTTTCTTGCTGTCTTAGAGACTCTAGAAACCTATAGCGTGCTTCTTGCACTAAAGCAGAGTGTGATCAATGGATGAGAACTCTGCTGTGTGTTTCTCTTCAGAAATGGAGTTAAATCCCAGGCTCTGAGTCTTCCTACAAGCAAGATTTCTTTTCAGGTAAGGGCAGGTACTTTACAGATCAAACGAACTACATAGTTCACAAAGGTCACACATTTCTCATCTTAACTGACAAGCATTGGATGTTAGAGGACCTGTGGTTTTTTTCAGTTTCAGAAGCCGAGTTGGACTAGATATGGTCCATATGTGTAGAGAACAACGTTCTTTTTTTCTGAGCACACTCGTGTTTCCTGCTGTACTAGAGACTCTAGAAATCAAGAGCGTGTTTCTTGCTCTAAAGCAGAGTGTGATCCATGGATGAGAACTGTGCTGTGTGTTTGCCTTCAGAAATGGAGTTAAATCCCATGCTCTATGTCTTCCTACAATGAAGAATTCGTTTCAGGTAAGGGAAGTCACTTTTCAGCTCAAACGCACTAAATCGTACACGAAGCTAACACGTTTCCCATCTTAACTGAAAAGCATTGGATTTTAGAGGACCAGTGCTTTGTATCATTTTCAGAAGCAGAGTTGGATTAGATATGTTCTGTATGTGTAGGAAACACTGTTCTTTTGTTCTCAGCACACTCACGTTTCCTGCTTTCTTAGAGAATCTAGAAAGCAAGAGCGTGCTTCTTGCTCTAAAGCAGAGTGTGATCAATGGATGAGAACTCTTTTGTGTGTTTCACTTCAGAAATGGAGTTAAATCCCAGGCTCTGTGACTTCCTACAAGAAAGACTTCGTTTCAAATAAGGGCAGGTACTTTACAGCTCAAAGGAACTACATAGTTCCCGAAGCTCACACGTTTCTCATGTTAACTGACAAGCATTGGATGTTAGAGGACCTGTGGTTTGTTTCAGTTTCAGAAGGTGAGTTGAACTAGATACGGTCCGTGTGTGTAGGAAAAACCTTTCTTTTGTTCTGAGCACACTCACATTTCCTGCTGTATTAGAGACGCTAGAAAGCATTAGCATTCTTCTTGCTCTAAAGCAGAGTGTGATCCATGGATGAGAACTATGCTGTGTGTTTCCCTTCAGAACTGGTATAAATCCCAGGCTCTGTGTCTTCCTAAAAGCAAGAATTCATTTCAGGTAAGGGCAGGCAATTTTCAGATCAAACGAACTACATCATTCACGAAGCTCACACTTTTCTCATCTTTAATGACAAGCATTGGATGTTAGAGGACCTGTGCTTTGTATCAATGTCAGAGGCAGAGTTGGACTAGATATGTTCTGTATGTGTAGGAACCACCCATTCTTTTGTTCTCAGCACACTCACGTTTCCTGCTGTCTTAGAGACTCTAGAAAGCAAGAGCGCGCTTCTTGCTCTAAAGCAGAGTGTGATCAATGGATGAGAACTGTGCTGTGTGTTCCACTTCAGAAATGGAGTTAAATCCCAGGCTCTGAGTCTTCCTACAAGCAAGACTTCGTTTCAGGTAAAGGGCAGTATCTTTACATGATAAATGTACTACCTCATACACGAAGCTCACACGTTTCTCGGTCTTAATTGAAAAGCATTGGATGTTACAGGACGTGTGCTTTGTGTCATTTTCAGAAGCAGAGTTGAACTTGATATGTTCCTTATGTGTAGGAAACACCGTTCTTTTGTTCTCAGCACACTCACGTTTCCTGCTGTCTTAGAGACTCTAGAAACCTATAGCGTGCTTCTTGCACTAAAGCAGAGTGTGATCAATGCATGAGAACTCTGCTGTGTGTTTCTCTTCAGAAACGGAGTTAAATCCCAGGCTCTGAGTCTTCCTGCAAGCAAGATTTCGTTTCAGGTAAGGGCAGGTACTTTACAGATCAAACGAACTACATAGTTCACAAAGGTCACACGTTTCTCATCTTAACTGACAAGCATTGGATCTTAGAGGACCTCTGGTTTGTATCAGTTTCAGAAGCAAATTTGAACTAGATATGGTCCTTATGTGTAGGAAACACCGTTCTTTTGTTCTGAGCACACTCAAGTTTCCTGCTATTTTAGAGACTCTAGAAGTCAAGAGCGTGCTTCTTGCTCTAAAGCAGAGTGTGATCAATGGATGAGAACTGTGCTGTGTTTCACTTCAGGAATGGAGTTAAATCCCAGGCTCTGAGTGTTCCTACAAGCAAGACTTCGTTTCAGGTAAGGGCAGTTACTTTACAGCTCAAACGAACTACATCGTTCACGAAGCTAACACGTTTCTCATGTTAGCTGACAAGCATTGGGTGTTAGAGGACCAGTGCTTTGTATCAGTTTCAGAAGCAGAGATGAAATAGATATGGTACGTATGTGTAGTCAACACCATTCTTTTTTCTGAGCTCACTGAAGTTTCCTGCTGTCGTAGAGACTCTAGAAAGCTAGAGCGTGCTTCTTGCTCTAAAGCTGTGTGTGATCAATGGATGAGAACTCTGCTGTGTGTTTCACTTCAGAAATGGAGTTAAATCCCAGGCTCTGAGTCTTCCTACAAGCAAGACTTTGTTTCAGGTAAGGGCAGTTACTTTACATCTCAAACGAACTTCATCGTTCACGAAGCTCACAGGTTTCTCATCTTATCAGACAAGCATTGGATGTTAGAGGACCTGTGGTTTTTTTCAGTTTCAGAAGCCGAGTTGGACTAGATATGGTCCATATGTGTAGAGAACAACGTTCTTTTGTTCTGAGCACACTCGTGTTTCCTACTGTACTAGAGACTCTAGAAAGCAAGAGCGTGTTTCTTGCTCTAAAGCAGAGTGTGATCCATGGATGATAACTATGCTGTGTGTTTCCCTTCAGAACTGGTGTTAAATCCCAGGCTCTGTGTCTTCCTAAAAGCAAGAATTCATTTCAGGTAAGGGCAGGCAATTTTCAGCTCAAACGAACTACATCATTCACGAAGCTCACACTTTTCTCATCTTTAATGACAAGCATTGGATGTTAGAGGACCTGTGCTTTGTATCAATGTCAGAGGCAGAGTTGGACTAGTTATGGTCCGTATGTGTAGGAACCACCGTTCTTTTGTTCTCAGCACACTCACATTTCCTGCTGTCTTAGAGACTCTATAAAGCAAGAGCGCTCTTCATGCTCTAAAGCAGAGTGTGATCAATGGATGAGAACTGTGCTGTGTGTTCCACTTCAGAAATGGAGTTAAATCCCAGGCTCTGAGTCTTCCTACAAGCAAGACTTCGTTTCAGGTAAAGGGCAATAAGTTTACATGTCAAATGAACTACCTCATACACGAAGCTCACACTTTTCTCAGTCTTAATTGTAAAGCATTGGATGTTACAGGACCTGTGCTTTGTGTCATTTTAAGAAGAAGAGTTTAAGTAGATATGGTACGTATGTGTAGGAAACATAGTTCTTTTGTTCTGAGCACACTCGTGTTTCCTGCTGTACTAGAGACTCTAGAAAGCAAGAGGGTGTTTCTTGCTCTAAAGCAGAGTGTGATCCATGGATGATAACTATGCTGTGTGTTTCCCTTCAGAACTGGTGTTAAATCCCAGGCTCTGTGTCTTCAAAAGCAAGAATTCATTTCAGGTAAGGGCAGGCAATTTTCAGCTCAAACGAACTACATCATTCACGAAGCTCACACTTTTCTCATCTTTAATGACAAGCATTGGATGTTAGAGGACCTGTGCTTTGTATCAATGTCAGAGGCAGAGTTGGACTAGATATGTTCCGTATGTGTAGGAACCACCCATTCTTTTGTTCTCAGCACACTCACGTTTCCTGCTGTCTTAGAGACTCTAGAAAGCAAGAGCGCGCTTCTTGCTCTAAAGCAGAGTGTGATCAATGGATGAGAACTGTGCTGTTTGTTCCACTTCAGAAATGGAGTTAAATCCCAGGCTCTGAGTCTTCCTACAAGCAAGACTTCGTTTCAGGTAAAGGGCAGTATCTTTACATGATAAATGTACTACCTCATACACGAAGCTCACACGTTTCTCGGTCTTAATTGAAAAGCATTGGATGTTACAGGACGTGTGCTTTGTGTCATTTTCAGAAGCAGAGTTGAACTTGATATGTTCCTTATGTGTAGGAAACACCGTTCTTTTGTTCTCAGCACACTCACGTTTCCTGCTGTCTTAGAGACTCTAGAAACCTATAGCGTGCTTCTTGCACTAAAGCAGAGTGTGATCAATGGATGAGAACTCTGCTGTGTGTTTCTCTTCAGAAATGGAGTTAAATCCCAGGCTCTGAGTCTTCCTACAAGCAAGATTTCGTTTCAGGTAAGGGCAGGTACTTTACAGATCAAACGAACTACATAGTTCACAAAGGTCACACATTTCTCATCTTAACTGACAAGCATTGGATGTTAGAGGACCTCTGGTTTGTATCAGTTTCAGAAGCAAATTTGAACTAGATATGGTCCTTATGTGTAGGAAACATCGTTCTTTTGTTCTGAGCACACTCAAGTTTCCTGATGTATTAGAGACTCTAGAAGGCAAGAGCGTGCTTCTTGCTCTAAAGCAGAGTGTGATCAATGGATGAGAACTGTGCTGTGTGTTCCACTTCAGAAATGGAGTTAAATCCCAGGCTCTGAATCTTCCTACAAGCAAGACTTCGTTTCAGGTAAAGGGCAATAAGTTTACATGTCAAATGAACTACCTCATACACGAAGCTCACACGTTTCTCAGTCTTAATTGTAAAGCATTGGATGTTACAGGACCTGTGCTTTGTGTCATTTTCAGAAGAAGAGTTTAAGTAGATATGGTACGTATGTGTAGGAAACATAGTTCTTTTGTTCTGAGCACACTCGTGTTTCCTGCTGTCCTAGAGACTCTAGAAAGCAAGAGGGTGTTTCTTGCTCTAAAGCAGAGTGTGATCCATGGATGAGAACTATGCTGTGTGTTTCCCTTCAGAACTGGTGTTAAATCCCAGGCTCTGTGTCTTCCTAAAAGCAAGAATTCATTTCAGGTAAGGGCAGGCAATTTTCAGCTCAAACGAACTACATCATTCACGAAGCTCACACTTTTCTCATCTTATCAGACAAGCATTGGATGTTAGAGGACCTGTGCTTTGTATCAATGTCAGAGGCAGAGTTGGACTAGATATGTTCCGTATGTGTAGGAACCACCAATCTTTTGTTCTCAGCACACTCACGTTTCCTGCTGTCTTAGAGACTCTAGAAAGCAAGAGCGCGCTTCTTGCTCTAAAGCAGAGGGTGATCAATGGATGAGAACTGTGCTGTTTGTTCCACTTCAGAAATGGAGTTAAATCCCAGGCTCTGAGTCTTCCTACAAGCAAGACTTCGTTTCAGGTAAAGGGCAGTATCTTTACATGATAAATGTACTACCTCATACACGAAGCTCACACGTTTTTCGGTCTTAATTGAAAAGCATTGGATGTTACAGGACGTGTGCTTTGTGTCATTTTCAGAAGCAGAGTTGAACTTGATATGTTCCTTATGTGTAGGAAACACCGTTCTTTTGTTCTCAGCACACTCACGTTTCCTGCTGTCTTAGAGACTCTAGAAACCTATAGCGTGCTTCTTGCACTAAAGCAGAGTGTGATCAATGGATGAGAACTCTGCTGTGTGTTTCTCTTCAGAAACGGAGTTAAATCCCAGGCTCTGAGTCTTCCTACAAGCAAGATTTCGTTTCAGGTAAGGGCAGGTACTTTACAGATCAAACGAACTACATAGTTCACAAAGGTCACACGTTTCTCATCTTAACTGACAAGCATTGGATGTTAGAGGACCTCTGGTTTGTATCAGTTTCAGAAGCAAATTTGAACTAGATATGGTCCTTATGTGTAGGAAACACCGTTCTTTTGTTCTGAGCACACTAAAGTTTCCTGATGTATTAGAGACTCTAGAAGGCAAGAGCGTGCTTCTTGCTCTAAAGCAGAGTGTGATCAATGGATGAGAACTGTGCTGTGTTTCACTTCAGGAATGGAGTTAAATCCCAGGCTCTGAGTGTTCCTACAAGCAAGACTTCGTTTCAGGTAAGGGCAGTTACTTTACAGCTCAAACGAACTACATTGTTCACAAAGCTAACACGTTTCTCATGTTAGCTGACAAGCATTGGGTGTTAGAGGACCAGTGCTTTGTATCAGTTTCAGAAGCAGAGATGAAATAGATATGGTACGTATGTGCAGTCAACACCGTTCTTTGGTTCTGAGCTCACTCAAGTTTCCTGCTGTTGTAGAGACTCTAGAAAGATAGAGCGTGCTTCTTGCTCTAAAGCAGTGTGTGATCAATGGATGAGAACTCTGCTGTGTGTTTCACTTCAGAAATGGAGTTAAATCCCAGGCTCTGAGTCTTCCTACAAGCAAGACTTTGTTTCAGGTAAGGGCAGTTACTTTGCATCTCAAACGAACTTCATCGTTCACGAAGCTCACAGGTTTCTCATCTTATCAGACAAGCATTGGATGTTAGAGGACCTGTGGTTTTTTTCAGTTTCAGAAGCCGAGTTGGACTAGATATGGTCCATATGTGTAGAGAACAACGTTCTTTTGTTCTGAGCACACTCGTGTTTCCTGCTGTACTAGAGACTCTAGAAAGCAAGAGCATGTTTCTTGCTCTAAAGCAGAGTGTGATCCATGGATGAAAACTATGCTGTGTGTTTCCCTTCAGAACTGGTGTTAAATCCCAGGCTCTGTGTCTTCCTAAAAGCAAGGATTCATTTCAGGTAAGGGCAGGCAATTTTCAGCTCAAACGAACTACATCATTCACGAAGCTCACACTTTTCTCATCTTTAATGACAAGCATTGGATGTTAGAGGACCTGTGCTTTGTATCAATGTCAGAGGCAGAGTTGGACTAGTTATGGTCCGTATGTGTAGGAACCACCGTTCTTTTGTTCTCAGCACACTCACGTTTCCTGCTGTCTTAGAGACTCTATAAAGCAAGAGCGCTCTTCTTGCTCTAAAGCAGAGTGTGATCAATGGATGAGAACTGTGCTGTGTGTTCCACTTCAGAAATGGAGTTAAATCCCAGGCTCTGAGTCTTCCTACAAGCAAGACTTCGTTTCAGGTAAAGGGCAATAAGTTTACATGTCAAATGAACTACCGCATACACGAAGCTCACACGTTTCTCAGTCTTAATTGTAAAGCATTGGATGTTACAGGACCTGTGCTTTGTGTCATTTTCAGAAGAAGAGTTTAAGTAGATATGGTACGTATGTGTAGGAAACATAGTTCTTTTGTTCTGAGCACAGTCGTGTTTCCTGCTGTACTAGAGACTCTAGAAAGCAAGAGGGTGTTTCTTGCTCTAAAGCAGAGTGTGATCCATGGATGATAACTATGCTGTGTGTTTGCCTTCAGAAATGGAGTTAAATCCCATGCTCTGTGTCTTCCTACAAGGAAGACTTCATTGCAGGTAAGGGCAGTAACTTTTCAGCTCAAACGAACTTCATAGTTCAAGAAGCTCACAGGTTTCTCATCTTATCAGACAAGCATTGGATGTTAGAGGACCTGTGGTTTGTTTCAGTTTCAGAAGCCGAGTTGGACTAGATATGGTCCATATGTGTAGAGAACAACGTTCTTTTGTTCTGAGCACACTCGTGTTTCCTGCTGTACTAGAGACTCTAGAAAGCAAGAGCGTGTTTCTTGCTCTAAAGCAGAGTGTGATCCATGGATGATAACTATGCTGTGTGTTTCCCTTCAGAACTGGTGTTAAATCCCAGGCTCTGTGTCTTCCTAAAAGCAAGAATTCATTTCAGGTAAGGGCAGGCAATTTTCAGCTCAAACGAACTACATCATTCACGAAGCTCACACTTTTCTCATCTTTAATGACAAGCATTGGATGTTAGAGGACCTGTGCTTTGTATCAATGTCAGAGGCAGAGTAGGACTAGATATGTTCCGTATGTGTAGGAAACACCATTCTTTTGTTCTCAGCACACTCATGTTTCCTGCTGTACTAGAGAATCTAGAAAGCAAGAGCGTGCTTCTTGCTCTAAAGCAGAGTGTGATCCATGGATGAGAACTATTCTGTGTGTTTCCCTTCAGAAATGGAGTTAAATCCCAGGCTCTGTGTCTTCCTACAATCAAGACTTCGTTTCAGGTAAGGGCAGTTACTTTACAGGTCAAACGAACTACATCGTACACGAAGCTCACACGTTTCGGTCTTAATTTAAAAGCATTGGATGTTACATGAACTGTGCTTTGTGTCAGTTTCAGAAGAGGAGTTGAACTAGATATGGTCCGTATATGTAGGAAACACCGTTCTTTTGTTCTGAGCACACTCATGTTTCCTGCTGTATTAGAGACTCTAGAGAGCAATAGCATTCTTCTGGCTCTAAAGCAGAGTGTGATCCATGTATGATAATTATGCTGTGTGTTTCCATTCACAACTGGAGTTAAATACCAGGCTCTGAGACTTCCTACAAGCAAGACTTCATTTCAGGTAAGGGCAGTAACTTTACAGGTCAAACGAACTACCTCATACACGAAGCTCACGCATTTCTCAGTCTTAATTGAAAAGCATTGGATGTTACAGGACCTGTGCTTTGGGTCATTTTCAGAAGAGGAGTTGAACCTGATATGGTCTGTATGTGTAGGAAACACAGTTCTTTTTTTCTGAGCACAATCACGTTTCCTGCTGTATTAGAGACTCTAGAAAGGAAGAGCGTGCTTCTGGCTCTATACCAGAGTGTGATTCATGGATGAGAACTGTGCTGTGTGTTTCCTTTACAGAAATCGAGTTAAATCCCAGGCTCTGTGTTTTCCTACAAGCAAGACTTCATTTCAGGTAAGGGCAGTCCCTTTTCAGCTCAAACGAACTACATCGTTCACGAAGCTAACACGTTTCTCATGTTAATTGACAAGCATTGGATGTTAGAGGACCTGTGGTTTGTTTCAGTTTCAGAAGCAGAGTTGAACTAGATACAGTTGGTGTGTGTTAGAAACAACGTTCTTTGTTCTGAGCACACTCACGATTCCTGCTGTATTAGAGACTCTAGAAAGCATTAGCATTCTTCTTGCTCTAAAGCAGAGTATGATCCATGGATGAGAACTATGCTGTGTGTTTCACTTCAGAAATGGAATTAAATGCCAGGCTCTGTGTCTTCCTACAAACAAGACTTCGTTTCAGTTAAGGGCAGTCACTTTTCATCTCAAACGAACTACATTGTTCACGTTTCTCATCTTAAATGACAAGCATTGGATGATACAGGACCTGTGTTTTGTACCAATTTCAAGGCAGAGTTGGATTAGATATGGTCCGTATGTGTAGGAAACACCGTTCCTTGGTTCTCAGCACACTCAAGTTTCCTGCTTTCTTAGAGACTCTAGAAAACAAGAGGGTGCTTCTTGCTCTAAAGCAGAGTGTGATCAATGAATGAGAACTCTGCTGTGTGTTCCACTTCAGAAATGGAGTTAAATCCCAGGCTCTGTGTCTTCCTACATGCACTACTTCGTTTCATGTAAGGGCAGTCACTTTTCAGCTCAAACGAACTACATCGTTCACGAAGCTCACACGTTTCTCACCTTAAGTGACAAGCATTGGATGTTAGAGGACCTGTGGTTTGTTTCAGTTTCAGAAGACGAGTTGGACTAGATATGGTCCATATGTGTAGGGAATACCGTTCTTTTGTTCTCAGCATACTCATGTTTCCTGCTCTACTAGAGAATCTAGAAAGCAAGAGCGGGCTTCTTGCTCTAATGCAGAGTGATCCATGGATGAGAACTATTCTGTGTGTTTCCCTTCAGAAATGGAGTTAAATCCCAGGCTCTGTGTCTTCCTACAATCAAGACTTCGTTTCAGGTAAGGGCAGTTACTTTACAGGTCAAACGAACTACATCATACACGAAGCTCACACGTTTCGGTCTTAATTTAAAAGCATTGGATGTTACATGAACTGTGCTTTGTGTCAGTTTCAGAAGAGGAGTTGAACTAGATATGGTCCGTATATGTAGGAAACACCGTTCTTTTGTTCTGAGCACACTCATGTTTCCTGCTGTATTAGAGACTCTAGAGAGCAATAGCATTCTTCTGGCTCTAAAGCAGAGTGTGATCCATGGATGATAATTATGCTGTGTGTTTCCATTCACAACTGGAGTTAAATACCAGGCTCTGAGACTTCCTACAAGCAAGACTTCATTTCAGGTAAGGGCAGTTACTTTACAGGTCAAACGAACTACATCATACACGAAGCTCACACGTTTCGGTCTTAATTTAAAAGCATTGGATGTTACATGAACTGTGCTTTGTGTCAGTTTCAGAAGAGGAGTTGAACTAGATATGGTCCGTATATGTAGGAAACACCGTTCTTTTGTTCTGAGCACACTCATGTTTCCTGCTGTATTAGAGACTCTAGAGAGCAATAGCATTCTTCTGGCTCTAAAGCAGAGTGTGATCCATGTATGATAATTATGCTGTGTGTTTCCATTCACAACTGGAGTTAAATACCAGGCTCTGAGACTTCCTACAAGCAAGACTTCATTTCAGGTAAGGGCAGTAACTTTACAGGTCAAACGAACTACCTCATACACGAAGCTCACGCATTTCTCAGTCTTAATTGAAAAGCATTGGATGTTACAGGACCTGTGCTTTGGGTCATTTTCAGAAGAGGAGTTGAACCTGATATGGTCTGTATGTGTAGGAAACACAGTTCTTTTTTTCTGAGCACAATCACGTTTCCTGCTGTATTAGAGACTCTAGAAAGGAAGAGCGTGCTTCTGGCTCTATACCAGAGTGTGATTCATGGATGAGAACTGTGCTGTGTGTTTCCTTTACAGAAATCGAGTTAAATCCCAGGCTCTGTGTTTTCCTACAAGCAAGACTTCATTTCAGGTAAGGGCAGTCCCTTTTCAGCTCAAACGAACTACATCGTTCACGAAGCTAACACGTTTCTCATGTTAATTGACAAGCATTGGATGTTAGAGGACCTGTGGTTTGTTTCAGTTTCAGAAGCAGAGTTGAACTAGATACAGTTGGTGTGTGTTAGAAACAACGTTCTTTGTTCTGAGCACACTCACGATTCCTGCTGTATTAGAGACTCTAGAAAGCATTAGCATTCTTCTTGCTCTAAAGCAGAGTATGATCCATGGATGAGAACTATGCTGTGTGTTTCACTTCAGAAATGGAATTAAATGCCAGGCTCTGTGTCTTCCTACAAACAAGACTTCGTTTCAGTTAAGGGCAGTCACTTTTCATCTCAAACGAACTACATTGTTCACGTTTCTCATCTTAAATGACAAGCATTGGATGATACAGGACCTGTGTTTTGTACCAATTTCAAGGCAGAGTTGGATTAGATATGGTCCGTATGTGTAGGAAACACCGTTCCTTGGTTCTCAGCACACTCAAGTTTCCTGCTTTCTTAGAGACTCTAGAAAACAAGAGGGTGCTTCTTGCTCTAAAGCAGAGTGTGATCAATGAATGAGAACTCTGCTGTGTGTTCCACTTCAGAAATGGAGTTAAATCCCAGGCTCTGTGTCTTCCTACATGCACTACTTCGTTTCATGTAAGGGCAGTCACTTTTCAGCTCAAACGAACTACATCGTTCACGAAGCTCACACGTTTCTCACCTTAAGTGACAAGCATTGGATGTTAGAGGACCTGTGGTTTGTTTCAGTTTCAGAAGACGAGTTGGACTAGATATGGTCCATATGTGTAGGGAATACCGTTCTTTTGTTCTCAGCATACTCATGTTTCCTGCTCTACTAGAGAATCTAGAAAGCAAGAGCGGGCTTCTTGCTCTAATGCAGA
Organism: Onychomys leucogaster; assembly: GCA_949786385.1. NCBI lineage: Eukaryota > Metazoa > Chordata > Mammalia > Rodentia > Cricetidae > Onychomys > Onychomys leucogaster. The sequence continues at coordinate 136,757 of CATKUP010000286.1, read as the reverse complement.
GTGTGATCCATGGATGAGAACTATTCTGTGTGTTTCCCTTCAGAAATGGAGTTAAATCCCAGGCTCTGTGTCTTCCTACAATCAAGACTTCGTTTCAGGTAAGGGCAGTTACTTTACAGGTCAAACGAACTACATCATACACGAAGCTCACACGTTTCGGTCTTAATTTAAAAGCATTGGATGTTACATGAACTGTGCTTTGTGTCAGTTTCAGAAGAGGAGTTGAACTAGATATGGTCCGTATATGTAGGAAACACCGTTCTTTTGTTCTGAGCACACTCATGTTTCCTGCTGTATTAGAGACTCTAGAGAGCAATAGCATTCTTCTGGCTCTAAAGCAGAGTGTGATCCATGGATGATAATTATGCTGTGTGTTTCCATTCACAACTGGAGATAAATCCCAGGCTCTGAGACTTCCACAAGCAAGACTTCATTTCAGGTAAGGGCAGTAACTTTACAGGTCAAACGAACTACCTCATACACGAAGGTCACGCATTTCTCAGTCTTAATTGAAAAGCATTGGATGTTACAGGACCTGTGCTTTGGGTCATTTTCAGAAGAGGAGTTGAACCTGATATGGTCTGTATGTGTAGGAAACACAGTTCTTTTGTTCTGAGCACAATCACGTTTCCTGCTGTATTAGAGACTCTAGAAAGGAAGAGCGTGCTTCTTCCTCTAAAGCAGAGTGTGATCAATGGATGAGAACTCTGCTGTGTGTTTCACTTCAGAAATGGAGTTAAATCCCAGGCTCTGTGACTTCCTACAAGCAAGACTTCGTTTCAAGTAAGGGCAGGTACTTTACAGCTCAAAGGAACTACATAGTTCCCGAAGCTCACACGTTTCTCATGTTAACTGACAAGCATTGGATGTTCGAGGACCTGTGGTTTGTTTCAGTTTCAGAAGCAGAGTTGATCTAGATACGATCCGTGTGTGTAGGGAAAACCGTTCTTTTGTTCTGAGTACACTCACGTTTCCTCCTGTATTAGAGACTCTAGAAAGCATTAGCATTCTTCTTGCTCTAAAGCAGAGTGTGATCCATGGGTGGGAACTATACTGTGTGTTTCCCTTAAGAAATGGAGTTAAATGCCAGGCTCTGTGTCTTCCTACAAGCAAGATTCGTTTCAGGTAAGGGCAGTCACTTTTCAGCTCAAACGAACTACATCATTCACGAAGCTAACACGTTTTTCATGTTAACTGACAAGCATTGGATGTTAGAGGAACTGTGGTTTGTATCAGTTTGAGTAGCAGAGTTGAACTAGATAAGGTCCGTATGTGTAGTCAACACCGTTCTTTTGTTCTGAGCACACTCAAATTTCCTGTTGTCGTAGAGACTCTAGAAAGCTAGAGCGTGCTTCTTGCTCTAAAGCAGTGTGTGATCAATTGATGAGAATTAAATCCCTTCTCTGTGTCTTCCTACAAGAAAGACTTACTTTCAAGTAAGGGCAGGTACTTTACAGCTCAAAGGAACAACATAGTTCCCGAAGCTCACACGTATCTCATGTTAACTGACAAGCAGTGGATGTTAGAGGACCTGTGGTTTGTTTCAGTTTCAGAAGGTGAGTTGAACTAGATACAGTCCGTGTGTGTAGGAAACACCGTTCTTTTGTTCTGAGCACACTCACGTTTCCTGCTGTATTAGATACTCTAGAAAGCATTAGCATTCTTCTTGCTCTAAAGCAGAGTGTGATCCATGGATGAGAACTATGCTGTGTGTTTCACTTCAGAAATGGAGTTAAATGCCAGGCTCTGTGCCTTCCTACAAGCAAGACTTCGTTTCAGGTAAGGGCACTCACTTTTCAGCTCAAACGAACTACATCGTTCACGAAGCTCACACGTTTCTCATCTTAAATGACAAGCATTGGATGGTAGAGGACCTGTGCTTTGTATCAATTTCAAGGCAGTGTTGGACTAGATATGGTCCGTATGTGTAGGAAACACCGTTCCTTTGTTCTCAGCACACTCATGTTTCCTGCTTTCTTAGAGACTCTAGAAAGCAAGAGCGTGCTTCTTGCTCTAAAGCAGTGTGTGATCAATGAATGAGAACTCTGCTGTGTGTTCCACTTCAGAACTGGAGTTAAATCCCAGGCTCTGTGTCTTCCTACATGTACTACTTCGTTTCAGGTAAGGGCAGTCACTTTTCAGCTCAAACGAACTACATCGTTCACGAAGCTCACACGTTTCTCACCTTAAGTAACAAGCATTGGATGTTAGAGGACCTGTGGTTTGTATCAGTTTGAGAAGCAGAGTTGAACTAGATATGGTCCGTATGTGTAGTCAACACCGTTCTTTTGTTCTGAGCACACTCAAGTTTCCTGCTGTCGTAGAGACTCTCGAAAGCTGGAGCGTGCTTCTTGCTTTAAAGCAGTGTGTGATCAATGGATGAGAACTCTGCTGTGTGTTTCATTTCAGAAATGGCGTTAAATCCCTTCTCTGTGTCTTCCTACAAGAAAGACTTAGTTTTAAGTAAAGGTAGGTACCTTACAGCTCAAAGGAACTACATAGTTCCCGAATCTCACACGTATCTCATGTTAACTGACAAGCATTGGATGTTAGAGGACCTGTGGTTTGTTTCAGTTTCAGAAGCAAAGTTGAACTAGATACAGTCTGTGTGTGTAGGAAACACCGTTCTTTTGTTCTGAGCACACTCACGTTTCCTGCTGTATTAGAGACTCTAGAAAGCATTAGCATTATTCTTGCTCTAATGCAGAGTGTGATCCATGGATGAGAACTATGCTGTGTGTTTCCCTACTGAAATGGAGTTAAATCCCAGGCGTGTGTCTTCCTACAATCAAGACTTCGTTTCAGGTAAGGGCAGTTACTTTACAGGTCAAACGAACTACATCGTACACGAAGCTCACACGTTTCTCGGTCTTAATTGAAAAGCATTCAATGTTACAGGACCTGTGCTTTGTGTCAGTTTCAGAAGAGGAGTTGAACTAGATTTGATCCGTATATGTAGGAAACACCGTGCTTTTGATCTGAGCACACTCATGTTTCCTGCTGTATTAGAGACTCTAGAAAGCAATAGCATTCTTCTTGCTCTAAAGCAGAGTGTGATCCATGCATGAAAACTATGCTGTGTGTTTCCCTTCAGAAATGGAGTTAAATCCCAGACTCTGTGTTTTCCTACATGCAAGAATTCGTTTCAGGTAAGGGCAGGCACTTTTCAGCTCAAACGAACTACATCATTCACGAGGCTCACACGTTTCTCATCTTAAATGACAAGCAAAGGATGATAGAGGACGTGTGCTTTGTATCAATTTCAAGGCAGAGTTGGACTAGATATGGTCCGTATGTGTAGGAAACACCGTTCTTTTGTTCTCAGCACACTCACGTTTCCTGCTTTCTTAGAGACTCTAGAAAGCAAGAGCGTGCTTCTTGCTCTAAAGCAGAGTGTGATCAATGAATGAGAACACTGCTGTGTGTTCCACTTCAGAAATGGAGTTAAATCCCAGGCTCTGAGTCTTCCTACAAGCAAGACTTCGTTTCAGGTAAAGGGCAATAAAGTTACATGTCACATGAACTACCTCATACACGAAGCTCACACGTTTCTCAGTCTTAATTGTAAAGCATTGGATGTTACAGGACCTGTGCTTTGTCTCATTTTCAGAAGAAGAGTTTAAGTAGATATGGTACATATGTGTAGGAAACATAGTTCTTTTTTTCTAAGCAAAATCACGTTTCCTGCTGTATTAGAGCCTCTAGAAAGGAAGAGCGTGCTTCTTGCTCTAAAGCATAGTGTGATTCATGGATGAGAACTGTGCTGTGTGTTTGCCTTCAGAAATGGAGTTAAATCCCATGCTCTGTGTCTTCCTACAAGGAAGAATTCGTTTCAGGTAAGGGAAGTCACTTTTCAGCTCAAACGAACTACATCGTACACGAAGCTAACACGTTTCCCATCTTAACTGAAAAGCATTGGATTTTAGAGGACCAGTGCTTTGTATCATTTTCAGAAGCAGAGATGGATTAGATATGTTCCGTATGTGTAGGAAACACCGTTCTTTTGTTCTCAGCACACCTACGTTTCCTGCTGTCTTAGAGAATCTAGAAAGCAAGAGCGTGCTTCTTGCTCTAAAGCAGAGTGTGATCAATGAATGAGAACTCTGCTGTGTGTTCCACTTCAGAAATGGAGTTAAATCCCAGGCTCTGTGTCTTCCTACATGCACTACTTCGTTTCATGTAAGGGCAGTCACTTTTCAGCTCAAACGAACTACATCGTTCACGAAGCTCACACGTTTCTCACCTTAAGTGACAAGCATTGGATGTTAGAGGACCTGTGGTTTGTTTCAGTTTCAGAAGCCGAGTTGGACTAGATATGGTCCATATGTGTAGGGAACACCGTTCTTTTGTTCTCAGCATACTCATGTTTCCTGCTCTACTAGAGAATCTAGAAAGCAAGAGCGGGCTTCTTGCTCTAATGTAGAGTGTGATCCATGGATGAGAACTATTCTGTGTGTTTCCCTTCAGAAATGGAGTCAAATCCCAGGCTCTGTGTCTTCCTACAATCAAGACTTCGTTTCAGGTAAGGGCAGTTACTTTACAGGTCAAACGAAATACATCGTACACGAAGCTCACACGTTTTGGTCTTAATTTAAAAGCATTGAATGATACATGAACTGTGCTTTGTGTCAGTTTCAGAAGAGGAGTTGAACTAGATATGGTCCGTATATGTAGGAAACACCGTTCTTTTGTTCTGAGCACACTCATGTTTCCTGCTGTATTAGAGACTCTAGAGAGCAATAGCATTCTTCTGGCTCTAAAGCAGAGTGTGATCCATGGATGATAATTATGCTGTGTGTTTCCATTCACAACTGGAGTTAAATCCCAGGCTCTGAGACTTCCTACAAGCAAGACTTCATTTCAGGTAATGGCAGTAACTTTACAGGTCAAAGGAACTACCTCATACACGAAGCTCACGCATTTCTCAGTCTTAATTGAAAAGCATTGGATGTTACAGGACCTGTGCTTTGGGTCATTTTCAGAAGAGGAGTTGAACCTGATATGGTCTGTATGTGTAGGAAACATAGTTCTTTTTTTCTGAGCACAATCACGTTTCCTGCTGTATTAGAGACTCTAGAAAGGAAGAGCGTAGTTCTTGCTCTAAAGCAGAGTGTGATCAATGGATGAGAACTCTGCTGTGTGTTTCACTTCAGAAATGGAGTTAAATCCCAGGCTCTGTGACTTCCTACAAGCAAGACTTCGTTTCAAGTAAGGGCAGGTACTTTACAGCTCAAAGGAACTACATAGTTCCCGAAGCTCACACGTTTCTCATGTTAACTGACAAGCATTGGATGTTCGAGGACCTGTGGTTTTTTTTCAGTTTCAGAAGCAGAGTTGATCTAGATACGATCCGTGTGTGTAGGGAAAACCGTTCTTTTGTTCTGAGTACACTCACGTTTCCTGCTGTATTAGAGACTCTAGAAAGCATTAGCATTCTTCTTGCTCGAAAGCAGAGTGTGATCCATGGGTGGGAACTATACTGTGTGTTTCCCTTAAGAAATGGAGTTAAATGCCAGGCTCTGTGTCTTCCTACAAGCAAGATTCGTTTCAGGTAAGGGCAGTCACTTTTCAGCTCAAACGAACTACTTCGTTCACGAAGCTCACACTGTTCTCATCTTAAATGACAAGCATTGAATGTTAGAGGACCTGTGCTTTGTATCAATGTCAGAAGCATAGTTGAACTAGATATGGTCTGTATGTATAGGAAACACAGTTCCTTTGTTCTCAGCACACTCACATTTCCTGCTGTCTAAGAGACTCTAGAAAGGAAGAGCGTGCTTCTTGCTCTATAGCAGAGTTTGATTCATGGATGAGAACTGTGCTGTGTGTTTCCTGTCAGAAATCGAGTTAAATCCCATGTCTGTGTTTTCCTACAAGCAAGACTTCATTTCAGGTAAGGGCAGTCACTTTTCAGCTCAAACGAACTACATCATTCACGAAGCTAACACGTTTTTCATGTTAACTGACAAGCATTGGATGTTAGAGGAACTGTGGTTTGTATCAGTTTGAGTAGCAGAGTTGAACTAGATAAGGTCCGTATGTGTAGTCAACACCGTTCTTTTGTTCTGAGCACACTCAAATTTCCTGTTGTCCTAGAGACTCTAGAAAGCTAGAGCATGCTTCTTGCTCTAAAGCGGTGTGTGATCAATTGATGAGAATTAAATCCCTTCTCTGTGTCTTCCTACAAGAAAGACTTACTTTCAAGTAAGGGCAGGTACTTTACAGCTCAAAGGAACAACATAGTTCCCGAAGCTCACACGTATCTCATGTTAACTGACAAGCAGTGGATGTTAGAGGACCTGTGGTTTGTTTCAGTTTCAGAAGCAGAGTTGAACTAGATACTGTCTGTGTGTGTAGGAAACACCGTTCTTTTGTTCTGAGCACACTCACGTTTCCTGCTGTATTAGAGACTCTAGAAAGCATTAGCATTCTTCTTGCTCTAAAGCAGAGTGTGATCCATGGATGAGAACTATGCTGTGTGTTTCACTTCAGAAATGGAGTTAAATGCCAGGCTCTGTGTCTTCCTACAAGCAAGACTTCGTTTCAGGTAAGGGCACTCACTTTTCAGCTCAAACGAACTACATCGTTCACGAAGCTCACACGTTTCTCATCTTAAATGACAAGCATTGGATGTTAGAGGACCTGTGGTTTGTTTCAGTTTCAGAAGCAGAGTTGAACTAGATACAGTCCGTGTGTGTTAGAAACAACGTTCTTTGTTCTGAGCACACTCACGATTCCTGCTGTATTAGAGACTCTAGAAAGCATTAGCATTCTTCTTGCTCTAAAGCAAAGTATGATCCATGGATGAGAACTATGCTGTGTGTTTCACTTCAGAAATGGAATTAAATGCCAGGCTCTGTGTCTTCCTACAAGCAAGACTTGGTTTAAGTTAAGGGCAGTCACTTTTCATCTCAAACGAACTACATTGTTCACGTTTCTCATCTTAAATGACAAGCATTGGATGATACAGGACCAGTGTTTTGTACCAATTTCAAGGCAGAGTTGGACTAGATATGGTCCGTATGTGTAGGAAACACCGTTCCTTGGTTCTCAGCACACTCAAGTTTCCTGCTTTCTTAGAGACTCTAGAAAACAAGAGGGTGCTTCTTGCTCTAAAGCAGAGTGTGATCAATGAATGAGAACTCTGCTGTGTGTTCCACTTCAGAAATGGAGTTAAATCCCAGGCTCTGTGTCTTCCTACATGCACTACTTCGTTTCATGTAAGGGCAGTCACTTTTCAGCTCAAACGAACTACATCTTTCACGAAGCTCACACGTTTCTCACCTTAAGTGACAAGCATTGGATGTTAGAGGACCTGTGGTTTGTTTCAGTTTCAGAAACCGAGTTGGACTAGATATGGTCCATATGTGTAGGGAACACCGTTCTTTTGTTCTCAGCATACTCATGTTTCCTGCTCTACTAGAGAATCTAGAAAGCAAGAGCGGGCTTCTTGCTCTAATGCAGAGTGTGATCCATGGATGAGAACTATTCTGTGTGTTTCCCTTCAGAAATGGAGTTAAATCCCAGGCTCTGTGTCTTCCTACAATCAAGACTTCGTTTCAGGTAAGGGCAGTTACTTTACAGGTCAAACGAACTACATCGTACACGAAGCTCACACGTTTCGGTCTTAATTTAAAAGCATTGGATGTTACTTGAACTGTGCTTTGTGTCAGTTTCAGAAGAGGAGTTGAACTAGATATGGTCCGTATATGTAGGAAACACCGTTCTTTTGTTCTGAGCACACTCATGTTTCCTGCTGTATTAGAGACTCTAGAGAGCAATAGCATTCTTCTGGCTCTAAAGCAGAGTGTGATCCATGGATGATAATTATGCTGTTTGTTTCCATTCACAACTGGAGTTAAATTCTAGGCTCTGAGACTTCCTACAAGCAAGACTTCATTTCAGGTAAGGGCAGTAACTTTACAGGTCAAACGAACTACCTCATACACGAAGGTCACGCATTTCTCAGTCTTAATTGAAAAGCATTGGATGTTACAGGACCTGTACTTTGGGTCATTTTCAGAAGAGGAGTTGAACCTGATATGGTCTGTATGTGTAGGAAACACAGTTCTTTTTTTCTGAGCACAATCACGTTTCCTGCTGTATTAGCGACTCTAGAAAGGAAGAGCGTGCTTCTTCCTCTAAAGCAGAGTGTGATCAATGGATGAGAACTCTGCTGTGTGTTTCACTTCAGAAATGGAGTTAAATCCCAGGCTCTGTGACTTCCTACAAGCAAGACTTCGTTTCAAGTAAGGGCAGGTACTTTACAGCTCAAAGGAACTACATAGTTCCCGAAGCTCACACGTTTCTCATGTTAACTGACAAGCATTGGATGTTCGAGGACCTGTGGTTTGCTTCAGTTTCAGAAGCAGAGTTGATCTAGATACGATCCGTGTGTGTAGGGAAAACCGTTCTTTTGTTCTGAGTACACTCACGTTTCCTCCTGTATTAGAGACTCTAGAAAGCATTAGCATTCTTCTTGCTCGAAAGCAGAGTGTGATCCATGGGTGGGAACTATACTGTGTGTTTCACATAAGAAATGAAGTTAAATGCCAGGCTCTGTGTCTTCCTACAAGCAAGATTCGTTTCAGGTAAGGGCAGTCACTTTTCAGCTCAAACGAACTACTTCGTTCACGAAGCTCACACTGTTCTCATCTTAAATGACAAGCATTGAATGTTAGAGGACCTGTGCTTTGTATCAATTTCAGAAGCATAGTTGAACTAGATATGGTCTGTATGTATAGGAAACACAGTTCCTTTGTTCTCAGCACACTCACGTTTCCTGCTGTCTAAGAGACTCTAGAAAGGAAGAGTGTGCTTCTTGCTCTATAGCAGAGTGTGATTCATGGATGCGAACTGTGCTGTGTGTTTCCTTTCAGAAATCGAGTTAAATCCAAGGTCTGTGTTTTCCTACAAGCAAGACTTCATTTCAGGTAAGGGCAGTCACGTTACAGCTCAAACGAACTACATCATTCACGAAGCTAACACGTTTTTCATGTTAACTGACAAGCATTGGATGTTAGAGGAACTGTGGTTTGTATCAGTTTGAGTAGCAGAGTTGAACTAGATAAGGTCCGTATGTGTAGTCAACACCGTTCTTTTGTTCTGAGCACACTCAAGTTTCCTGTTGTCGTAGAGACTCTAGAAAGCTAGAGCGTGCTTCTTGCTCTAAAGCAGTGTGTGATCAATTGATGAGAATTAAATCCCTTCTCTGTGTCTTCCTACAAGAAAGACTTATTTTCAAGTAAGGGCAGGTACTTTACAGCTCAAAGGAACAACATAGTTCCCGAAGCTCACACGTATCTCATGTTAACTGACAAGCAGTGGATGTTAGAGGACCTGTGGTTTGTTTCAGTTTCAGAAGCAGAGTTGAACTAGATACAGTCTGTGTGTGTAGGAAACACCGTTCTTTTGTTCTGAGCACACTCACGTTTCCTGCTGTATTAGAGACTCTAGAAAGCATTAGCATTCTTCTTGCTCTAAAGCAGAGTGTGATCCATGGATCAGAACTATGCTGTGTGTTTCACTTCAGAAATGGAGTTAAATGCCAGGCTCTGTGTCTTCCTACAAGCAAGACTTCGTTTCAGGTAAGGGCACTCACTTTTCAGCTCAAACGAACTACATCGTTCACGAAGCTCACACGTTTCTCATCTTAAATGACAAGCATTGGATGGTAGAGGACCTGTGCCTTGTATCAATTTCAAGGCAGTGTTGGACTAGATATGGTCCGTATGTGTAGGAAACACCGTTCCTTTGTTCTCAGCACACTCATGTTTCCTGCTTTCTTAGAGACTCTAGAAAGCAAGAGCGTGCTTCTTGCTCTAAAGCAGTGTGTGATCAATGAATGAGAACTCTGCTGTGTGTTCCACTTCAGAACTGGAGTTAAATCCCAGGCTCTGTGTCTTCCTACATGTACTACTTCGTTTCAGGTAAGGGCAGTCACTTTTCAGCTCAAACGAACTACATCGTTCACGAAGCTCACACATTTCTCACCTTAAGTAACAAGCATTGGATGTTAGAGGACCTGTGGTTTGTATCAGTTTGAGAAGCAGAGTTGAACTAGATATGGTCCGTATGTGTAGTCAACACCGTTCTTTTGTTCTGAGCACACTCAAGTTTCCTGCTGTCGTAGAGACTCTAGAAAGCTGGAGCGTGCTTCTTGCTTTAAAGCAGTGTGTGATCAATGGATGAGAACTCTGCTGTGTGTTTCATTTCAGAAATGGCGTTAAATCCCTTCTCTGTGTCTTCCTACAAGAAAGACTTAGTTTCAAGTAAAGGTAGGTACTTACAGCTCAAAGGAACTACATAGTTCCCGAAGCTCACACGTATCTCATGTTAAATGACAAGCATTGGATGTTAGAGGACCTGTGGTTTGTTTCAGTTTCAGAAGCAAAGTTGAACTAGATACAGTCCGTGTGTGTAGGAAACACCGTTCTTTTGTTCTGAGCACACTCACGTTTCCTGCTGTATTAGAGACTCTAGAAAGCATTAGCATTATTCTTGCTCTAATGCAGAGTGTGATCCATGGATGAGAACTATGCTGTGTGTTTCCCTACTGAAATGGAATTAAATCCCAGGCTCTGTGTCTTCCTACAATCAAGACTTCGTTTCAGGTAAGGGCAGTTACTTTACAGGTCAAACGAACTACATCGTACACGAAGCTCACACGTTTCTCGGTCTTAATTGAAAAGCATTCAATGTTACAGGACCTGTGCTTTGTGTCAGTTTCAGAAGAGGAGTTAACTAGATTTGATCCGTATATGTAGGAAACACCATTCTTTTGTTCTGAGCACACTCATGTTTCCTGCTGTATTAGAGACTCTAGAAAGCAATAGCATTCTTCTTGCTCTAAAGCAGAGTGTGATCCATGGATGAAAACTATGCTGTGTGTTTCCCTTCAGAAATGGAGTTAAATCCCAGACTCTGTGTTTTCCTACATGCAAGAATTTGTTTCAGGTAAGGGCAGGCACTTTTCAGCTCAAACGAACTACATCATTCACGAAGCTCACACGTTTCTCATCTTAAATGACAAGCATTGGATGATACAGCACGTGTGCTTTGTATCAATTTCAAGGCAGAGTTGGACTAGATATGGTCCGTATGTGTAGGAAACACCGTTCTTTTGTTCTCAGCACACTCACGTTTCCTGCTTTCTTAGAGACTCTAGAAAGCAAGAGCGAGCTTCTTGCTCTGAAGCAGAGTGTGATCAATGGATGAGGACTCTGCTGTGTGTTTCACTTCAGAAATGGAGTTAAATCCCAGGCTCTGTGACTTCCTACAAGCAAGACTTCGTTTCAAGTAAGGGCAGGTACTTTAAAGCTCAAAGGAACTACATAGTTCCCGAAGCTCACACGTTTCTCATGTTAACTGACAAGCATTGGATGTTAGAGGACGTGTGGTTTGTTTTAGTTTCAGAAGCAGAGTTGAACTAGATATGGTCCGTGTGTATAGGGAAAACCGTTCTTTTGTTCTGAGCACACTCACGTTTCCTGCTGTATTAGAGACTCTAGAAAGCATTAGGATTCTTCTTGCTCTAAAGCAGAGTGTGATCCATGGATGAGAACTATGCTGTGTGTTTCCCTTCAGAACTGGAGTTAAATCCCAGGCTCTATGTCTTCCTACAATCAAGACTTCGTTTCAGGTAAGGGCAGTTACTTTACAGGTCAAACAAACTACATCGTACACGAAGCTCACACGTTTCTCGGTCTTAATTGAAAAGCATTCGATGTTACAGGACCTGTGCTTTGTGTCAGTTTCAGAAGAGGAGTTGAACTAGATACAGTCCGTGTGTGTAGGAAACACAGTTCTTTTGTTCTGAGCACAATCACGTTTCCTGCTGTATTAGAGACTCTAGAATGGAAGAGCGTGCTTCTTGCTCTAAAGCAGAGTGTGATCCATGGATGAGAACTATGCTGTGTGTTTGCCTTCAGAAATGGAGTTAAATGCCAGGCTCTGTGTCTTCCTACAAGCAAGACTTCGTTTCAGGTAAGGGCAGTCACTTTTCAGCTCAAACGAACTAGTTCATTCACGAAGCTCACACTTTTCTCATCTTAATTGACAAGCATTGAATGTTAGGGGACCTGTGCTTTGTATCAATTTCAGAAGCATAGTTGAACTAGATATGGTCTGTATGTATAGGAAACACAGTTCTTTTGTTCTCAGCACACTCACGTTTCCTGCTGTCTAAGAGACTCTAGAAAGGAAGAGCGTACTTCTTGCTCTATAGCAGAATGTGATTCAGGGATGAGAACTGTGCTGTGTGTTTCCTTTCAGAAATCGAGTTAAATCCCATGTCTGTGTTTTCCTACAAGCAAGACTTCATTTCAGGTAAGGGCAGTCACTTTTCAGCTCAAACAAACTACATCGTTCACGAAGCTAACACGTTTCTCATGTTAGCTGACAAGCATTGGATGTTAGAGGCCCTGGGGTTTGTATCAGTTTGAGAAGCAGAGTTGAACTAGATATGGTCCGTAAGTGTTGTAAACACCGTTCTTTTGTTCTGAGCACACTCAAGTTTCCTGCTGTCGTAGAGACTCTCGAAAGCTAGAGCGTGCTTCTTGCTCTAAAGCAGTGTGTGATCAATGGATGAGAACTCTGCTGTGTGTTTCATTTCAGAAATGGTGTTAAATCCCTTCTGTGTGTCTTCCTACAAGAAAGACTTAGTTTCAAGTAAGGGCAGGTACTTTACAGCTCAAAGGAACTACATAGTTCCCGAAGCTCACACGTATCTCATGTTAACTGACAAGCATTGTATGTTAGAGGACCTGTGGTTTGTTTCAGTTTCAGAAGCAGAGTTGAACTAGATACAGTCCGTGTGTGTAGGAAACACCGTTCTTTTGTTCTGAGCACACTCACATTTCCTGCTGTATTAGAGACTGTAGAAAGCAATAGCATTCTTTTTGCTCTAAAGCAGAGTGTCATCCATTGATGAGAACTATGCTGTGTGTTTCCCTTCAGAACTGGAGTTAAATCCCAGGCTCTGTGTCTTCCTACAAGCAAGACTTCGTTTCAGGTAAGGGGAGTCACTTTTCAGCTCAAAGGAACTACATCGTACACGAAGCTAACACGTTTCCCATCTTAACTGAAAAGCATTGGATTTTAGAGGACCAGTGCTTTGTATCATTTCAGAAGGAGAGTTGGAATAGATATGTTCCGTATGTGTAGGAAACACCGTTCTTTTGTTCTCAGCACACTCACGTTTCCTGCTGTCTTAGAGAATCTAGAAAGCATTAGCATTATTCTTGCTCTAATGCAGAGTGTGATCCATGGATGAGAACTATGCTGTGTGTTTCCCTACCGAAATGGAGTTAAATCCCAGGCTCTGTGTCTTCCTACAATCAAGACTTCGTTTCAGGTAAGCGCAGTTACTTTACAGGTCAAACGAACTACATCGTACACGAAGCTCACACGTTTCTCGGTCTTAATTGAAAAGCATTCGATGTTACAGGACCTGTGCTTTGTGTCAGTTTCAGAAGAGGAGTTGAACTAGATTTGATCCGTATATGTAGGAAACACCGTTCTTTTGTTCTGAGCACACTCACGTTTCCTGCTGTATTAGAGACTCTAGAAAGCAATAGCATTCTTCTTGCTCTAAAGCAGAGTGTGATCCATGGATGAAAACTCTGCTGTGTGTTTCCCTTCAGAAATGGAGTTAAATCCCAGACTCTGTGTTTTCCTACATGCAAGAATTCGTTTCAGGTAAGGGCAGGCACTTTTCAGCTCAAACGAACTACATCATTCACGAAGCTCACACGTTTCTCATCTTAAATGACAAGCATTGGATAATAGAGGACGTGTGCTTTGTATCAATTTCAAGGCAGAATTGGACTAGATATGGTCCGTATGTGTAGGAAACACCGTTCTTTTGTTCTCAGCACACTCACGTTTCCTGCTTTCTTAGAGACTCTAGAAAGCAAGAGCGTGCTTCTTGCTCTAAAGCAGAGTGTGATCAATGAATGGTAACACTGCTGTGTGTTCCACTTCAGAAATGGAGTTAAATCCCAGGCTCTGAGTCTTCCTACAAGCAAGACTTCGTTTCAGGTAAGGGCAGTCCCTTTTCAGCTCAAACGAACTACATCGTTCACGAAGCTAACACGTTTCTCATGTTAATTGACAAGCATTGGATGTTAGAGGACCTGTGGTTTGTTTCAGTTTCAGAAGCAGAGTTGAACTAGATACAGTCGGTGTGTGTTAGAAACAACATTCTTTGTTCTGAGCACACTCACGATTCCTGCTGTATTAGAGACTCTAGAAAGCATTAGCATTCTTCTTGCTCTAAAGCAGAGTATGATCCATGGATGAGAACTATGCTGTGTGTTTCACTTCAGAAATGGAATTAAATGCCAGGCTCTGTGTCTTCCTACAAGCAAGACTTCGTTTCAGTTAAGGGCAGTCACTTTTCATCTCAAACGAACTACATTGTTCACGTTTCTCATCTTAAATGACAAGCATTGGATGATACAGGACCTGTGTTTTGTACCAATTTCAAGGCAGAGTTGGATTAGATATGGTCCGTATGTGTAGGAAACACCGTTCCTTGGTTCTCAGCACACTCAAGTTTCCTGCTTTCTTAGAGACTCTAGAAAACAAGAGGGTGCTTCTTGCTCTAAAGCAGAGTGTGATCAATGAATGAGAACTCTGCTGTGTGTTCCACTTCAGAAATGGAGTTAAATCCCAGGCTCTGTGTCTTCCTACATGCACTACTTCGTTTCATGTAAGGGCAGTCACTTTTCAGCTCAAACGAACTACATCGTTCACGAAGCTCACACGTTTCTCACCTTAAGTGACAAGCATTGGATGTTAGAGGACCTGTGGTTTGTTTCAGTTTCAGAAGACGAGTTGGACTAGATATGGTCCATATGTGTAGGGAATACCGTTCTTTTGTTCTCAGCATACTCATGTTTCCTGCTCTACTAGAGAATCTAGAAAGCAAGAGCGGGCTTCTTGCTCTAATGCAGAGTGTGATCCATGGATGAGAACTATTCTGTGTGTTTCCCTTCAGAAATGGAGTTAAATCCCAGGCTCTGTGTCTTCCTACAATCAAGACTTCGTTTCAGGTAAGGGCAGTTACTTTACAGGTCAAACGAACTACATCATACACGAAGCTCACACGTTTCGGTCTTAATTTAAAAGCATTGGATGTTACATGAACTGTGCTTTGTGTCAGTTTCAGAAGAGGAGTTGAACTAGATATGGTCCGTATATGTAGGAAACACCGTTCTTTTGTTCTGAGCACACTCATGTTTCCTGCTGTATTAGAGACTCTAGAGAGCAATAGCATTCTTCTGGCTCTAAAGCAGAGTGTGATCCATGGATGATAATTATGCTGTGTGTTTCCATTCACAACTGGAGATAAATCCCAGGCTCTGAGACTTCCTACAAGCAAGACTTCATTTCAGGTAAGGGCAGTAACTTTACAGGTCAAACGAACTACCTCATACACGAAGGTCACGCATTTCTCAGTCTTAATTGAAAAGCATTGGATGTTACAAGACCTGTGCTTTGGGTCATTTTCAGAAGAGGAGTTGAACCTGATATGGTCTGTATGTGTAGGAAACACAGTTCTTTTGTTCTGAGCACAATCACGTTTCCTGCTGTATTAGAGACTCTAGAAAGGAAGAGCGTGCTTCTTGCTCTAAAGCAGAGTGTGATCAATGGATGAGAACTCTGCTGTGTGTTTCACTTCAGAAATGGAGTTAAATCCCAGGCTCTGTGACTTCCTACAAGCAAGACTTCGTTTCAAGTAAGGGCAGGTACTTTACAGCTCAAAGGAACTACATAG
Source organism: Onychomys leucogaster (assembly GCA_949786385.1). Lineage (NCBI taxonomy): Eukaryota > Metazoa > Chordata > Mammalia > Rodentia > Cricetidae > Onychomys > Onychomys leucogaster. The sequence continues at coordinate 120,976 of CATKUP010000286.1, read as the reverse complement.
TTCCCGAAGCTCACACGTTTCTCATGTTAACTGACAAGCATTGGATGTTCGAGGACCTGTGGTTTGTTTCAGTTTCAGAAGCAGAGTTGATCTAGATACGATCCGTGTGTGTAGGGAAAACCGTTCTTTTTTCTGAGTACACTCACGTTTCCTCCTGTATTAGAGACTCTAGAAAGCATTAGCATTCTTCTTGCTCTAAAGCAGAGTGTGATCCATGGGTGGGAACTATACTGTGTGTTTCCCTTAAGAAATGGAGTTAAATGCCAGGCTCTGTGTCTTCCTACAAGCAAGATTCGTTTCAGGTAAGGGCAGTCACTTTTCAGCTCAAACGAACTACATCATTCACGAAGCTAACACGTTTTTCATGTTAACTGACAAGCATTGGATGTTAGAGGAACTGTGGTTTGTATCAGTTTGAGTAGCAGAGTTGAACTAGATAAGGTCCGTATGTGTAGTCAACACCGTTCTTTTGTTCTGAGCACACTCAAATTTCCTGTTGTCGTAGAGACTCTAGAAAGCTAGAGCGTGCTTCTTGCTCTAAAGCAGTGTGTGATCAATTGATGAGAATTAAATCCCTTCTCTGTGTCTTCCTACAAGAAAGACTTACTTTCAAGTAAGGGCAGGTACTTTACAGCTCAAAGGAACAACATAGTTCCCGAAGCTCACACGTATCTCATGTTAACTGACAAGCAGTGGATGTTAGAGGACCTGTGGTTTGTTTCAGTTTCAGAAGGTGAGTTGAACTAGATACAGTCCGTGTGTGTAGGAAACACCGTTCTTTTGTTCTGAGCACACTCACGTTTCCTGCTGTATTAGATACTCTAGAAAGCATTAGCATTCTTCTTGCTCTAAAGCAGAGTGTGATCCATGGATGAGAACTATGCTGTGTGTTTCACTTCAGAAATGGAGTTAAATGCCAGGCTCTGTGCCTTCCTACAAGCAAGACTTCGTTTCAGGTAAGGGCACTCACTTTTCAGCTCAAACGAACTACATCGTTCACGAAGCTCACACGTTTCTCATCTAAAATGACAAGCATTGGATGGTAGAGGACCTGTGCTTTGTATCAATTTCAAGGCAGTGTTGGAGTAGATATGGTCCGTATGTGTAGGAAACACCGTTCCTTTGTTCTCAGCACACTCATGTTTCCTGCTTTCTTAGAGACTCTAGAAAGCAAGAGCGTGCTTCTTGCTCTAAAGCAGTGTGTGATCAATGAATGAGAACTCTGCTGTGTGTTCCACTTCAGAACTGGAGTTAAATCCCAGGCTCTGTGTCTTCCTACATGTACTACTTCGTTTCAGGTAAGGGCAGTCACTTTTCAGCTCAAACGAACTACATCGTTCACGAAGCTCACACGTTTCTCACCTTAAGTAACAAGCATTGGATGTTAGAGGACCTGTGGTTTGTATCAGTTTGAGAAGCAGAGTTGAACTAGATATGGTCCGTATGTGTAGTCAACACCGTTCTTTTGTTCTGAGCACACTCAAGTTTCCTGCTGTCGTAGAGACTCTAGAAAGCTGGAGCGTGCTTCTTGCTTGAAAGCAGTGTGTGATCAATGGATGAGAACTCTGCTGTGTGTTTCATTTCAGAAATGGCGTTAAATCCCTTCTCTGTGTCTTCCTACAAGAAAGACTTAGTTTTAAGTAAAGGTAGGTACCTTACAGCTCAAAGGAACAACATAGTTCCCGAATCTCACACGTATCTCATGTTAACTGACAAGCATTGGATGTTAGAGGACCTGTGGTTTGTTTCAGTTTCAGAAGCAAAGTTGAACTAGATACAGTCCGTGTGTGTAGGAAACACCGTTCTTTTGTTCTGAGCACACTCACGTTTCCTGCTGTATTAGAGACTCTAGAAAGCATTAGCATTATTCTTGCTCTAATGCAGAGTGTGATCCATGGATGAGAACTATGCTGTGTGTTTCCCTACTGAAATGGAGTTAAATCCCAGGCTCTGTGTCTTCCTACAATCAAGACTTCGTTTCAGGTAAGGGCAGTTACTTTACAGGTCAAACGAACTACATCGTACAGGAAGCTCACACGTTTCTCGGTCTTAATTGAAAAGCATTCAATGTTACAGGACCTGTGCTTTGTGTCAGTTTCAGAAGAGGAGTTGAACTAGATTTGATCCGTATATGTAGGAAACACCGTTCTTTTGATCTGAGCACACTCATGTTTCCTGCTGTATTAGAGACTCTAGAAAGCAATAGCATTCTTCTTGCTCTAAAGCAGAGTGTGATCCATGGATGAAAACTATGCTGTGTGTTTCCCTTCAGAAATGGAGTTAAATCCCAGACTCTGTGTTTTCCTACATGCAAGAATTCGTTTCAGGTAAGGGCAGGCACTTTTCAGCTCAAACGAACTACATCATTCACGAAGCTCACACGTTTCTCATCTTAAATGACAAGCATTGGATGATAGAGGACGTGTGCTTTGTATCAATTTCAAGGCAGAGTTGGACTAGATATGGTCCGTATGTGTAGGAAACACCGTTCTTTTGTTCTCAGCACACTCACGTTTCCTGCTTTCTTAGAGACTCTAGAAATCAAGAGCGTGCTTCTTGCTCTAAAGCAGAGTGTGATCAATGAATGAGAACACTGCTGTGTGTTCCACTTCAGAAATGGAGTTAAATCCCAGGCTCTGAGTCTTCCTACAAGCAAGACTTCGTTTCAGGTAAAGGGCAATAAAGTTACATGTCACATGAACTACCTCATACACGAAGCTCACACGTTTCTCAGTCTTAATTGTAAAGCATTGGATGTTACAGGACCTGTGCTTTGTCTCATTTTCAGAAGAAGAGTTTAAGTAGATATGGTACATATGTGTAGGAAACATAGTTCTTTTTTTCTAAGCAAAATCACGTTTCCTGCTGTATTAGAGCCTCTAGAAAGGAAGAGCGTGCTTCTTGCTCTAAAGCATAGTGTGATTCATGGATGAGAACTGTGCTGTGTGTTTGCCTTCAGAAATGGAGTTAAATCCCATGCTCTGTGTCTTCCTACAAGGAAGAATTCGTTTCAGGTAAGGGAAGTCACTTTTCAGCTCAAACGAACTACATCGTACACGAAGCTAACACGTTTCCCATCTTAACTGAAAAGCATTGGATTTTAGAGGACCAGTGCTTTGTATCATTTTCAGAAGCAGAGATGGATTAGATATGTTCCGTATGTGTAGGAAACACCGTTCTTTTGTTCTCAGCACACCTACGTTTCCTGCTGTCTTAGAGAATCTAGAAAGCAAGAGCGTGCTTCTTGCTCTAAAGCAGAGTGTGATCAATGAATGAGAACTCTGCTGTGTGTTCCACTTCAGAAATGGACTTAAATCCCAGGCTCTGTGTCTTCCTACATGCACTACTTCGTTTCATGTAAGGGCAGTCACTTTTCAGCTCAAACGAACTACATCGTTCACGAAGCTCACACGTTTCTCACCTTAAGTGACAAGCATTGGATGTTAGAGGACCTGTGGTTTGTTTCAGTTTCAGAAGCCGAGTTGGACTAGATATGGTCCATATGTGTAGGGAACACCGTTCTTTTGTTCTCAGCATACTCATGTTTCCTGCTCTACTAGAGAATCTAGAAAGCAAGAGCGGGCTTCTTGCTCTAATGTAGAGTGTGATCCATGGATGAGAACTATTCTGTGTGTTTCCCTTCAGAAATGGAGTCAAATCCCAGGCTCTGTGTCTTCCTACAATCAAGACTTCGTTTCAGGTAAGGGCAGTTACTTTACAGGTCAAACGAACTACATCGTACACGAAGCTCACACGTTTCGGTCTTAATTTAAAAGCATTGGATGTTACATGAACTGTGCTTTGTGTCAGTTTCAGAAGAGGGGTTGAACTAGATATGGTCCGTATATGTAGGAAACACCGTTCTTTTGTTCTGAGCACACTCATGTTTCCTGCTGTATTAGAGACTCTAGAGAGCAATAGCATTCTTCTGGCTCTAAAGCAGAGTGTGATCCATGGATGATAATTATGCTGTGTGTTTCCATTCACAACTGGAGTTAAATCCCAGGCTCTGAGACTTCCTACAAGCAAGACTTCATTTCAGGTAATGGCAGTAACTTTACAGGTCAAACGAACTACCTCATACACGAAGCTCACGCATTTCTCAGTCTTAATTGAAAAGCATTGGATGTTACAGGACCTGTGCTTTGGGTCATTTTCAGAAGAGGAGTTGAACCTGATATGGTCTGTATGTGTAGGAAACATAGTTCTTTTTTTCTGAGCACAATCACGTTTCCTGCTGTATTAGAGACTCTAGAAAGGAAGAGCGTGCTTCTTGCTCTAAAGCAGAGTGTGATCAATGGATGAGAACTCTGCTGTGTGTTTCACTTCAGAAATGGAGTTAAATCCCAGGCTCTGTGACTTCCTACAAGCAAGACTTCGTTTCAAGTAAGGGCAGGTACCTTACAGCTCAAAGGAACTACATAGTTCCCGAAGCTCACACGTTTCTCATGTTAACTGACAAGCATTGGATGTTCGAGGACCTGTGGTTTTTTTTCAGTTTGAGAAGCAGAGTTGATCTAGATACGATCCGTGTGTGTAGGGAAAACCGTTCTTTTGTTCTGAGTACACTCACGTTTCCTGCTGAATTAGAGACTCTAGAAAGCATTAGCATTCTTCTTGCTCGAAAGCAGAGCGTGATCCATGGGTGGGAACTATACTGTGTGTTTCCCTTCAGAAATGGAGTTAAATGCCAGGCTCTGTGTCTTCCTACAAGCAAGATTCGTTTCAGGTAAGGGCAGTCACTTTTCAGCTCAAACGAACTACTTCGTTCACGAAGCTCACACTGTTCTCATCTTAAATGACAAGCATTGAATGTTAGAGGACCTGTGCTTTGTATCAATGTCAGAAGCATAGTTGAACTAGATATGGTCTGTATGTATAGGAAACACAGTTCCTTTGTTCTCAGCACACTCACATTTCCTGCTGTCTAAGAGACTCTAGAAAGGAAGAGCGTGCTTCTTGCTCTATAGCAGAGTGTGATTCATGGATGAGAACTGTGCTGTGTGTTTCCTGTCAGAAATCGAGTTAAATCCCATGTCTGTGTTTTCCTACAAGCAAGACTTCATTTCAGGTAAGGGCAGTCACTTTTCAGCTCAAACGAACTACATCATTCACGAAGCTAACACGTTTTTCATGTTAACTGACAAGCATTGGATGTTAGAGGAACTGTGGTTTGTATCAGTTTGAGTAGCAGAGTTGAACTAGATAAGGTCCGTATGTGTAGTCAACACCGTTCTTTTGTTCTGAGCACACTCAAATTTCCTGTTGTCGTAGAGACTCTAGAAAGCTAGAGCGTGCTTCTTGCTCTAAAGCAGTGTGTGATCAATTGATGAGAATTAAATCCCTTCTCTGTGTCTTCCTACAAGAAAGACTTACTTTCAAGTAAGGGCAGGTACTTTACAGCTCAAAGGAACAACATAGTTCCCGAAGCTCACACGTATCTCATGTTAACTGACAAGCAGTGGATGTTAGAGGACCTGTGGTTTGTTTCAGTTTCAGAAGCAGAGTTGAACTAGATACTGTCTGTGTGTGTAGGAAACACCGTTCTTTTGTTCTGAGCACACTCACGTTTCCTGCTGTATTAGAGACTCTAGAAAGCATTAGCATTCTTCTTGCTCTAAAGCAGAGTGTGATCCATGGATGAGAACTATGCTGTGTGTTTCACTTCAGAAATGGAGTTAAATGCCAGGCTCTGTGTCTTCCTACAAGCAAGACTTCGTTTCAGGTAAGGGCACTCACTTTTCAGCTCAAACGAACTACATCGTTCACGAAGCTCACACGTTTCTCATCTTAAAAGACAAGCATTGGATGTTAGAGGACCTGTGGTTTGTTTCAGTTTCAGAAGCAGAGTTGAACTAGATACAGTCCGTGTGTGTTAGAAACAACGTTCTTTGTTCTGAGCACACTCACGATTCCTGCTGTATTAGAGACTCTAGAAAGCATTAGCATTCTTCTTGCTCTAAATCAAAGTATGATCCATGGATGAGAACTATGCTGTGTGTTTCACTTCAGAAATGGAATTAAATGCCAGGCTCTGTGTCTTCCTACAAGCAAGACTTCGTTTCAGTTAAGGGCAGTCACTTTTCATCTCAAACGAACTACATTGTTCACGTTTCTCATCTTAAATGACAAGCATTGGATGATACAGGACCTGTGTTTTGTACCAATTTCAAGGCAGAGTTGGACTAGATATGGTCCGTATGTGTAGGAAACACCGTTCCTTGGTTCTCAGCACACTCAAGTTTCCTGCTTTCTTAGAGACTCTAGAAAACAAGAGGGTGCTTCTTGCTCTAAAGCAGAGTGTGATCAATGAATGAGAACTCTGCTGTGTGTTCCACTTCAGAAATGGAGTTAAATCCCAGGCTCTGTGTCTTCCTACATGCACTACTTCGTTTCATGTAAGGGCAGTCACTTTTCAGCTCAAACGAACTACATCTTTCACGAAGCTCACACGTTTCTCACCTTAAGTGACAAGCATTGGATGTTAGAGGACCTGTGGTTTGTTTCAGTTTCAGAAACCGAGTTGGACTAGATATGGTCCATATGTGTAGGGAACACCGTTCTTTTGTTCTCAGCATACTCATGTTTCCTGCTCTACTAGAGAATCTAGAAAGCAAGAGCGGGCTTCTTGCTCTAATGCAGAGTGTGATCCATGGATGAGAACTATTCTGTGTGTTTCCCTTCAGAAATGGAGTCAAATCCCAGGCTCTGTGTCTTCCTACAATCAAGACTTCGTTTCAGGTAAGGGCAGTTACTTTACAGGTCAAACGAACTACATCGTACACGAAGCTCACACGTTTCGGTCTTAATTTAAAAGCATTGGATGTTACTTGAACTGTGCTTTGTGTCAGTTTCAGAAGAGGAGTTGAACTAGATATGGTCCGTATATGTAGGAAACACCGTTCTTTTGTTCTGAGCACACTCATGTTTCCTGCTGTATTAGAGACTCTAGAGAGCAATAGCATTCTTCTGGCTCTAAAGCAGAGTGTGATCCATGGATGATAATTATGCTGTTTGTTTCCATTCACAACTGGAGTTAAATCCTAGGCTCTGAGACTTCCTACAAGCAAGACTTCATTTCAGGTAAGGGCAGTAACTTTACAGGTCAAACGAACTACCTCATACACGAAGGTCACGCATTTCTCAGTCTTAATTGAAAAGCATTGGATGTTACAGGACCTGTACTTTGGGTCATTTTCAGAAGAGGAGTTGAACCTGATATGGTCTGTATGTGTAGGAAACACAGTTCTTTTTTTCTGAGCACAATCACGTTTCCTGCTGTATTAGAGACTCTAGAAAGGAAGAGCGTGCTTCTTCCTCTAAAGCAGAGTGTGATCAATGGATGAGAACTCTGCTGTGTGTTTCACTTCAGAAATGGAGTTAAATCCCAGGCTCTGTGACTTCCTACAAGCAAGACTTCGTTTCAAGTAAGGGCAGGTACTTTACAGCTCAAAGGAACTACATAGTTCCCGAAGCTCACACGTTTCTCATGTTAACTGACAAGCATTGGATGTTCGAGGACCTGTGGTTTGCTTCAGTTTCAGAAGCAGAGTTGATCTAGATACGATCCGTGTGTGTAGGGAAAACCGTTCTTTTGTTCTGAGTACACTCACGTTTCCTCCTGTATTAGAGACTCTAGAAAGCATTAGCATTCTTCTTGCTCGAAAGCAGAGTGTGATCCATGGGTGGGAACTATACTGTGTGTTTCCCATAAGAAATGAAGTTAAATGCCAGGCTCTGTGTCTTCCTACAAGCAAGATTCGTTTCAGGTAAGGGCAGTCACTTTTCAGCTCAAACGAACTACTTCGTTCACGAAGCTCACACTGTTCTCATCTTAAATGACAAGCATTGAATGTTAGAGGACCTGTGCTTTGTATCAATTTCAGAAACATAGTTGAACTAGATATGGTCTGTGTGTATAGGAAACACAGTTCCTTTGTTCTCAGCACACTCATGTTTCCTGCTGTCTAAGAGACTCTAGAAAGGAAGAGTGTGCTTCTTGCTCTATAGCAGAGTGTGATTCATGGATGCGAACTGTGCTGTGTGTTTCCTTTCAGAAATCGAGTTAAATCCAAGGTCTGTGTTTTCCTACAAGCAAGACTTCATTTCAGGTAAGGGCAGTCACTTTTCAGCTCAAACGAACTACATCATTCACGAAGCTAACACGTTTTTCATGTTAACTGACAAGCATTGGATGTTAGAGGAACTGTGGTTTGTATCAGTTTGAGTAGCAGAGTTGAACTAGATAAGGTCCGTATGTGTAGTCAACACCGTTCTTTTGTTCTGAGCACACTCAAATTTCCTGTTGTCGTAGAGACTCTAGAAAGCTAGAGCGTGCTTCTTGCTCTAAAGCAGTGTGTGATCAATTGATGAGAATTAAATCCCTTCTCTGTGTCTTCCTACAAGAAAGACTTACTTTCAAGTAAGGGCAGGTACTTTACAGCTCAAAGGAACAACATAGTTCCCGAAGCTCACACGTATCTCATGTTAACTGACAAGCAGTGGATGTTAGAGGACCTGTGGTTTGTTTCAGTTTCAGAAGCAGAGTTGAACTAGATACTGTCTGTGTGTGTAGGAAACACCGTTCTTTTGTTCTGAGCACACTCACGTTTCCTGCTGTATTAGAGACTCTAGAAAGCATTAGCATTCTTCTTGCTCTAAAGCAGAGTGTGATCCATGGATGAGAACTATGCTGTGTGTTTCACTTCAGAAATGGAGTTAAATGCCAGGCTCTGTGTCTTCCTACAAGCAAGACTTCGTTTCAGGTAAGGGCACTCACTTTTCAGCTCAAACGAACTACATCGTTCACGAAGCTCACACGTTTCTCATCTTAAAAGACAAGCATTGGATGTTAGAGGACCTGTGGTTTGTTTCAGTTTCAGAAGCAGAGTTGAACTAGATACAGTCCGTGTGTGTTAGAAACAACGTTCTTTGTTCTGAGCACACTCACGATTCCTGCTGTATTAGAGACTCTAGAAAGCATTAGCATTCTTCTTGCTCTAAATCAAAGTATGATCCATGGATGAGAACTATGCTGTGTGTTTCACTTCAGAAATGGAATTAAATGCCAGGCTCTGTGTCTTCCTACAAGCAAGACTTCGTTTCAGTTAAGGGCAGTCACTTTTCATCTCAAACGAACTACATTGTTCACGTTTCTCATCTTAAATGACAAGCATTGGATGATACAGGACCTGTGTTTTGTACCAATTTCAAGGCAGAGTTGGACTAGATATGGTCCGTATGTGTAGGAAACACCGTTCCTTGGTTCTCAGCACACTCAAGTTTCCTGCTTTCTTAGAGACTCTAGAAAACAAGAGGGTGCTTCTTGCTCTAAAGCAGAGTGTGATCAATGAATGAGAACTCTGCTGTGTGTTCCACTTCAGAAATGGAGTTAAATCCCAGGCTCTGTGTCTTCCTACATGCACTACTTCGTTTCATGTAAGGGCAGTCACTTTTCAGCTCAAACGAACTACATCTTTCACGAAGCTCACACGTTTCTCACCTTAAGTGACAAGCATTGGATGTTAGAGGACCTGTGGTTTGTTTCAGTTTCAGAAGACGAGTTGGACTAGATATGGTCCATATGTGTAGGGAACACCGTTCTTTTGTTCTCAGCATACTCATGTTTCCTGCTCTACTAGAGAATCTAGAAAGCAAGAGCGGGCTTCTTGCTCTAATGCAGAGTGTGATCCATGGATGAGAACTATTCTGTGTGTTTCCCTTCAGAAATGGAGTCAAATCCCAGGCTCTGTGTCTTCCTACAATCAAGACTTCGTTTCAGGTAAGGGCAGTTACTTTACAGGTCAAACGAACTACATCGTACACGAAGCTCACACGTTTCGGTCTTAATTTAAAAGCATTGGATGTTACTTGAACTGTGCTTTGTGTCAGTTTCAGAAGAGGAGTTGAACTAGATATGGTCCGTATATGTAGGAAACACCGTTCTTTTGTTCTGAGCACACTCATGTTTCCTGCTGTATTAGAGACTCTAGAGAGCAATAGCATTCTTCTGGCTCTAAAGCAGAGTGTGATCCATGGATGATAATTATGCTGTTTGTTTCCATTCACAACTGGAGTTAAATCCTAGGCTCTGAGACTTCCTACAAGCAAGACTTCATTTCAGGTAAGGGCAGTAACTTTACAGGTCAAACGAACTACCTCATACACGAAGGTCACGCATTTCTCAGTCTTAATTGAAAAGCATTGGATGTTACAGGACCTGTACTTTGGGTCATTTTCAGAAGAGGAGTTGAACCTGATATGGTCTGTATGTGTAGGAAACACAGTTCTTTTTTTCTGAGCACAATCACGTTTCCTGCTGTATTAGAGACTCTAGAAAGGAAGAGCGTGCTTCTTCCTCTAAAGCAGAGTGTGATCAATGGATGAGAACTCTGCTGTGTGTTTCACTTCAGAAATGGAGTTAAATCCCAGGCTCTGTGACTTCCTACAAGCAAGACTTCGTTTCAAGTAAGGGCAGGTACTTTACAGCTCAAAGGAACTACATAGTTCCCGAAGCTCACACGTTTCTCATGTTAACTGACAAGCATTGGATGTTCGAGGACCTGTGGTTTGCTTCAGTTTCAGAAGCAGAGTTGATCTAGATACGATCCGTGTGTGTAGGGAAAACCGTTCTTTTGTTCTGAGTACACTCACGTTTCCTCCTGTATTAGAGACTCTAGAAAGCATTAGCATTCTTCTTGCTCGAAAGCAGAGTGTGATCCATGGGTGGGAACTATACTGTGTGTTTCCCATAAGAAATGAAGTTAAATGCCAGGCTCTGTGTCTTCCTACAAGCAAGATTCGTTTCAGGTAAGGGCAGTCACTTTTCAGCTCAAACGAACTACTTCGTTCACGAAGCTCACACTGTTCTCATCTTAAATGACAAGCATTGAATGTTAGAGGACCTGTGCTTTGTATCAATTTCAGAAACATAGTTGAACTAGATATGGTCTGTGTGTATAGGAAACACAGTTCCTTTGTTCTCAGCACACTCATGTTTCCTGCTGTCTAAGAGACTCTAGAAAGGAAGAGTGTGCTTCTTGCTCTATAGCAGAGTGTGATTCATGGATGCGAACTGTGCTGTGTGTTTCCTTTCAGAAATCGAGTTAAATCCAAGGTCTGTGTTTTCCTACAAGCAAGACTTCATTTCAGGTAAGGGCAGTCACTTTTCAGCTCAAACGAACTACATCATTCACGAAGCTAACACGTTTTTCATGTTAACTGACAAGCATTGGATGTTAGAGGAACTGTGGTTTGTATCAGTTTGAGTAGCAGAGTTGAACTAGATAAGGTCCGTATGTGTAGTCAACACCGTTCTTTTGTTCTGAGCACACTCAAATTTCCTGTTGTCGTAGAGACTCTCGAAAGCTAGAGCGTGCTTCTTGCTCTAAAGCAGTGTGTGATCAATTGATGAGAATTAAATCCCTTCTCTGTGTCTTCCTACAAGAAAGACTTATTTTGAAGTAAGGGCAGGTACTTTACAGCTCAAAGGAACAACATAGTTCCCGAAGCTCACACGTATCTCATGTTAACTGACAAGCAGTGGATGTTAGAGGACCTGTGGTTTGTTTCAGTTTCAGAAGCAGAGTTGAACTAGATACAGTCCGTGTGTGTAGGAAACACCGTTCTTTTGTTCTGAGCACACTCACGTTTCCTGCTGTATTAGAGACTCTAGAAAGCATTAGCATTCTTCTTGCTCTAAAGCAGAGTGTGATCCATGGATCAGAACTAAGCTGTGTGTTTCACTTCAGAAATGGAGTTAAATGCCAGGCTCTGTGTCTTCCTACAAGCAAGACTTCGTTTCAGGTAAGGGCACTCACTTTTCAGCTCAAACGAACTACATCGTTCACGAAGCTCACACGTTTCTCATCTTAAATGACAAGCATTGGATGGTAGAGGACCTGTGCTTTGTATCAATTTCAAGGCAGTGTTGGACTAGATATGGTCCGTATGTGTAGTAAACACCGTTCCTTTGTTCTCAGCACACTCATGTTTCCTGCTTTCTTAGAGACTCTAGAAAGCAAGAGCGTGCTTCTTGCTCTAAAGCAGTGTGTGATCAATGAATGAGAACTCTGCTGTGTGTTCCACTTCAGAACTGGAGTTAAATCCCAGGCTCTGTGTCTTCCTACATGTACTACTTCGTTTCAGGTAAGGGCAGTCACTTTTCAGCTCAAACGAACTACATCGTTCACGAAGCTCACACATTTCTCACCTTAAGTAACAAGCATTGGATGTTAGAGGACCTGTGGTTTGTATCAGTTTGAGAAGCAGAGTTGAACTAGATATGGTCCGTATGTGTAGTCAACACCGTTCTTTTGTTCTGAGCACACTCAAGTTTCCTGCTGTCGTAGAGACTCTAGAAAGCTGGAGCGTGCTTCTTGCTTTAAAGCAGTGTGTGATCAATGGATGAGAACTCTGCTGTGTGTTTCATTTCAGAAATGGCGTTAAATCCCTTCTCTGTGTCTTCCTACAAGAAAGACTTAGTTTCAAGTAAAGGTAGGTACTTACAGCTCAAAGGAACTACATAGTTCCCGAAGCTCACACGTATCTCATGTTAAATGACAAGCATTGGATGTTAGAGGACCTGTGGTTTGTTTCAGTTTCAGAAGCAAATTTGAACTAGATACAGTCCGTGTGTGTAGGAAACACCGTTCTTTTGTTCTGAGCACACTCACATTTCCTGCTGTATTAGAGACTCTAGAAAGCATTAGCATTATTCTTGCTCTAATGCAGAGTGTGATCCATGGATGAGAACTATGCTGTGTGTTTCCCTACTGAAATGGAATTAAATCCCAGGCTCTGTGTCTTCCTACAATCAAGACTTCGTTTCAGGTAAGGGCAGTTACTTTACAGGTCAAACGAACTACATCGTACACGAAGCTCACACGTTTCTCGGTCTTAATTGAAAAGCATTCAATGTTACAGGGCCTGTGCTTTGTGTCAGTTTCAGAAGAGGAGTTGAACTAGATTTGATCCGTATATGTAGGAAACACCGTTCTTTTGTTCTGAGCACACTCATGTTTCCTGCTGTATTAGAGACTCTAGAAAGCAATAGCATTCTTCTTGCTCTAAAGCAGAGTGTGATCCATGGATGAAAACTATGCTGTGTGTTTCCCTTCAGAAATGGAGTTAAATCCCAGACTCTGTGTTTTCCTACATGCAAGAATTTGTTTCAGGTAAGGGCAGGCACTTTTCAGCTCAAACGAACTACATCATTCACGAAGCTCACACGTTTCTCATCTTAAATGACAAGCATTGGATGATACAGCACGTGTGCTTTGTATCAATTTCAAGGCAGAGTTGGACTAGATATGGTCCGTATGTGTAGGAAACACCGTTCTTTTGTTCTCAGCACACTCACGTTTCCTGCTTTCTTAGAGACTCTAGAAAGCAAGAGCGTGCTTCTTGCTCTAAAGCAGAGTGTGATCAATGAATGAGAACACTGCTGTGTGTTCCACTTCAGAAATGGAGTTAAATCCCAGGCTCTGAGTCTTCCTACAAGCAAGACTTCGTTTCAGGTAAGGGCAGTTACTTTACAGGTCAAACAAACTATATCATACACGAAGCTCACAGGTCTCTCGGTCTTAATTGTAATGCATTGGATGTTACAGGACCTGAGCTTTGTGTCATATTCAGAAAAAGAGTTGAACTAGATATGGTCCGTATGTATAGGAAACACAGTTCTTTTGTTCTGAGCACAATCACGTTTCCTGCTGTATTAGAGACTCTAGAAAGGAAGAGCGTGCTACTTGCTCTATAGCAGAGTGTGATTCATGGATGAGAACTGTGCTGTGTGTTTCCTTTCAGAAACTGAGTTAAATCCCAGGCTCTGTGTTTTCCTACAAGCAAGACTTCATTTCAGGTAAGGACAGTCACTTTTCAGCTCAAACGAACTACATCGTTCACGAAGCTAACACGTTTCTCATGTTAGCTGACAAGCATTGGATGTTAGAGGACCTGTGGTTTGTATCAGTTTGAGAAGCAGAGTTGAACTAGATATGGTCCGTATGTGTAGTCAACACCGTTCTTTTGTTCTGAGCACACTCAAGTTTCCTGCTGTCGTAGAGACTCTAGAAAGCTGGAGCGTGCTTCTTGCTTTAAAGCAGTGTGTGATCAATGGATGAGAACTCCGCTGTGTGTTTCATTTCAGAAATTGCGTTAAATCCCTTCTCTGTGTCTTCCTACAAGAAAGACTTAGTTTCAAGTAAAGGTAGGTACTTACAGCTCAAAGGACCAACATAGTTCCCGAAGCTCACACGTATCTCATGTTAACAGACAAGCATTGGATGTTAGAGGACCTGTGGTTTGTTTCAGTTTCAGAAGCAAAGTTGAACTAGATACAGTCCGTGTGTGTAGGAAACACCGTTCTTTTGTTCTGAGCACACTCACGTTTCCTGCTGTATTAGAGACTCTAGAAAGCATTAGCATTATTCTTGCTCTAATGCAGAGTGTGATCCATGGATGAGAACTATGCTGTGTGTTTCCCTACCGAAATGGAGTTAAATCCCAGGCTCTTTGTCTTCCTACAATCAAGACTTCGTTTCAGGTAAGCGCAGTTACTTTACAGGTCAAACGAACTACATCGTACACGAAGCTCACACGTTTCTCGGTCTTAATTGAAAAGCATTCGATGTTACAGGACCTGTGCTTTGTGTCAGTTTCAGAAGAGGAGTTGAACTAGATTTGATCCGTATATGTAGGAAACACCGTTCTTTTGTTCTGAGCACACTCACGTTTCCTGCTGTATTAGAGACTCTAGAAAGCAATAGCATTCTTCTTGCTCTAAAGCACAGTGTGATCCATGGATGAAAACTCTGCTGTGTGTTTCCCTTCAGAAATGGAGTTAAATCCCAGACTCTGTGTTTTCCTACATGCAAGAATTTGTTTCAGGTAAGGGCAGGCACTTTTCAGCTCAAACGAACTACATCATTCACGAAGCTCACACGTTTCTCATCTTAAATGACAAGCATTGGATAATAGAGGACGTGTGCTTTGTATCAATTTCAAGGCAGAGTTGGACTAGATATGATCCGTATGTGTAGGAAACACCGTTCTTTTGTTCTCAGCACACTCACGTTTCCTGCTTTCTTAGAGACTCTAGAAAGCAATAGCGTGCTTCTTGCTCTAAAGCAGAGTGTGATCAATGAATGATAACACTGCTGTGTGTTCCACTTCAGAAATGGAGTTAAATCCCAGGCTCTGAGTCTTCCTACAAGCAAGACTTCGTTTCAGGTAAGGGCAGTTACTTTACAAGTCAAACAAACTATATCATACACGAAGCTCACAGGTCTCTCGTTCTTAATTGTAATGCATTAGATGTTACAGGACCTGTGCTTTGTGTCATATTCAGAAAAAGAGTTGAACTAGATATGGTCCATATGTATAGGAAACACAGTTCTTTTGTTCTGAGCACAATCAAGTTTCCTGCTGTATTAGAGACTCTAGAAAGGAAGAGCGTGCTACTTGCTCTATAGCAGAGTGTGATTCATGGATGAGAACTGTGCTGTGTGTTTCCTTTCAGAAATTGAGTTAAATCCCAGGCTCTGTGTTTTCCTACAAGCAAGACTTCATTTCAGGTAAGGACAGTCACTTTTCAGCTCAAACGAACTACATCGTTCACAAAGCTAACACGTTTCTCATGTTAGCTGACAAGCATGGGATGTTAGAGGACCTGTGGTTTGTATCAGTTTGAGAAGCAGAGTTGAACTAGATATGGTCCGTATGTGTTGTCAACACCGTTCTTTTGTTCTGAGCACACTCAAGTTTCCTGCTGTCGTAGAGACTCTCGAAAGCTAGAGCGTGCTTCTTGCTCTAAAGCAGAGTGTGATCAATGGATGAGAACTCTGCTGTGTGTTTCACTTCAGAAATGGAGTTAAATCCCAGGCTCTGTGACTTCCTACAAGCAAGACTTCGTTTTAATTAAGGGCAGGTACTTTACAGCTCAAAGGAACTAAATAGTTCCCGAAGCTCACACGTTTCTCATGTTAACTGACAAGCATTGGATGTTCGAGGACCTATGGTTTGTTTCAGTTTCAGAAGCAGAGTTGATCTAGATACAATCCGTGTGTGTAGGGAAAACGGTTCTTTTGTTCTGAGTACACTCACGTTTCCTGCTGTATTAGAGACTCTAGAAAGCATTAGCATTCTTCTTGCTCTAAAGCTGAGTGTGATCCATGGGTGGGAACTATACTGTGTGTTTCCCTTAAGAAATGGAGTTAAATGCCAGGCTCTGTGTCTTTCTACAAGCAAGATTCGTTTCAGGTAAGGGCAGTCAATTTTCAGCTCAAATGAACTACTTCGTTCACGAAGCTCACACTGTTCTCATCTTAAATGACAAGCATTGAATGTTAAAGGACCTGTGCTTTGTATCAATTTCAGAAGCATAGTTGAACTAGATATGGTCTGTATGTATAGGAAACACAGTTCCTTTGTTCTCAGCACACTCACGTTTCCTGCTGTCTAAGAGACTCTAGAAAGGAAGAGCGTGCTTCTTGCTCTATAGCAGAGTGTGATTCATGGATGAGAACTATGCTGTGTGTTTCCTTTCAGAAATCGAGTTAAATCCAAGGTCTGTGTTTTCCTACAAGCAAGACTTCATTTCAGGTAAGGGCAGTCACTTTTCAGCTCAAACGAACTACATTGTTCACGAAGCTAACACGTTTTTCATGTTAACTGACAAGCATTGGATGTTAGAGGAACTGTGGTTTGTATCAGTTTGAGTAGCAGAGTTGAACTAGATAAGGTCCGTAAGTGTAGTCAACACCGTTCTTTTGTTCTGAGCACACTCAAGTTTCCTGCTGTAGTAGAGACTCTAGAAAGCTAGAGCGTGCTTCTTGCTCTAAAGCAGTGTGTGATCAATTGATGAGAATTAAATCCCTTCTCTGTGTCTTCCTACAGGAAAGACTTACTTTCAAGTAAGGGCAGGTACTTTACAGGTCAAAGGAACAACATAGTTCCCGAAGCTCACACGTATCTCATGTTAACTGACAAGCAGTGGATGTTAGAGGACCTGTGGTTTGTTTCAGTTTCAGAAGCAGAGTTGAACTAGATACAGTCCGTGTGTGTAGGAAACACCGTTCTTTTGTTCTGAGCACACTCACATTTCCTGCTGTATTAGAGACTCTAGAAAGCATTAGCATTCTTCTTGCTCTAAAGCAGAGTGTGATCCATGGATGAGAACTATGCTGTGTGTTTCACTTCAGAAATGGAGTTAAATGCCAGGCTCTGTGTCTTCCTACAAGCAAGACTTCGTTTCAGGTAAGGGCACTCACTTTTCAGCTCAAACGAACTACATCGTTCACGAAGCTCACACGTTTCTCATCTTAAATGACAAGCATTGGATGGTAGAGGACCTGTGCTTTGTATCAATTTCAAGGCAGTGTTGGACTAGATATGGTCCGTATGTGTAGGAAACACCGATCCTTTGTTCTCAGCACACTCATGTTTCCTGCTTTCTTAGAGACTCTAGAAAGTAAGAGCGTGCTTCTTGCTCTAAAGCAGTGTGTGATCAATGAATGAGAACTCTGCTGTGTGTTCCACTTCAGAACTGGAGTTAAATCCCAGGCTCTGTGTCTTCCTACATGTACTACTTCATTTCAGGTAAGGGCAATCACTTTTCAGCTCAAACGAACTACATCGTTCACGAAGCTCACACGTTTCTCACCTTAAGTAACAAGCATTGGATGTTAGAGGACCTGTGGTTTGTATCAGTTTGAGAAGCAGAGTTGAACTAGATATGGTCCGTATGTGTAGTCAACACCGTTCTTTTGTTCTGAGCACACTCAAGTTTCCTGCTGTCGTAGAGACTCTAGAAAGCTGGAGCGTGCTTCTTGCTTTAAAGCAGTGTGTGATCAATGGATGAGAACTCTGCTGTGTGTTTCACTTCAGAAATGGAGTTAAATCCCAGGCTCTGTGTCTTCCTACATGCACTACTTCGTTTCATGTAAGGGCAGTAACTTTTCAGCTCAAACGAACTACATCGTTCACGAAGCTCACACGTTTCTCACCTTAAGTGACAAGCATTGGATGTTAGAGGACCTGTGGTTTGTTTCAGTTTCAGAAGCCGAGTTGGACTAGATATGGTCCATATGTGTAGGGAACACCGTTCTTTTGTTCTCAGCATACTCATGTTTCCTGCTCTACTAGAGAACCTAGAAAGCAAGAGCGGGCTTCTTGCTCTAATGCAGAGTGTGATCCATGGATGAGAACTATGCTGTGTGTTTCCCTTCAGAAATGGAGTGAAATCCCAGGCTCTGTGTCTTCCTAAAATCAAGACTTCGTTTCAGGTAAGGGCAGTTACTTTACAGGTCAAATGAACTACATCGTACAGGAGGCTCACACGTTTCTCGGTATTAATTGAAAAGCATTCGATGTTACAGGACCTGTGGTTTGTTTCAGTTTCAGAAGCAGAGTTGAACTAGATATGGTCCGTGTGTGTAGGGAACACCGTTCTTTTGTTCTCAGCACACTCACGTTTCCTGCTGTACTAGAGACTCTAGAAAGCAAGAGCGTGCTTCTTGCTCTAAAGCAGAGTGTGATCCATGGATGAGAACTGTGCTGTGTGTTTCCCTTCAGAAATTGAGTTTAATCCCATGCTCTGTGTCTTCCTACAAACAAGACTTCGTTTCAGGTAAGGGGAGTCACTTTTCAGCTCAAAGGAACTACATCGTACAGGAAGCTAACACGTTTCCCATCTTAACTGAAAAGCTTTGGATTTTAGAGGACCAGTGCTTTGTATCATTTTCAGAAGCAGAGTTGGAATAGATATGTTCCGTATGTGTAGGAAACACCGTTCTTTTGTTCTCAGCACACTCACGTTTCCTGCTGTCTTACAGAATCTAGAAAGCAAGAGCGTGCTTCTTGCTCTAAAGCAGAGTGTGATCAATGGATGAGAACTCTGCTGTGTGTTTCACTTCAGGAATGGAGTTAAATCCCAGGCTCTGTGACTTCCTACAAGCAAGACTTCGTTTCAAGTAAGGGCAGGTACTTTACAACTCAAAGGAACTACATAGTTCCCGAAGCTCACACGTTTCTCAGGTTAACTGACAAGCATTGGATGTTCGAGGACCTGTGGTTTGTTTCAGTTTCAGAAGCAGAGTTGATCTAGATACGATCCGTGTGTGTAGGGAAAACCGTTCTTTTGTTCTGAGTACACTCACGTTTCCTGCTGTATTAGAGACTCTAGAAAGCAATAGCATTCTTCTTGATCTAAAGCAGAGTGTGATCCATGGATGAGAACTATGCTGTGTGTTTCCCTTCAGAACTGGAGTTAAATCCCAGGCTCTGTGTCTTCCTACAATCAAGACTTCGTTTCAGGTAAGGGCAGTTACTTTACAGGTCAAACGAACTACATCGTACACGAAGCTTACACTTTTCTCGGTCTTAATTGAAAAGCATTCGATGTTACACGACCTGTGCTTTGTGTCAGTTTCAGAAGAGGAGTTGAACTAGATATGGTCCATATGTGTAGGAAACACAGTTCTTTTGTTCTGAGCACAATCACGTTTCCTGCTGTATTAGAGACTCTAGAATGGAAGAGCGTGCTTCATGCTCTATAGCAGAGTGTGTTTCATGGTTGAGAACTGTGCTGTGTGTTTCCTTTCAGAAATCGAGTTAAATCCAGGGCTCTGTGTTTTCCTACAAGCAAGACTTCATTTCAGGTAAGGGCAGTCACTTTTCAGCTCAACCAAACTACATCGTTCACGAAGCTAACACGTTTCTCATGTTAGCTGACAAGCATTGGATGTTAGAGTACCTGTGGTTTGTTTCAGTTTCAGAAGCAGAGTTGGACTAGATATGGTCCGTATGTGTAGGAAACACTGTTCTTTTGTTCTCAGCACTCTCACGTTTCCTGCTGTCTTAGAGAATCTAGAAAGCAAGAGCGTGCTTCTTGCTCTAAAGCAGAGTGTGATCAATGGATGAGATCTCTGCTGTGTGTTTCACTTCAGAAATGGAGTTAAATCCCAGGCTCTGTGACTTCCTACAAGGAAGACTTCGTTTCAAGTAAGGGCAGGTACTTTACAGCTCAAAGGAACTACATAGTTCCCGAAGCTCACACGTTTCTCATGTTAACTGACAAGCATTGGATGTTAGAGGACCTGTAGTTTGTTTCAGTTTCAGAAGCTGAGTTGAACTAGATACGGTCCGTGTGTGTAGGAAAAACCGTTGATTTGTTCTGAGCACACTCAGGTTTCCTGCTGTATTAGAGACTCTAGAAAGCATTAGCATTCTTCTGGCTCTAAAGCAGAGTGTGATCCATGGATGAGAACTATGCTGTGTGTTTGCCTTCAGAAATGGAGTTAAATGCCAGGCTCTGTGTCTTCCTAAAAGCAAGACTTCGTTTCAGGTAAGGGCAGACACTTTTCAGCTCAAACGAACTAGTTCATTCACGAAGCTCACACTTTTCTCATCTTAATTGACAAGCATTGAATGTTAGGGGACCTGTGCTTTGTATCAATTTCAGAAGCATAGTTGAACTAGATATGGTCTGTATGTATAGGAAACACAGTTCTTTTGTTCTCAGCACACTCACGTTTCCTGCTGTCTAAGAGACTCTAGAAAGGAAGAGCGTGCTTCTTGCTCTATAGCAGAATGTGATTCAGGGATGAGAACTGTGCTGTGGGTTTCCTTTCAGAAATCTAGTTAAATCCCATGTCTGTGTTTTCCTACAAGCAAGACTTCATTTCAGGTAAGGGCAGTCACTTTTCAGGTCAAACGAACTAGTTCATTCACGAAGCTCACACTTTTCTCATCTTAATTGACAAGCATTGAATGTTAGGGGACCTGTGCTTTGTATCAATTTCAGAAGCATAGTTGAACTAGATATGGTCTGTATGTATAGGAAACACAGTTCTTTTGTTCTCAGCACACTCACGTTTCCTGCTGTCTAAGAGACTCTAGAAAGGAAGAGCGTGCTTCTTGCTCTATAGCAGAATGTGATTCAGGGATGAGAACTGTGCTGTGTGTTTCCTTTCAGAAATCGAGTTAAATCCCATGTCTGTGTTTTCCTACAAGCAAGACTTCATTTCAGGTAAGGGCAGTCACTTTTCAGCTCAAACGAACTACATCGTTCACGAAGCTAACACGTTATTCATGTTAAATGACAAGCATTGGATGTTAGAGGACCAGTGCTTTGTATCAGTTTCAGAAGCAGAGTTGGACTGCTTATGGTCTGTATGTTTAGGAAACACAGTTCTTTTGTTCGGAGCACAATCACGTTTCCTGCTGTATTAGAGACTCTAGAAAGGAAGAGCATGCTTCTTGATGTATAGCAGAGTGTGTTTCATGGATGAGAACTGTGCTGTGTTTCCTTTCAGAAATCGAGTTAAATTCCAGGCTCTGTGTTTTCCTACAAGCAAGACTTCATTTCAGGTAAGGGCAGTCACTTTTCAGCCCAAACGAAATACATCGTTCACAAAGCTAACAAGTTACTCATGTTAGCTGACAAGCATTGGATGTTAGAGGACCTGTGGTTTGTTTCAGTTTCAGAAGCCGAGTTGGACTAGATATGGTCCATATGTGTAGGGAACACCGTTCTTTTGTTCTCAGCACACTCATGTTTCCTGCTGTACTAGAGAATCTAGAAAGCAAGAGCATGCTTCTTGCTCTAAAGCAGAGTGTGATCCATGGATGAGAACTATTCTGTGTGTTTCCCTTCAGAAATGGAGTTAAATCCCAGGCTCTGTGTCTTCCTACAATCAAGACTTCGTTTCAGGTAAGGGCAGTTACTTTACAAGTCAAACGAACTACATCGTACACGAAGCTCACACGTTTCGGTCTTAATTTAAAAGCATTGGATGTAACATGAACTGTGCTTTGTGTCAGTTTCAGAAGAGGAGTTGAACTAGATATGGTCCGTATATGTAGGAAACACCGTTCTTTTGTTCTGAGCACACTCATGTTTCCTGCTGCATTAGAGACTCTAGAGAGCAATAGCATTCTTCTGGCTCTAAAGCAGAGTGTGATCCATGGATGATAATTATGCTGTGTGTTTCCATTCACAACTGGAGTTAAATACCAGGCTCTGAGACTTCCTACAAGCAAGACTTCAATTCAGGTAAGGGCAGCAACTTTACAGGTCAAACGAACTACCTCATACACGAAGATCATGCATTTCTCAGTAATAATTGAAAAGCATTGGATGTTACAGGACCTGTGCTTTGGGTCATTTTCAGAAGAGGAGTTGAACCTGATATGGTCTGTATGTGTAGGAAACACAGTTCTTTTTTTCTGAGCACAATCACGTTTCCTGCTGTATTAGAGACTCTAGAAAGGAAGAGCGTGCTTCTTGCTCTATACCAGAGTGTGATTCATGGATGAGCACTGTGCTGTTTGTTTCCTTTACAGAAATCGAGTTAAATCCCAGGCTCTGTGTTTTCCTACAAGCAAGACTTCATTTCAGGTAAGGGCAGTCACTTTTCAGCTCAAACGAACTACTTCATTCACGAAGCTAACACGTTTCTCATGTTAACTGACAAGCATTGGATGTTAGAGGACCTGTGGTTTGTTTCAGTTTCAGAAGCAGAGTTGAACTAGATACAGTCCGTGTGTGTTAGAAACAACGTTCTTTGTTCTGAGCACACTCACGATTCCTGCTGTATTAGAGACTCTAGAAAGCATTAGCATTCTTCTTGCTCTAAAGCAGAGTATGATCCATGGATGAGAACTATGCTGTGTGTTTCACTTCAGAAATGGAATTAAATGCCAGGCTCTGTGTCTTCCTACAAGCAAGACTTGGTTTCAGTTAAGGGCAGTCACTTTTCATCTCAAACGAACTACATTGTTCACGTTTCTCATCTTAAATGACAAGCATTGGATGAT
Organism: Onychomys leucogaster; assembly: GCA_949786385.1. Lineage (NCBI taxonomy): Eukaryota > Metazoa > Chordata > Mammalia > Rodentia > Cricetidae > Onychomys > Onychomys leucogaster. The sequence goes on along the minus strand of CATKUP010000286.1, from coordinate 98,158 downwards.
ACAGGACCTGTGCTTTGTATCAATTTCAAGGCAGAATTGGACTAGATATGGTCCGTATGTGTAGGAAACACCGTTCCTTGGTTCTCAGCACACTCACGTTTCCTGCTATACTAGAGACTCTAGAAACCAAGAGCGTGCTTCTTGCTCTAAAGCAGAGTGTGATCCATGGATGAGAACTGTGCTGTGTGTTTCCCTTCAGAAATTGAGTTTAATCGCATGCTCTGTGTCTTCCTACAAGCAAGACTTCGTTCCAGGTAAGGGGAGTCACTTTTCAGCTCAAACAAACTACATCGTACACGAAGCTAACACGTTTCCCATCTTAACTGAAAAGCATTGGATTTTAGAGGACCAGTGCATTGTATCATTTTCAGAAGCAGAGTTGGAATAGATATGTTCCGTATGTGTAGGAAACACTGTTCTTTTGTTCTCAGCACACTCACGTTTCCTGCTGTCTTAGAGAATCTAGAAAGCAAGAGCATGCTTCTTGCTCTAAAGCAGAGTGTGATCAATGGATGAGATCTCTGCTGTGTGTTTCACTTCAGAAATGGAGTTAAATCCCAGGCTCTGTGACTTCCTACAAGCAAGACTTCCTTTCAAGTAAGGGCAGGTACTTTACAGCTCAAAGGAACTACATAGTTCCTGAAGCTCACACGTTTCTCATGTTAACTGACAAGCATTGGATGTTAGAGGACCTGTGGTTTGTTTCAGTTTCAGAAGCAGATTTGATCTAGATACGATCCGTGTGTGTAGGGAAAACCGTTCTTTTGTTCTGAGCACACTCACGTTTACTGTTGTATTAGAGACTCTAGAAAGCATTAGAATTCTTCTTGCTCTAAAGCAGAGTGTGATCCATGGGTGGGAACTATGCTGTGTGTTTACCTTAAGAAATGGAGTTAAATGCCAGGCTCTGTGTCTTCCTACAAGCAAGATTCGTTTCAGGTAAGGGCATTCACTTTTCAGCTCAAACGAACTACTTCGTTCACGAAGCTCACACTGTTCTCATCTTAAATGACAAGCATTGAATGTTAGAGGACCTGTGCTTTGTATCAATTTCAGAAGCATAGTTGAAATAGATATGGTCTGTATGTATAGGAAACACAGTTCCTTTGTTCTCAGCACACTCACATTTCCTGCTGTCTAAGAGACTCTAGAAAGGAAGAGCGTGCTTCTTTCTCTATAGCAGAGTGTGATTCATGGATGAGAACTTTACTGTGTGTTTCCTTTCAGAAATCGAGTTAAATCCCAGGCTCTGTGTCTTCCTACAATCAAGACTTCGTTTCAGGTAAGGGCAGTTACTTTACAGGTCAAACGAACTACATCGTACACGAAGCTCACATGTTTCTCGGTCTTAATTGAAAAGCATTCGATGTTACAGGACCTGTGCTTTGTGTCAGTTTCAGAAGAGGAGTTGAACTAGATTTGATCAGTATATGTAGGAAACACCGTTCTTTTGTTCTGAGCACACTCACGTTTCCTGCTGTATTAGAGACTCTAGAAAGCAATAGCATTCTTCTTGCTCTAAAGCAGAGTGTGATCCATGGATGATAACTATGCTGTGTGTTTCCCTTCAGAAATGGAGTTAAATCCCTGGCTCTGTTTCTTCCTACAAGCAAGACTTCGTTTCAGGTAAGGGCAGGCACTTTTCAGCTCAAACGAACTACATCGTTCACGAAGCTCACACGTTTCTCATCTTAAATGACAAGCATTGGATGGTAGAGGACCTGTGCTTTGTATCAATTTCAAGGCAGTGTTGGACTAGATATGGTCCGTATGTGTAGGAAACACCGTTCCTTTGTTCTCAGCACACTCATGTTTCCTGCTTTCTTAGAGACTCTAGAAAGCAAGAGCGTGCTTCTTGCTCTAAAGCAGTGTGTGATCAATGAATGAGAACTCTGCTGTGTGTTCCACTTCAGAAATGGAGTTAAATCCCAGGCTCTGTGTCTTCCTACATGTACTACTTCGTTTCAGGTAAGGGCAGTCACTTTTCAGCTCAAACGAACTACATCGTTCACAAAGCTCACACGTTTCTCACCTTAAGTAACAAGCATTGGATGTTAGAGGACCTGTGGTTTGTATCAGGTTGAGAAGCAGAGTTGAACTAGATATGGTCCATATGTGTAGTCAACACCGTTCTTTTGTTCTGAGCACACTCAAGTTTCCTGCTGTCGTAGAGACTCTAGAAAGCTAGAGTGTGCTTCGTGCTCTATAGCAGTGTGTGATCAATGGATGAGAACTCTGCTGTGTGTTTCATTTCAGAAATGGCATTAAATCCCTTCTCTGTGTCTTCCTACAAGAAAGACTTACTTTCAAGTAAGGGCAGGTACTTTACAGCTCAAAGGAACAACATAGTTCCCGAAGCTCACACGTATCTCATGTTAACTGACAAGCAGTGGATGTTAGAGGACCTGTGGTTTGTTTCAGTTTCAGAAGCAGAGTTGAACTAGATACAGTCCGTGTGTGTAGGAAACACCGTTCTTTTGTTCTGAGCACACTCACGTTTCCTGCGGTATTAGAGACTCTAGAAAGCATTAGCATTCTTCTTGCTCTAAAGCAGAGTGTGATCCATGGATGAGAACTGTGCTGTGTGTTTCACTTCAGAAATGGAGTTAAATGCCAGGCTCTGTGTCTTCCTACAAGCAAGATTTCGTTTCAGGTAAGGGCACTCACTTTTCAGCTCAAACGAACTACATCGTTCACGAAGCTCACACGTTTCTCATCTTAAATGACAAGCATTGGATGGTAGAGGACCTGTGCTTTGTATCAATTTCAAGGCAGTGTTGGACTAGATATGGTCCGTATGTGTAGGAAACACCGTTCCTTTGTTCTCAGCACACTCATGTTTCCTGCTTTCTTAGAGAGTCTAGAAAGCAAGAGCGTGCTTCTTGCTCTAAAGCAGTGTGTGATCAATGAATGAGAACTCTGCTGTGTGTTCCACTTCAGAACTGGAGTTAAATCCCAGGCTCGGTACTTCCTACATGTACTACTTCGTTTCAGGTAAGGGCAGTCACTTTTCAGCTCAAACGAACTACATGGTTCACGAAGCTCACACGTTTCTCACCTTAAGTAACAAGCATTGGATGTTAGAGGACCAGTGGTTTGTTTCAGTTTGAGAAGCAGAGTTGAACTAGATATGGTCCGTATGTGTAGTCAACACCGTTCTTTTGTTCTGAGCACACTCAAGTTTCCTGCTGTCGTAGGGACTCTAGAAAGCTGGAGCGTGCTTCTTGCTTTAATGCAGTGTGTGATCAATGGATGAGAACTCTGCTGTGTGTTTCATTTCAGAAATGGCGTTAAATCCCTTCTCTGTGTCTTCCTACAAGAAAGACTTAGTTTCAAGTAAAGGTAGGTACCTTACAGCTCAAAGGAACTACATAGTTCCCGAAGCTCACACGTATCTCATGTTAACTGACAAGCATTGGATGTTAGAGGACCTCTGGTTTGTTTCAGTTTCAGAAGCAAAGTTGAACTAGATACAGTCCGTGTGTGTAGGAAACAACGTTCTTTTGTTCTGAGCACACTCACGTTTCCTGCTGTATTAGAGACTCTAGAAAGCATTAGCATTATTCTTGCTCTAATGCAGAGTGTGATCCATGGATGAGAACTATGCTGTGTGTTTCCCTACCGAAATGGAGTTAAATCCCAGGCTCTGTGTCTTCCTACAATCAAGACTTCGTTTCAGGTAAGGGCAGTTACTTTACAGGTCAAACGAACTACATCGTACACGAAGCTCACACGTTTCTCGGTCTTAATTGAAAAGCATTCGATGTTACAGGACCTGTGCTTTGTGTCAGTTTCAGAAGAGGAGTTGAACTAGATTTGATCCGTATATGTAGGAAACACCGTTCTTTTGTTCTGAGCACACTCACGTTTCCTGCTGTACTAGAGATTCTAGAAAGCAATAGCATTCTTCTTGCTCTAAAGCAGAGTGTGATCCATGGATGATAACTATGCTGTGTGTTTCCCTTCAGAACTGGAGTTAAATCCCAGACTCTGTGTTTTCCTACAAGCAAGAATTCGTTTCAGGTAAGGGCAGGCACTTTTCAGCTCAAACGAACTACATCATTCACGAAGCTCTCACGTTTCTCATCTTAAATGACAAGCATTGGATGATAGAGGACGTGTGCTTTGTATCAATTTCAAGGCAGAGTTGGACTAGATATGGTCCGTATGTGTAGGAAACACCATTCTTTTTTTCTCAGCACACTCACGTTTCCTGCTTTCTTAGAGACTCTAGAAAGCAAGAGCGTGCTTCTTGGTCTAAGCAGAGTGTGATCAATGAATGAGAACACTGCTGTGTGTTCCACTTCAGAAATGGAGTTAAATCCCAGGCTCTGAGTCTTCCTACAAGCAAGACTTCGTTTCAGGTAAGGGCAGTTACTTTACAGGTCAAACAAACTACATCATACATGAAGCTCACAGGTTTCTCGGTCTTAATTGTAATGCATTGTTTGTTACAGGACCTGTGCTTTGTGTCATATTCAGAAAAAGAGTTGAACTAGATATGGTCCGTATGTGTAGGAAACACAGTTCTTTTGTTCTGAGCACAATCACGTTTCCTGCTGTATTAGAGACTCTAGAAAGGAAGAGCGTGCTACTTGCTCTATAGCAGAGTGTGATTCATGGATGAGAACTGTGCTGTGTGTTTCCTTTCAGAAATTGAGTTAAATCCCAGGCTCTGTGTTTTCCTACAAGCAAAACTTCATTTCAGGTAAGGACAGTCACTTTTCAGCTCAAACGAACTACATCGTTCACGAAGCTAACACGTTTCTCATGTTAGCTGACAAGCATTGGATGTTAGAGGACCTGTGCTTTGTATCAGTTTGAGAAGCATAGTTGAACTAGATATGGTCCGTATGTGTTGTCAACTCCGTTCTTTTGTTCTGAGCACACTCAAGTTTCCTGCTCTCGTAGAGAATCTAGAAAGCTAGAGCGTGCTTCTTGCTCTAAAGCAGTGTGTGATCAATGGATGAGAACTCTGCTGTGTGTTTCATTTCAGAAATGGTGTTAAACCCCTTCTCTGTGTCTTCCTACAAGAAAGACTTAGTTTCAAGTAAGGGCAGGTACTTTACAGCTCAAAGGAACTACATAGTTCCCGAAGCTCACACGTATCTCATGTTAACTGACAAGCATTGTATGTTAGAGGACCTGTGGTTTGTTTCAGTTTCAGAAGCAGAGTTGAACTAGATACAGTCCGTGTGTGTAGGAAACACTGTTCTTTTGTTCTGAGCACACTCACATTTCCTGCTGTATTAGAGACTCTAGAAAGCAATAGCATTCTTCTTGCTCTAAAGCAGAGTGTGATCCATGGATGAGAACTGTGCTGTGTGTTTCCCTTCAGAACTGGAGTTAAATCCCAGGCTCTGTGTCTTCCTACAAGCAAGAATTCAATTCAGGTAAGGGCAGGCACTTTTCAGCTCAAACGAACTACATCATTCATGAAGCTCACATGTTTCTCATCTTAAATGACAAGCATTGGATGATAGAGCACGTGTGCTTTGTATCAATTTCAAGGCAGAGTTGGACTAGATATGGTCCGTATGTGTAGGAAACACCGTTCTTTTGTTCTCAGCACACTCACCTTTCCTGCTTTCTTAGAGACTCTAGAAAGCAAGAGCATGCTTCTTGCTCTAAATCAGAGTGTGATCAATGGATGAGGACTCTGCTGTGTGTTTCACTTCAGAAATGGAGTTAAATCCCAGGCTCTGTGACTTCCTACAAGCAAGACTTCGTTTCAAGTAAGGGCAGGTACTTTACAGCTCAAAGGAACTACATAGTTCCCGAAGCTCACACGTATCTCATGTTAACTGACAAGCATTGGATGTTAGAGGACGTGTGGTTTGTTTCAGTTTCAGAAGCAGAGTTGAACTAGATATGGTCCGTGTGTATAGGGAAAACCGTTCTTTTGTTCTGAGCACACTCACGTTTCCTGCTGTATTAGAGACTCTAGAAAGCATTAGCATTCTTCTTGCTCTAAAGCAGAGTGTGATCCATGGATGAGAACTATGCTGTGTGTTTCCCTTCAGAACTGGAGTTAAATCCCAGGCTCTGTGTCTTCCTACAATCAAGACTTCGTTTCAGGTAAGGGCATTCACTTTTCAGCTCAAATGAACTACTTCGTTCACGAAGCTCACACTGTTCTCATCTTAAATGACAAGCAATGAATGTTAGAGGACCTGTGCTTTGTATCAATTTCAGAAGCATAGTTGAACTAGATATGGTCTGTATGTATAGGAAACACAGTTCCTTTGTTCTCAGCACACTCACATTTCCTGCTGTCTAAGAGACTCTAGAAAGGAAGAGCGTGCTTCTTTCTCTATAGCAGAGTGTGATTCATGGATGAGAACTGTGCTGTGTGTTTCCTTTCAGAAATCGAGTTAAATCCAAGGTCTGTGTTTTCCTACAAGCAAGACTTCATTTCAGGTAAGGGCAGTCACTTTTCAGCTCAAACGAACTACATTGTTCACGAAGCTAACACGTTTTTCATGTTAACAGACAAGCATTGGATGTTAGAGGACCTGTGGTTTGTATCAGTTTGAGAAGCAGAGTTGAACTAGATATGGTCCGTATGTGTAGTCAACACCGTTCTTTTTTTCTGAGCACACTCAAGTTTCCTGCTGTCGTAGAGACTCTAGAAAGCTAGAGCGTGCTTCGTGCTCTAAAGCAGTGTGTGATCAATGGATGAGAACTCTGCTGTGTGTTTCATTTCAGAAATGGCATTAAATCCCTTCTCTGTGTCTTCCTACAAGAAAGACTTACTTTCAAGTAAGGGCAGGTACTTTACAGCTCAAAGGGCCAACATACTTCCCGAAGCTCACACGTATCTCATGTTAACTGACAAGCAGTGGATGTTAGAGGACCTGTGGTTTGTTTCAGTTTCAGAAGCAGAGTTGAACTAGATACAGTCCGTGTGTGTAGGAAACACCGTTCTTTTGTTCTGAGCACACTCACGTTTCCTGCTGTATTAGAGACTCTAGAAAGCATTAGCATTCTTCTTGCTCTAAAGCAGAGTGTGATCCATGGATGAGAACTGTGCTGTGTGTTTCACTTCAGAAATTGAGTTAAATGCCAGGCTCTGTGTCTTCCTACAAGCAAGACTTCGTTTCAGGTAAGGGCACTCACTTTTCAGCTCAAACGAACTACATCGTTCACGAAGCTCACACGTTTCTCATCTTAAATGACAAGCATTGGATGGTAGAGGACCTGTGCTTTGTATCAATTTCAAGGCAGTGTTGGACTAGATATGGTCCGTATGTGTAGGAAACACCGTTCCTTTGTTCTCAGCACACTCATGTTTCCTGCTTTCTTAGAGACTCTAGAAAGCAAGAGCGTGCTTCTTGCTCTAAAGCAGTGTGTGATCAATGAATGAGAACTCTGCTGTGTGTTCCACTTCAGAACTGGAGTTAAATCCCAGGCTCTGTGTCTTCCTACATGTACTACTTCGTTTCAGGTAAGGGCAGTCACTTTTCAGCTCAAACGAACTACATCGTTCACAAAGCTCACACGTTTCTTACCTTAAGTAACAAGCATTGGATGTTAGAGGACCAGTGGTTTGTATCAGTTTGAGAAGCAGACTTGAACTAGATATGGTCCGTATGTGTAGTCAACACCGTTCTTTTGTTCTGAGCACACTCAAGTTTCCTGCTGTCGTAGAGACTCTAGAAAGCTGGAGCGTGCTTCTTGCTTTAAAGCAGTGTGTGATCAATGATGAGAACTCTGCTGTGTGTTTCATTTCAGAAATGGCTTTAAATCCCTTCTCTGTGTCTTCCTACAAGAAAGACTTAGTTTCAAGTAAAGGTAGGTACCTTACAGCTCAAAGGAACTACATAGTTCCCGAAGCTCACACGTTTCTCATGTTAACTGACAAGCATTGTATGTTAGAGGACCTGTGGTTTGTTTCAGTTTCAGAAGCAGAGTTGAACTAGATACAGTCCGTGTGTGTAGGAAACACCGTTCTTTTGTTCTGAGCACACTCACGTTTCCTGCTGTATTAGAGACTCTAGAAATCATTAGCATTATTCTTGTTCTAATGCAGAGTGTGATCCATGGATGAGAACTATGCTGTGTGTTTCCCTACCAAAATGGAGTTAAATCCCAGGCTCTGTGTCTTCCTACAATCAAGACTTCGTTTCAGGTAAGGGCAGTTACTTTACAGGTCAAACGAACTACATCGTACACGAAGCTCACACGTTTCTCGGTCTTAAGTGAAAAGCATTCGATGTTACAGGACCTGTGCTTTGTGTCAGTTTCAGAAGAGGAGTTGAACTAGATTTGATCCGTATATGTAGGAAACACCGTTCTTTTGTTCTGAGCACACTCACGTTTCCTGCTGTATTAGAGACTCTAGAAAGCAATAGCATTCTTCTTGCTCTAAAGCAGAGTGTGATCCATGGATGATAACTATGCTGTGTGTTTCCCTTCAGAAATGGAGTTAAATCCCTGGCTCTGTTTCTTCCTACAAGCAAGACTTCGTTTCAGGTAAGGGCAGGCACTTTTCAGCTCAAACGAACTACATCGTTCACGAAGCTCACACGTTTCTCATCTTAAATGACAAGCATTGGATGGTAGAGGACCTGTGCTTTGTATCAATTTCAAGGCAGTGTTGGACTAGATATGGTCCGTATGTGTAGGAAACACCGTTCCTTTGTTCTCAGCACACTCATGTTTCCTGCTTTCTTAGAGACTCTAGAAAGCAAGAGCGTGCTTCTTGCTCTAAAGCAGTGTGTGATCAATGAATGAGAACTCTGCTGTGTGTTCCACTTCAGAACTGGAGTTAAATCCCAGGCTCTGTGTCTTCCTACATGTACTACTTCGTTTCAGGTAAGGGCAGTCACTTTTCAGCTCAAACGAACTACATCGTTCACAAAGCTCACACGTTTCTCACCTTAAGTAACAAGCATTGGATGTTAGAGGACCTGTGGTTTGTATCAGGTTGAGAAGCAGAGTTGAACTAGATATGGTCCATATGTGTAGTCAACACCGTTCTTTTGTTCTGAGCACACTCAAGTTTCCTGCTGTCGTAGAGACTCTAGAAAGCTAGAGTGTGCTTCGTGCTCTATAGCAGTGTGTGATCAATGGATGAGAACTCTGCTGTGTGTTTCATTTCAGAAATGGCATTAAATCCCTTCTCTGTGTCTTCCTACAAGAAAGACTTACTTTCAAGTAAGGGCAGGTACTTTACAGCTCAAAGGAACAACATAGTTCCCGAAGCTCACACGTATCTCATGTTAACTGACAAGCAGTGGATGTTAGAGGACCTGTGGTTTGTTTCAGTTTCAGAAGCAGAGTTGAACTAGATACAGTCCGTGTGTGTAGGAAACACCGTTCTTTTGTTCTGAGCACACTCACGTTTCCTGCGGTATTAGAGACTCTAGAAAGCATTAGCATTCTTCTTGCTCTAAAGCAGAGTGTGATCCATGGATGAGAACTGTGCTGTGTGTTTCACTTCAGAAATGGAGTTAAATGCCAGGCTCTGTGTCTTCCTACAAGCAAGATTTCGTTTCAGGTAAGGGCACTCACTTTTCAGCTCAAACGAACTACATCGTTCACGAAGCTCACACGTTTCTCATCTTAAATGACAAGCATTGGATGGTAGAGGACCTGTGCTTTGTATCAATTTCAAGGTAGTGTTGGACTAGATATGGTCCGTATGTGTAGGAAACACCGTTCCTTTGTTCTCAGCACACTCATGTTTCCTGCTTTCTTAGAGAGTCTAGAAAGCAAGAGTGTGCTTCTTGCTCTAAAGCAGTGTGTGATCAATGAATGAGAACTCTGCTGTGTGTTCCACTTCAGAACTGGAGTTAAATCCCAGGCTCGGTTCTTCCTACATGTACTACTTCGTTTCAGGTAAGCGCAGTCACTTTTCAGCTCAAAGAACTACATGGTTCACGAAGCTCACACGTTTCTCACCTTAAGTAACAAGCATTGGATGTTAGAGGACCAGTGGTTTGTTTCAGTTTGAGAAGCAGAGTTGAACTAGATATGGTCCGTATGTGTAGTCAACACCGTTCTTTTGTTCTGAGCACACTCACGTTTCCTGCTGTCGTAGGGACTCTAGAAAGCTGGAGCGTGCTTCTTGCTTTAATGCAGTGTGTGATCAATGGATGAGAACTCTGCTGTGTGTTTCATTTCAGAAATGGCGTTAAATCCCTTCTCTGTGTCTTCCTACAAGAAAGACTTAGTTTCAAGTAAAGGTAGGTACCTTACAGCTCAAAGGAACTACATAGTTCCCGAAGCTCCCACGTATCTCATGTTAACTGACAAGCATTGTATGTTAGAGGACCTGTGGTTTGTTTCAGTTTCAGAAGCAAAGTTGAACTAGATACAGTCCGTGTGTGTAGGAAACACCGTTCTTTTGTTCTGAGAACACTCACGTTTCCTGCTGTATTAGAGACTCTAGAAAGCATTAGCATTATTCTTGCTCTAATGCAGAGTGTGATCCATGGATGAGAACTATGCTGTGTGTTTCCCTACCGAAATGGAGTTAAATCCCAGGCTCTGTGTCTTCCTACAATCAAGACTTCGTTTCAGGTAAGGGCAGTTACTTTACAGGTCAAAAGAACTACATCGTACACGAAGCTCACACGTTTCTCGGTCTTAGTTGAAAAGCATTCGATGTTACAGGACCTGTGCTTTGTGTCAGTTTCAGAAGAGGAGTTGAACTAGATTTGATCCGTATATGTAGGAAACACCGTTCTTTTGTTCTGAGCACACTCACGTTTCCTGCTGTACTAGAGATTCTAGAAAGCAATAGCATTCTTCTTGCTCTAAAGCAGAGTGTGATCCATGGATGATAACTATGCTGTGTGTTTCCCTTCAGAACTGGAGTTAAATCCCAGACTCTGTGTTTTCCTACAAGCAAGAATTCGTTTCAGGTAAGGGCAGGCACTTTTAAGCTCAAATGAACTACATCATTCACGAAGCTCTCACGTTTCTCATCTTAAATGACAAGCATTGGATGATAGAGGACGTGTGCTTTGTATCAATTTCAAGGCAGAGTTGGACTAGATATGGTCCGTATGTGTAGGAAACACCATTCTTTTTTTCTCAGCACACTCACGTTTCCTGATTTCTTAGAGACTCTAGAAAGCAAGAGCGTGCTTCTTGGTCTAAGCAGAGTGTGATCAATGAATGAGAACACTGCTGTGTGTTCCACTTCAGAAATGGAGTTAAATCCCAGGCTCTGAGTCTTCCTACAAGCAAGACTTCGTTTCAGGTAAGGGCAGTTACTTTACAGGTCAAACAAACTACATCATACATGAAGCTCACAGGTTTCTCGGTCTTAATTGTAATGCATTGTTTGTTACAGGACCTGTGCTTTGTGTCATATTCAGAAAAAGAGTTGAACTAGATATGGTCCGTATGTGTAGGAAACACAGTTCTTTTGTTCTGAGCACAATCACGTTTCCTGCTGTATTAGAGACTCTAGAAAGGAAGAGCGTGCTACTTGCTCTATAGCAGAGTGTGATTCATGGATGAGAACTGTGCTGTGTGTTTCCTTTCAGAAATTGAGTTAAATCCCAGGCTCTGTGTTTTCCTACAAGCAAAACTTCATTTCAGGTAAGGACAGTCACTTTTCAGCTCAAACGAACTACATCGTTCACGAAGCTAACACGTTTCTCATGTTAGCTGACAAGCATTGGATGTTAGAGGACCTGTGCTTTGTATCAGTTTGAGAAGCATAGTTGAACTAGATATGGTCCGTATGTGTTGTCAACACCGTTCTTTTGTTCTGAGCACACTCAAGTTTCCTGCTCTCGTAGAGAATCTAGAAAGCTAGAGCGTGCTTCTTGCTCTAAAGCAGTGTGTGATCAATGGATGAGAACTCTGCTGTGTGTTTCATTTCAGAAATGGCGTTAAACCCCTTCTCTGTGTCTTCCTACAAGAAAGACTTAGTTTCAAGTAAGGGCAGGTACTTTACAGCTCAAAGGAACTACATAGTTCCCGAAGCTCACACGTATCTCATGTTCACTGACAAGCATTGTATGTTAGAGGACCTGTGGTTTGTTTCAGTTTCAGAAGCAGAGTTGAACTAGATACAGTCCGTGTGTGTAGGAAACACTGTTCTTTTGTTCTGAGCACACTCACATTTCCTGCTGTATTAGAGACTCTAGAAAGCAATAGCATTCTTCTTGCTCTAAAGCAGAGTGTCATCCATGGATGAGAACTGTGCTGTGTGTTTCCCTTCAGAACTGGAGTTAAATCCCAGGCTCTGTGTCTTCCTACAAGCAAGAATTCAATTCAGGTAAGGGCAGGCACTTTTCAGCTCAAACGAACTACATCATTCATGAAGCTCACATGTTTCTCATCTTAAATGACAAGCATTGGATGATAGAGCACGTGTGCTTTGTATCAATTTCAAGGCAGAGTTGGACTAGATATGGTCCGTATGTGTAGGAAACACCGTTCTTTTGTTCTCAGCACACTCACCTTTCCTGCTTTCTTAGAGACTCTAGAAAGCAAGAGCATGCTTCTTGCTCTAAATCAGAGTGTGATCAATGGATGAGGACTCTGCTGTGTGTTTCACTTCAGAAATGGAGTTAAATCCCAGGCTCTGTGACTTCCTACAAGCAAGACTTCGTTTCAAGTAAGGGCAGGTACTTTACAGCTCAAAGGAACTACATAGTTCCCGAAGCTCACACGTATCTCATGTTAACTGACAAGCATTGGATGTTAGAGGACGTGTGGTTTGTTTCAGTTTCAGAAGCAGAGTTGAACTAGATATGGTCCGTGTGTATAGGGAAAACCGTTCTTTTGTTCTGAGCACACTCACGTTTCCTGCTGTATTAGAGACTCTAGAAAGCATTAGCATTCTTCTTGCTCTAAAGCAGAGTGTGATCCATGGATGAGAACTATGCTGTGTGTTTCCCTTCAGAACTGGAGTTAAATCCCAGGCTCTGTGTCTTCCTACAATCAAGACTTCGTTTCAGGTAAGGGCATTCACTTTTCAGCTCAAATGAACTACTTCGTTCACGAAGCTCACACTGTTCTCATCTTAAATGACAAGCATTGAATGTTAGAGGACCTGTGCTTTGTATCAATTTCAGAAGCATAGTTGAACTAGATATGGTCTGTATGTATAGGAAACACAGTTCCTTTGTTCTCAGCACACTCACATTTCCTGCTGTCTAAGAGACTCTAGAAAGGAAGAGCGTGCTTCTTTCTCTATAGCAGAGTGTGATTCATGGATGAGAACTGTGCTGTGTGTCTCCTTTCAGAAATCGAGTTAAATCCAAGGTCTGTGTTTTCCTACAAGCAAGACTTCATTTCAGGTAAGGGCAGTCACTTTTCAGCTCAAACGAACTACATCGTTCACGAAGCTAACACGTTTTTCATGTTAACAGACAAGCATTGGATGTTAGAGGACCTGTGGTTTGTATCAGTTTGAGAAGCAGAGTTGAACTAGATATGGTCCGTATGTGTAGTCAACACCGTTCTTTTTTTCTGAGCACACTCAAGTTTCCTGCTGTCGTAGAGACTCTAGAAAGCTAGAGCGTGCTTCGTGCTCTAAAGCAGTGTGTGATCAATGGATGAGAACTCTGCTGTGTGTTTCATTTCAGAAATGGCATTAAATCCCTTCTCTGTGTCTTCCTACAAGAAAGACTTACTTTCAAGTAAGGGCAGGTACTTTACAGCTCAAAGGACCAACATACTTCCCGAAGCTCACACGTATCTCATGTTAACTGACAAGCAGTGGATGTTAGAGGACCTGTGGTTTGTTTCAGTTTCAGAAGCAGAGTTGAACTAGATACAGTCCGTGTGTGTAGGAAACACCGTTCTTTTGTTTTGAGCACACTCACGTTTCCTGCTGTATTAGAGACTCTAGAAAGCATTAGCATTCTTCTTGCTCTAAAGCAGAGTGTGATCCATGGATGAGAACTGTGCTGTGTGTTTCACTTCAGAAATTGAGTTAAATGCCAGGCTCTGTGTCTTCCTACAAGCAAGACTTCGTTTCAGGTAAGGGCACTCACTTTTCAGCTCAAACGAACTACATCGTTCACGAAGCTCACACGTTTCTCATCTTAAAAGACAAGCATTGGATGGTAGAGGACCTGTGCTTTGTATCAATTTCAAGGCAGTGTTGGACTAGATATGGTCCGTATGTGTAGGAAACACCGTTCCTTTGTTCTCAGCACACTCATGTTTCCTGCTTTCTTAGAGACTCTAGAAAGCAAGAGCGTGCTTCTTGCTCTAAAGCAGTGTGTGATCAATGAATGAGAACTCTGCTGTGTGTTCCACTTCAGAACTGGAGTTAAATCCCAGGCTCTGTGTCTTCCTACATGTACTACTTCGTTTCAGGTAAGCGCAGTCACTTTTCAGCTCAAAGAACTACATGGTTCACGAAGCTCACACGTTTCTCACCTTAAGTAACAAGCATTGGATGTTAGAGGACCAGTGGTTTGTTTCAGTTTGAGAAGCAGAGTTGAACTAGATATGGTCCGTATGTGTAGTCAACACCGTTCTTTTTTTCTGAGCACACTCAAGTTTCCTGCTGTCGTAGAGACTCTAGAAAGCTGGAGCGTGCTTCTTGCTTTAAAGCAGTGTGTGATCAATGATGAGAACTCTGCTGTGTGTTTCATTTCAGAAATGGCTTTAAATCCCTTCTCTGTGTCTTCCTACAAGAAAGACTTAGTTTCAAGTAAAGGTAGGTACCTTACAGCTCAAAGGAACTACATAGTTCCCGAAGCTCACACGTTTCTCATGTTAACTGACAAGCATTGTATGTTAGAGGACCTGTGGTTTGTTTCAGTTTCAGAAGCAGAGTTGAACTAGATACAGTCCGTGTGTGTAGGAAACACCGTTCTTTTGTTCTGAGCACACTCACGTTTCCTGCTGTATTAGAGAATCTAGAAAGCATTAGCATTATTCTTGTTCTAATGCAGAGTGTGATCCATGGATGAGAACTATGCTGTGTGTTTCCCTACCAAAATGGAGTTAAATCCCAGGCTCTGTGTCTTCCTACAATCAAGACTTCGTTTCAGGTAAGGGCAGTTACTTTACAGGTCAAACGAACTACATCGTACACGAAGCTCACACGTTTCTCGGTCTTAATTGAAAAGCATAAGATGTTACAGCACCTGTGCTTTGTGTCAGTTTCAGAAGAGGAGTTGAACTAGATTTGATCCGTATATGTAGGAAACACCGTTCTTTTGTTCTCAGCACACTCACGTTTCCTGCTTTCTTAGAGACTCTAGAAAGCAATAGCATTCTTCTTGCTCTAAAGCAGAGTGTGATCAATGAATGAGAACACTGCTGTGTGTTCCACTTCAGAAATGGAGTTAAATCCCAGGCTCTGAGTCTTCCTACAAGCAAGATTTCGTTTCAGGTAAGGGCAGTTACTTTACAGTTCAAACAAACTACATCATACACAAAGCTCACACGTTTCTCGGTCTTAATTGTAATGCATTGGATGTTACAGGACCTGTGCTTTGTGTCATATTCAGAAGAAGATTTGAACTAGATATGGTTCGTGTGTGTAGGAAACACAGTTCTTTTATTCTGAGCACAATCATTTTCCTGGTGTATTAGAGACTCTAGAATGGAAGAGCGTGCTTCTTGCTCTATAGCAGAGTGTGTTTCATGGTTGAGAACTGTGCTGTGTGTTTCCCTTCAGAAATGGAGTTAAATCCCATGCTGTGAGTCTTCCTACAAGCAAGACTTCGTTTCAGGTAAGGGCAGGCACTTTTCAGCTCAGACGAACTACATCGTACACGAAGCTAACACGTTTCCCATCTTAACTGAAAAGCATTGGATTTTAGAGGACCAGTGCTTTGTATCATTTTCAGAAGCAGAGTTGGAATAGATATGTTCCGTATGTGTAGGAAACACCGTTCTTTTGTTCTGAGCACACTCACATTTCCTTCTGTACTAGAGACTCTAGAAAGCAAGAGCGTGCTTCTTGCTCTAAAGCAGAGTGTGATCCATGGGTGGGAACTATGCTGTGTGTTTCCCTTCAGAAATGGAGTTAAATCCCAGGCTCTGTGTCTTCCTACAATCAAGACTTCGTTTCAGGTAAGGGCAGTTACTTTACAGGTCAAACGAACTACATCGTACACGAAGCTCACATGTTTCTCGGTCTTAATTGAAAAGCATTCGATGTTACAGGACCTGTGCTTTGTGTCAGTTTCAGAAGAGGAGTTGAACTAGATTTGATCCGTATATGTAGGAAACACCGTTCTTTTGTTCTGAGCACACTCACGTTTCCTGCTGTACTAGAGATTCTAGAAAGCAATAGCATTCTTCTTGCTCTAAAGCAGAGTGTGATCCATGGATGATAACTATGCTGTGTTTTCCCTTCAGAACTGGAGTTAAATCCCAGACTCTGTGTTTTCCTACAAGCAAGAATTCGTTTCAGGTAAGGGCAGGCACTTTTCAGCTCAAACGAACTACATCATTCACGAAGCTCTCACGTTTCTCATCTTAAATGACAAGCATTGGATGATAGAGGACGTGTGCTTTGTATCAATTTCAAGGCAGAGTTGGACTAGATATGGTCCGTATGTGTAGGAAACACCATTCTTTTGTTCTCAGCACACTCACGTTTCCTTCTTTCTTAGAGACTCTAGAAAGCAAGAGCGTGCTTCTTGGTCTAAGCAGAGTGTGATCAATGAATGAGAACACTGCTGTGTGTCCCACTTCAGAAATGGAGTTAAATCCCAGGCTCTGACTCTTCCTACAAGCAAGACTTCGTTTCAGGTAAGGGCAGTTACTTTACAGGTCAAACAAACTACATCATACACGAAGCTCACAGGTTTCTCGGTCTTAATTGTAATGCATTGTTTGTTACAGGACCTGTGCTTTGTGTCATATTCAGAAAAAGAGTTGAACTAGATATGGTCCGTATGTGTAGGAAACACAGTTCTTTTGTTCTGAGCACAATCACGTTTCCTGCTGTATTAGAGACTCTAGAAAGGAAGAGCGTGCTACTTGCTCTATAGCAGAGTGTGATTCATGGATGAGAACTGTGCTGTGTGTTTCCTTTCAGAAATTGAGTTAAATCCCAGGCTCTGTGTTTTCCTACAAGCAAGACTTCATTTCAGGTAAGGACAGTCACTTTTCAGCTCAAACGAACTACATCGTTCACGAAGCTAACACGTTTCTCATGTTAGCTGACAAGCATTGGATGTTAGAGGACCTGTGCTTTGTATCAGTTTGAGAAGCATAGTTGAACTAGATATGGTCCGTATGTGTTGTCAACACCGTTCTTTTGTTCTGAGCACACTCAAGTTTCCTGCTCTCGTAGAGAATCTAGAAAGCTAGAGCGTGCTTCTTGCTCTAAAGCAGTGTGTGATCAATGGATGAGAACTCTGCTGTGTGTTTCATTTCAGAAATGGTGTTAAACCCCTTCTCTGTGTCTTCCTACAAGAAAGACTTAGTTTCAAGTAAGGGCAGGTACTTTACAGCTCAAAGGAACTACATAGTTCCCGAAGCTCACACGTATCTCATGTTAACTGACAAGCATTGTATGTTAGAGGACCTGTGGTTTGTTTCAGTTTCAGAAGCAGAGTTGAACTAGATACAGTCCGTGTGTGTAGGAAACAATGTTCTTTTGTTCTGAGCACACTCACATTTCCTGCTGTATTAGAGAATCTAGAAAGCAATAGCATTCTTCTTGCTCTAAAGCAGAGTGTCATCCATGGATGAGAACTATGCTGTGTGTTTCCCTTCAGAACTGGAGTTACATCACAGGCTCTGTGTCTTCCTACAAGCAAGAATTCAATTCAGGTAAGGGCAGGCACTTTTCAGCTCAAACGAACTACATCATTCATGAAGCTCACATGTTTCTCACCTTAAATGACAAGCATTGGATGATAGAGCACGTGTGCTTTGTATCAATTTCAAGGCAGAGTTGGACTAGATATGGTCCGTATGTGTAGGAAACACCGTTCTTTTGTTCTCAGCACACTCACGTTTCCTGCTTTCTTAGAGACTCTAGAAAGCAAGAGCATGCTTCTTGCTCTAAATCAGAGTGTGATCAATGGATGAGGACTCTGCTGTGTGTTTCACTTCAGAAATGGAGTTAAATCCCAGGCTCTGTGACTTCCTACAAGCAAGACTTCGTTTCAAGTAAGGGCAGGTACTTTACAGCTCAAAGGAACTACATAGTTCCCGAAGCTCACACGTTTCTCATGTTAACTGACAATCATTGGATATTAGAGGACGTGTGGTTTGTTTCAGTTTCAGAAGCAGAGTTGAACTAGATATGGTCCGTGTGTATAGGGAAAACCGTTCTTTTGTTCTGAGCACACTCACTTTTCCTGCTGTATTAGAGACTCTAGAAAGCATTAGCATTCTTCTTGCTCTAAAGCAGAGTGTGATCCATGGATGAGAACTATGCTGTGTGTTTCCCTTCAGAACTGGAGTTAAATCCCAGGCTCTGTGTCTTCCTACAATCAAGACTTCGTTTCAGGTAAGGGCATTCACTTTTCAGCTCAAATGAACTACTTCGTTCACGAAGCTCACACTGTTCTCATCTTAAATGACAAGCATTGAATGTTAGAGGACCTGTGCTTTGTATCAATTTCAGAAGCATAGTTGAACTAGATATGGTCTGTATGTATAGGAAACACAGTTCCTTTGTTCTCAGCACACTCACATTTCCTGCTGTCTAAGAGACTCTAGAAAGGAAGAGCGTGCTTCTTTCTGTATAGCAGAGTGTGATTCATGGTTGAGAACTGTGCTGTGTGTTTCCCTTCAGAAATGGAGTTAAATCCCATGCTCTGAGTCTTCCTACAAGCAAGACTTCGTTTCAGGTAAGGGCAGGCACTTTTCAGCTCAGACGAACTACATCGTACACGAAGCTAACACGTTTCCCATCTTAACTGAAAAGCATTGGATTTTAGAGGACCAGTGCTTTGTATCATTTTCAGAAGCAGAGTTGGAATAGATATGTTCCGTATGTGTAGGAAACACCGTTCTTTTGTTCTGAGCACACTCACATTTCCTTCTGTACTAGAGACTCTAGAAAGCAAGAGCGTGCTTCTTGCTCTAAAGCAGAGTGTGATCCATGGGTGGGAACTATGCTGTGTGTTTCCCTTCAGAAATGGAGTTAAATCCCAGGCTCTGTGTCTTCCTACAATCAAGACTTCGTTTCAGGTAAGGGCAGTTACTTTACAGGTCAAACGAACTACATCGTACACGAAGCTCACATGTTTCTCGGTCTTAATTGAAAAGCATTCGATGTTACAGGACCTGTGCTTTGTGTCAGTTTCAGAAGAGGAGTTGAACTAGATTTGATCCGTATATGTAGGAAACACCGTTCTTTTGTTCTGAGCACACTCACGTTTCCTGCTGTACTAGAGATTCTAGAAAGCAATAGCATTCTTCTTGCTCTAAAGCAGAGTGTGATCCATGGATGATAACTATGCTGTGTTTTCCCTTCAGAACTGGAGTTAAATCCCAGACTCTGTGTTTTCCTACAAGCAAGAATTCGTTTCAGGTAAGGGCAGGCACTTTTCAGCTCAAACGAACTACATCATTCACGAAGCTCTCACGTTTCTCATCTTAAATGACAAGCATTGGATGATAGAGGACGTGTGCTTTGTATCAATTTCAAGGCAGAGTTGGACTAGATATGGTCCGTATGTGTAGGAAACACCATTCTTTTGTTCTCAGCACACTCACGTTTCCTTCTTTCTTAGAGACTCTAGAAAGCAAGAGCGTGCTTCTTGGTCTAAGCAGAGTGTGATCAATGAATGAGAACACTGCTGTGTGTCCCACTTCAGAAATGGAGTTAAATCCCAGGCTCTGACTCTTCCTACAAGCAAGACTTCGTTTCAGGTAAGGGCAGTTACTTTACAGGTCAAACAAACTACATCATACACGAAGCTCACAGGTTTCTCGGTCTTAATTGTAATGCATTGTTTGTTACAGGACCTGTGCTTTGTGTCATATTCAGAAAAAGAGTTGAACTAGATATGGTCCGTATGTGTAGGAAACACAGTTCTTTTGTTCTGAGCACAATCACGTTTCCTGCTGTATTAGAGACTCTAGAAAGGAAGAGCGTGCTACTTGCTCTATAGCAGAGTGTGATTCATGGATGAGAACTGTGCTGTGTGTTTCCTTTCAGAAATTGAGTTAAATCCCAGGCTCTGTGTTTTCCTACAAGCAAGACTTCATTTCAGGTAAGGACAGTCACTTTTCAGCTCAAACGAACTACATCGTTCACGAAGCTAACACGTTTCTCATGTTAGCTGACAAGCATTGGATGTTAGAGGACCTGTGCTTTGTATCAGTTTGAGAAGCATAGTTGAACTAGATATGGTCCGTATGTGTTGTCAACACCGTTCTTTTGTTCTGAGCACACTCAAGTTTCCTGCTCTCGTAGAGAATCTAGAAAGCTAGAGCGTGCTTCTTGCTCTAAAGCAGTGTGTGATCAATGGATGAGAACTCTGCTGTGTGTTTCATTTCAGAAATGGTGTTAAACCCCTTCTCTGTGTCTTCCTACAAGAAAGACTTAGTTTCAAGTAAGGGCAGGTACTTTACAGCTCAAAGGAACTACATAGTTCCCGAAGCTCACACGTATCTCATGTTAACTGACAAGCATTGTATGTTAGAGGACCTGTGGTTTGTTTCAGTTTCAGAAGCAGAGTTGAACTAGATACAGTCCGTGTGTGTAGGAAACAATGTTCTTTTGTTCTGAGCACACTCACATTTCCTGCTGTATTAGAGAATCTAGAAAGCAATAGCATTCTTCTTGCTCTAAAGCAGAGTGTCATCCATGGATGAGAACTATGCTGTGTGTTTCCCTTCAGAACTGGAGTTACATCACAGGCTCTGTGTCTTCCTACAAGCAAGAATTCAATTCAGGTAAGGGCAGGCACTTTTCAGCTCAAACGAACTACATCATTCATGAAGCTCACATGTTTCTCACCTTAAATGACAAGCATTGGATGATAGAGCACGTGTGCTTTGTATCAATTTCAAGGCAGAGTTGGACTAGATATGGTCCGTATGTGTAGGAAACACCGTTCTTTTGTTCTCAGCACACTCACGTTTCCTGCTTTCTTAGAGACTCTAGAAAGCAAGAGCATGCTTCTTGCTCTAAATCAGAGTGTGATCAATGGATGAGGACTCTGCTGTGTGTTTCACTTCAGAAATGGAGTTAAATCCCAGGCTCTGTGACTTCCTACAAGCAAGACTTCGTTTCAAGTAAGGGCAGGTACTTTACAGCTCAAAGGAACTACATAGTTCCCGAAGCTCACACGTTTCTCATGTTAACTGACAATCATTGGATATTAGAGGACGTGTGGTTTGTTTCAGTTTCAGAAGCAGAGTTGAACTAGATATGGTCCGTGTGTATAGGGAAAACCGTTCTTTTGTTCTGAGCACACTCACGTTTCCTGCTGTATTAGAGACTCTAGAAAGCATTAGCATTCTTCTTGCTCTAAAGCAGAGTGTGATCCATGGATGAGAACTATGCTGTGTGTTTCCCTTCAGAACTGGAGTTAAATCCCAGGCTCTGTGTCTTCCTACAATCAAGACTTCGTTTCAGGTAAGGGCATTCACTTTTCAGCTCAAATGAACTACTTCGTTCACGAAGCTCACACTGTTCTCATCTTAAATGACAAGCATTGAATGTTAGAGGACCTGTGCTTTGTATCAATTTCAGAAGCATAGTTGAACTAGATATGGTCTGTATGTATAGGAAACACAGTTCCTTTGTTCTCAGCACACTCACATTTCCTGCTGTCTAAGAGACTCTAGAAAGGAAGAGCGTGCTTCTTTCTGTATAGCAGAGTGTGATTCATGGTTGAGAACTGTGCTGTGTGTTTCCCTTCAGAAATGGAGTTAAATCCCATGCTCTGAGTCTTCCTACAAGCAAGACTTCGTTTCAGGTAAGGGCAGGCACTTTTCAGCTCAGACGAACTACATCGTACACGAAGCTAACACGTTTCCCATCTTAACTGAAAAGCATTGGATTTTAGAGGACCAGTGCTTTGTATCATTTTCAGAAGCAGAGTTGGAATAGATATGTTCCGTATGTGTAGGAAACACCGTTCTTTTGTTCTGAGCACACTCACATTTCCTTCTGTACTAGAGACTCTAGAAAGCAAGAGCGTGCTTCTTGCTCTAAAGCAGAGTGTGATCCATGGGTGGGAACTATGCTGTGTGTTTCCCTTCAGAAATGGAGTTAAATCCCAGGCTCTGTGTCTTCCTACAATCAAGACTTCGTTTCAGGTAAGGGCAGTTACTTTACAGGTCAAACGAACTACATCGTACACGAAGCTCACATGTTTCTCGGTCTTAATTGAAAAGCATTCGATGTTACAGGACCTGTGCTTTGTGTCAGTTTCAGAAGAGGAGTTGAACTAGATTTGATCCGTATATGTAGGAAACACCGTTCTTTTGTTCTGAGCACACTCACGTTTCCTGCTGTACTAGAGATTCTAGAAAGCAATAGCATTCTTCTTGCTCTAAAGCAGAGTGTGATCCATGGATGATAACTATGCTGTGTTTTCCCTTCAGAACTGGAGTTAAATCCCAGACTCTGTGTTTTCCTACAAGCAAGAATTCGTTTCAGGTAAGGGCAGGCACTTTTCAGCTCAAACGAACTACATCATTCACGAAGCTCTCACGTTTCTCATCTTAAATGACAAGCATTGGATGATAGAGGACGTGTGCTTTGTATCAATTTCAAGGCAGAGTTGGACTAGATATGGTCCGTATGTGTAGGAAACACCATTCTTTTGTTCTCAGCACACTCACGTTTCCTTCTTTCTTAGAGACTCTAGAAAGCAAGAGCGTGCTTCTTGGTCTAAGCAGAGTGTGATCAATGAATGAGAACACTGCTGTGTGTCCCACTTCAGAAATGGAGTTAAATCCCAGGCTCTGACTCTTCCTACAAGCAAGACTTCGTTTCAGGTAAGGGCAGTTACTTTACAGGTCAAACAAACTACATCATACACGAAGCTCACAGGTTTCTCGGTCTTAATTGTAATGCATTGTTTGTTACAGGACCTGTGCTTTGTGTCATATTCAGAAAAAGAGTTGAACTAGATATGGTCCGTATGTGTAGGAAACACAGTTCTTTTGTTCTGAGCACAATCACGTTTCCTGCTGTATTAGAGACTCTAGAAAGGAAGAGCGTGCTACTTGCTCTATAGCAGAGTGTGATTCATGGATGAGAACTGTGCTGTGTGTTTCCTTTCAGAAATTGAGTTAAATCCCAGGCTCTGTGTTTTCCTACAAGCAAGACTTCATTTCAGGTAAGGACAGTCACTTTTCAGCTCAAACGAACTACATCGTTCACGAAGCTAACACGTTTCTCATGTTAGCTGACAAGCATTGGATGTTAGAGGACCTGTGCTTTGTATCAGTTTGAGAAGCATAGTTGAACTAGATATGGTCCGTATGTGTTGTCAACACCGTTCTTTTGTTCTGAGCACACTCAAGTTTCCTGCTCTCGTAGAGAATCTAGAAAGCTAGAGCGTGCTTCTTGCTCTAAAGCAGTGTGTGATCAATGGATGAGAACTCTGCTGTGTGTTTCATTTCAGAAATGGTGTTAAACCCCTTCTCTGTGTCTTCCTACAAGAAAGACTTAGTTTCAAGTAAGGGCAGGTACTTTACAGCTCAAAGGAACTACATAGTTCCCGAAGCTCACACGTATCTCATGTTAACTGACAAGCATTGTATGTTAGAGGACCTGTGGTTTGTTTCAGTTTCAGAAGCAGAGTTGAACTAGATACAGTCCGTGTGTGTAGGAAACAATGTTCTTTTGTTCTGAGCACACTCACATTTCCTGCTGTATTAGAGAATCTAGAAAGCAATAGCATTCTTCTTGCTCTAAAGCAGAGTGTCATCCATGGATGAGAACTATGCTGTGTGTTTCCCTTCAGAACTGGAGTTACATCACAGGCTCTGTGTCTTCCTACAAGCAAGAATTCAATTCAGGTAAGGGCAGGCACTTTTCAGCTCAAACGAACTACATCATTCATGAAGCTCACATGTTTCTCACCTTAAATGACAAGCATTGGATGATAGAGCACGTGTGCTTTGTATCAATTTCAAGGCAGAGTTGGACTAGATATGGTCCGTATGTGTAGGAAACACCGTTCTTTTGTTCTCAGCACACTCACGTTTCCTGCTTTCTTAGAGACTCTAGAAAGCAAGAGCATGCTTCTTGCTCTAAATCAGAGTGTGATCAATGGATGAGGACTCTGCTGTGTGTTTCACTTCAGAAATGGAGTTAAATCCCAGGCTCTGTGACTTCCTACAAGCAAGACTTCGTTTCAAGTAAGGGCAGGTACTTTACAGCTCAAAGGAACTACATAGTTCCCGAAGCTCACACGTTTCTCATGTTAACTGACAATCATTGGATATTAGAGGACGTGTGGTTTGTTTCAGTTTCAGAAGCAGAGTTGAACTAGATATGGTCCGTGTGTATAGGGAAAACCGTTCTTTTGTTCTGAGCACACTCACGTTTCCTGCTGTATTAGAGACTCTAGAAAGCATTAGCATTCTTCTTGCTCTAAAGCAGAGTGTGATCCATGGATGAGAACTATGCTGTGTGTTTCCCTTCAGAACTGGAGTTAAATCCCAGGCTCTGTGTCTTCCTACAATCAAGACTTCGTTTCAGGTAAGGGCATTCACTTTTCAGCTCAAATGAACTACTTCGTTCACGAAGCTCACACTGTTCTCATCTTAAATGACAAGCATTGAATGTTAGAGGACCTGTGCTTTGTATCAATTTCAGAAGCATAGTTGAACTAGATATGGTCTGTATGTATAGGAAACACAGTTCCTTTGTTCTCAGCACACTCACATTTCCTGCTGTCTAAGAGACTCTAGAAAGGAAGAGCGTGCTTCTTTCTCTATAGCAGAGTGTGATTCATGGATGAGAACTGTGCTGTGTGTTTCCTTTCAGAAATCGAGTTAAATCCAAGGTCTGTGTTTTCCTACAAGCAAGACTTCATTTCAGGTAAGGCCAGTCACTTTTCAGCTCAAACGAACTACATCGTTCACGAAGCTAACACGTTTTTCATGTTAACAGACAAGCATTGGATGTTAGAGGACCTGTGGTTTGTATCAGTTTGAGAAGCAGAGTTGAACTAGATATGGTCCGTATGTGTAGTCAACACCGTTCTTTTTTTCTGAGCACACTCAAGTTTCCTGCTGTCGTAGAGACTCTAGAAAGCTAGAGCGTGCTTCGTGCTCTAAAGCAGTGTGTGATCAATGGATGAGAACTCTGCTGTGTGTTTCATTTCAGAAATGGCATTAAATCCCTTCTCTGTGTCTTCCTACAAGAAAGACTTACTTTCAAGTAAGGGCAGGTACTTTACAGCTCAAAGGGCCAACATACTTCCCGAAGCTCACACGTATCTCATGTTAACTGACAAGCAGTGGATGTTAGAGGACCTGTGGTTTGTTTCAGTTTCAGAAGCAGAGTTGAACTAGATACAGTCCGTGTGTGTAGGAAACACCGTTCTTTTGTTCTGAGCACACTCACGTTTCCTGCTGTATTAGAGACTCTAGAAAGCATTAGCATTCTTCTTGCTCTAAAGCAGAGTGTGATCCATGGATGAGAACTGTGCTGTGTGTTTCACTTCAGAAATTGAGTTAAATGCCAGGCTCTGTGTCTTCCTACAAGCAAGACTTCGTTTCAGGTAAGGGCACTCACTTTTCAGCTCAAACGAACTACATCGTTCACGAAGCTCACACGTTTCTCATCTTAAATGACAAGCATTGGATGGTAGAGGACCTGTGCTTTGTATCAATTTCAAGGCAGTGTTGGACTAGATATGGTCCGTATGTGTAGGAAACACCGTTCCTTTGTTCTCAGCACACTCATGTTTCCTGCTTTCTTAGAGACTCTAGAAAGCAAGAGCGTGCTTCTTGCTCTAAAGCAGTGTGTGATCAATGAATGAGAACTCTGCTGTGTGTTCCACTTCAGAACTGGAGTTAAATCCCAGGCTCTGTGTCTTCCTACATGTACTACTTCGTTTCAGGTAAGGGCAGTCACTTTTCAGCTCAAACGAACTACATCGTTCACAAAGCTCACACGTTTCTCACCTTAAGTAACAAGCATTGGATGTTAGAGGACCAGTGGTTTGTATCAGTTTGAGAAGCAGACTTGAATTAGATATGGTCCGTATGTGTAGTCAACACCGTTCTTTTGTTCTGAGCACACTCAAGTTTCCTGCTGTCGTAGAGACTCTAGAAAGCTGGAGCGTGCTTCTTGCTTTAAAGCAGTGTGTGATCAATGATGAGAACTCTGCTGTGTGTTTCATTTCAGAAATGGCGTTAAATCCCTTCTCTGTGTCTTCCTACAAGAAAGACTTAGTTTCAAGTAAAGGTAGGTACCTTACAGCTCAAAGGAACTACATAGTTCCCGAAGCTCACACGTTTCTCATGTTAACTGACAAGCATTGGATGTTAGAGGACCTGTGGTTTGTTTCAGTTTCAGAAGCAGAGTTGAACTAGATACAGTCCGTGTGTGTAGGAAACACCGTTCTTTTGTTCTGAGCACACTCACGTTTCCTGCTGTATTAGAGACTCTAGAAAGCATTAGCATTATTCTTGTTCTAATGCAGAGTGTGATCCATGGATGAGAACTATGCTGTGTGTTTCCCTACCAAAATGGAGTTAAATCCCAGGCTCTGTGTCTTCCTACAATCAAGACTTCGTTTCAGGTAAGGGCAGTTACTTTACAGGTCAAACGAACTACATCGTACACGAAGCTCACACGTTTCTCGGTCTTAATTGAAAAGCATTCGATGTTACAGGACCTGTGCTTTGTGTCAGTTTCAGAAGAGGAGTTGAACTAGATTTGATCCGTATATGTAGGAAACACCGTTCTTTTGTTCTCAGCACACTCACGTTTCCTGCTTTCTTAGAGACTCTAGAAAGCAAGAGCGTGCTTCTTCCTCTAAAGCAGAGTGTGATCAATGAATGAGAACACTGCTGTGTGTTCCACTTCAGAAATGGAGTTAAATCCCAGGCTCTGAGTCTTCCTACAAGCAAGATTTCGTTTCAGGTAAGGGCAGTTACTTTACAGTTCAAACAAACTACATCATACACAAAGCTCACACGTTTCTCGGTCTTAATTGTAATGCATTGGATGTTACAGGACCTGTGCTTTGTGTCATATTCAGAAGAAGATTTGAACTAGATATGGTTCGTGTGTGTAGGAAACACAGTTCTTTTATTCTGAGCACAATCAGTTTCCTGGTGTATTAGAGACTCTAGAATGGAAGAGCGTGCTTCTTGCTCTATAGCAGAGTGTGTTTCATGGTTGAGAACTGTGCTGTGTGTTTCCCTTCAGAAATGGAGTTAATTCCCATGCTCTGAGTCTTCCTACAAGCAAGACTTCATTTCAGGTAAGGGCAGGCACTTTTCAGCTCAGACGAACTACATCGTACACGAAGCTAACACGTTTCCCATCTTAACTGAAAAGCATTGGATTTTAGAGGACCAGTGCTTTGTATCATTTTCAGAAGCAGAGTTGGAATAGATATGTTCCGTATGTGTAGGAAACACCGTTCTTTTGTTCTGAGCACACTCACATTTCCTTCTGTACTAGAGACTCTAGAAAGCAAGAGCGTGCTTCTTGCTCTAAAGCAGAGTGTGATCCATGGGTGGGAACTATGCTGTGTGTTTCCCTTCAGAAATGGAGTTAAATCCCAGGCTCTGTGTCTTCCTACAAGCAAGACTTCGTTTCAAGTAAGGGCAGGTACTTTACAGCTCAAAGGAACTACATAGTTCCCGAAGCTCACACGTTTCTCATGTTAACTGACAAGCATTGGATGTTAGAGGACATGTGGTTTGTTTCACTTTCAGAAGCAGAGTTGAACTAGATACGGTCCGTGTGTGTAGGGAAAACCGTTCTTTTGTTCTGAGCACACTCACATTTCCTGCTGTATTAGAGACTCTAGAAAGCATTAGCATTCTTCTTGCTCTAAAGCAGAGTGTGATCCATGGATGAGAACTATGCTGTGTGTTTCCCTTCAGAACTGGAGTTAAATCCCAGGCTCTGTGACTTCCTACAATCAAGACTTCGTTTCAGGTAAGGGCAGTTACTTTACAGGTCAAACGAACTACATCACTCATGAAGCTCACACGTTTCTCATCTTAAATGACAAGCATTGGATGATAGAGGACGTGTGCTTTGTATCAATTTCAAGGCAGAGTTGGACTAGATATGGTCCGTATGTGTAGGAAACACCGTTCTTTTGTTCTCAGCACACTCACGTTTCCTGCTTTCTTAGAGACTCTAGAAGGCAAGAGCGTGCTTCTTCCTCTAAAGCAGAGTGTCATCAATGAATGAGAACACTGCTGTGTGTTCCACTTCAGAAATGGAGTTAAATCCCAGGCTCTGAGTCTTCCTACAAGCAAGATTTCGTTTCAGGTAAGGGCAGTTACTTTACAGTTCAAACAAACTACATCATACACAAAGCTCACACGTTTCTCGGTCTTAATTGTAATGCATTGGATGTTACAGGACCTATGCTTTGTGTCATATTCAGAAGAAGATTTGAACTAGATATGGTTCGTGTGTGTAGGAAACACAGTTCTTTTATTCTGAGCACAATCAGTTTCCTGGTGTATTAGAGACTCTAGAATGGAAGAGCGTGCTTCTTGCTCTATAGCAGAGTGTGTTTCATGGTTGAGAACTGTGCTGTGTGTTTCCCTTCAGAAATGGAGTTAATTCCCATGCTCTGAGTCTTCCTACAAGCAAGACTTCGTTTCAGGTAAGGGCAGGCACTTTTCAGCTCAGACGAACTACATCGTACACGAAGCTCACACGTTTCTCGGTCTTAATTGTAATGCATTGGATGTTAAAGGACCTGTGCTTTGTGTCATATTCAGAAGAAGAGTTTTGGTCCATATGTGTAGGAAACACAGTTCTTTTGTTCTGAGCACAATCACGTTTACTGCTGTATTAGAGACTCTAGAATGGAAGAGCGTGATTCTTGCTCTATAGCAGAGTGTGTTTCATGGTTGAGAACTGTGCTGTGTGTTTCCTTTCAGAATTCGAGTTAAATCCAGGGCTCTGTGTTTTCCTACAAGCAAGACTTCATTTCAGGTAAGGGCAGTCACTTTTCAGCTCAAACAAACAACATCGTTCACGAAGCTAACACGTTTCTCATGTTAGCTGACAAGCATTGGATGTTAGAGGACCTGTGGTTTGTTTCAGTTTCAGAAGCAGAGTTGAACTAGATATGATCCGTATGTGTAGGGAACACCGTTCTTTTGTTCTGAGCACACTCACGTTTCCTGCTGTACTAGAGACTCTAGAAAGCATTAGAATTCTCTTGCTCTAAAGCAGAGTGTGGTCCATGGGTGGGAACTATGCTGTGTGTTTCCCTTAAGAAATGGAGTTAAATGCCAGGCTCTGTGTCTTCCTACAAGCAAGACATCGTTTCAGGTAAGGGCAGTCACTTTTCAGCTCAAACGAACTACTTCGTTCACGAAGCTCACACTGTTCTCATCTTAAATGACAAGCATTGAATGTTACAGGACCTGTGCTTTGTATCAATTTCAGAAGCATAGTTGAACTAGATATGGTCTGTATGTATAGGAAACACAGTTCCTTTGTTCTCAGCACACTCACGTTTCCTGCTCTCTAAGAGACTCTAGAAAGGAAGAGCGTGCTTCTTACTCTATAGCAGAGTGTGATTCATGGATGAGAACTGTGCTGTGTGTTTCCTTTCAGAAATTGAGTTACATCCCAGGCTCTGTGTTTTCCTACAAGCAACACTTCATTTCAGGAAAGGACAGTCACTTTTCAGCTCAAACGAACTACATCGTTCACGAAGCTAACACGTTTCTCATGTTAGCTGACAAGCATTGGATGTTAGAGGACCTGTGGTTTGTATCAGTTTGAGAAGCAGAGTTGAACTAGATATGGTCCGTATGTGTTGTCAACACCGTTCTTTTGTTCTGAGCACAATCAAGTTTCCTGCTCTCGTAGGGACTCTAGAAAGCTAGAGCGTGATTCTTGCTCTAAAGCAGTGTGTGATCAATGGATGAGAACTCTGCTGTGTGTTTCATTTCAGAAATGGTGTTAAATCCCTTCTCTGTGTCTTCCTACAAGAAAGACTTAGTTTCAAGTAAGGGCAGGTACTTTACAGCTCAAAGGAACTACATAGTTCCCGAAGCTCACACGTATCTCATGTTAACTGACAAGCATTGAATGTTACAGGACCTATGGTTTGTTTCAGTTTCAGAAGTAGAGTTGAACTAGAGACAGTCCGTGTGTGTAGGAAACACCGTTCTTTTGTTCTGAGCACACTCACATTTCCTGCTGTATTAGAGACTCTAGAAAGCAATAGCATTCTTCTTGCTCTAAAGCAGAGTGTCATCCATGGATGAGAACTATGCTGTGTGTTTCCCTTAAGAACTGGAGTTAAATCCCAGATTCTGTGTTTTCCTACAAGCAAGAATTCGTTTCAGGTAAGGGCAGGCACTTTTCAGTTCAAACGAACAACATCATTAACGAAGCACACACGGTTCTCATCTTAAATGACATGCATTGGATGATAGAGGACGTGTGCTTTGTATCAATTTCAAGGCAGAGTTGGACTAGATATGGTCCGTATGTGTAGGAAACACCGTTCTTTTGTTCTCAGCACACTCACGTTTCCTGCTTTCTTAGAGACTCTAGAAAGCAAGAGCATGCTTCTTGCTCTAAAGCAGAGTGTGATCAATGAATGAGAACACTGCTATGTGTTCCACTTTAGCAATGGAGTTAAATCCCAGGCTCTGAGTCTTCCTACAAGCAAGACTTCGATTCAGGTATGGGCAGTTACTTTACAGGTCAAACAAACTACATCATACACGAAGCTCACACGTTTCTCGGTCTTAATTGTAATGCATTGGATGTTACA
This sequence comes from Onychomys leucogaster, assembly GCA_949786385.1. Lineage (NCBI taxonomy): Eukaryota > Metazoa > Chordata > Mammalia > Rodentia > Cricetidae > Onychomys > Onychomys leucogaster. The sequence goes on along the minus strand of CATKUP010000286.1, from coordinate 67,334 downwards.
GGACCTGTGCTTTGTGTCATATTCAGAAGAAGAGTTGAACTAGATATGGTCCGTATGTGTAGGAAACACAGTTCTTTTGTTCTGAGCACAATCAGGTTTCCTGCTGTATTAGAGACTCTAGAAAGGAAGACCGTGCTTCTTGCTCTATAGCAGAGTGTGTTTCATGGTTGAGAACTGTGCTGTGTGTTTCCTTTCAGAAATCGAGTTAAATCCAGGGCTCTGTGTTTTCCTAAAAGCAAGACTTCATTTCAGGTAAGGGCAGTCACTTTTCAGCTCAAACGAACTACATCATTCACGAAGCTAACACGTTTCTCATGTTAGCTGACAAGCATTGTATGTTAGAGGACCTGTGGTTTGTTTCAGTTTGAGAAGCAGAGTTGAACTAGATATGGTCCGTATGTGTAGGGAACACCGTTCTTTTGTTCTGAGCACACTCACGTTTCCTGCTGTATTAGAGACTCTAGAAAGCATTAGAATTCTTCTTGCTCTAAAGCAGAGTGTGATCCATGGGTGGGAACTATGCTGTGTGTTTCCCTTAAGAAATGGAGTTAAATGCCAGGCTCTGTGTCTTCCTACAAGCAAGATTCGTTTCAGGTAAGGGCAGTCACTTTTCAGCTCAAACGAACTACATCGTTCACGAAGCTCACACTGTTCTCATCTTAAATGACAAGCATTGAATGTTAGAGGACCTGTGCTTTGTATCAATTTCAGAAGCATAGTTGAACTAGATATGGTCCATATGTGTAGGAAACACCGTTCCTTTGTTCTCAGCACACTCATGTTTCCTGCTTTCTTAGAGACTCTAGAAAGCAAGAGCGTGCTTCTTGCTCTAAAGCAGTGTGTGATCAATGAATGAGAACTCTGCTGTGTGTTCCACTTCAGAACTGGAGTTAAATCCCAGGCTCTGTGTCTTCCTACATGTACTACTTCGTTTCAGGTAAGGGCAGTCACTTTTCAGCTCAAACGAACTACATCGTTCACAAAGCTCACACGTTTCTCACCTTAAGTAACAAGCATTGGATGTTAGAGGACCTGTGGTTTGTATCAGTTTGAGTAGCAGAGTTGAACTAGATATGGTCCATATGTGTAGTCAACACCGTTCTTTTGTTCTGAGCACACTCAAGTTTCCTGCTGTCGTAGAGACTCTAGAAAGCTAGAGCGTGCTTCGTGCTCTAAAGCAGTGTGTGATCAATGGATGAGAACTCTGCTGTGTGTTTCATTTCAGAAATGGCATTAAATCCCTTCTCTGTGTCTTCCTACAAGAAAGACTTACTTTCAAGTAAGGGCAGGTACTTTACAGCTCAAAGGACCAACATAGTTCCTGAAGCTCACACGTATCTCATGTTAACTGACAAGCAGTGGATGTTAGAGGACCTGTGGTTTATTTCAATTTCAGAAGCAGAGTTGAACTAGATACAGTCCGTGTGTGTAGGAAACACCGTTCTTTTGTTCTGAGAACACTCACGTTTCCTGCTGTATTAGAGACTCTAGAAAGCATTAGCATTCTTCTTGCTCTAAAGCAGAGTGTGATCCATGGATGAGAACTGTGCTGTGTGTTTCACTTCAGAAATGGAGTTAAATGCCAGGCTCTGTGTCTTCCTACAAGCAAGATTCGTTTCAGGTAAGGGCAGTCACTTTTCAGCTCAAACAAACTACTTCGTTCACGAAGCTCACACTGTTCTCATCTTAAATGACAAGCATTTAATGTTAGAGGACCTGTGCTTTGTATCAATTTCAGAAGCATAGTTGAACTAGATATGGTCCGTATGTGTAGGAAACACCGTTCCTTTGTTCTCAGCACACTCATGTTTCCTGCTTTCTTAGAGACTCTAGAAAGCAAGAGCGTGCTTCTTGCTCTAAAGCAGTGTGTGATCAATGAATGAGAACTCTGCTGTGTGTTCCACTTCAGAACTGGAGTTAAATCCCAGGCTCTGTGTCTTCCTACATGTACTACTTCGTTTCAGGTAAGGGCAGTCACTTTTCAGCTCAAACGAACTACATCGTTCACAAAGCTCACACGTTTCTCACCTTAAGTAACAAGCATTGGATGTTATAGGACCTGTGGTTTGTATCAGTTTGAGTAGCAGAGTTGAACTAGATATGGTCCATATGTGTAGTCAACACCGTTCTTTTGTTCTGAGCACACTCAAGTTTCCTGCTGTCGTAGAGACTCTAGAAAGCTAGAGCGTGCTTCGTGCTCTAAAGCAGTGTGTGATCAATGGATGAGAACTCTGCTGTGTGTTTCACTTTAGAAATGGAGTTAAATCCCAGGCTCTGTGACTTCCTACAAGCAAGACTTCGTTTCAAGTAAGGGCAGGTACTTTACAGCTCAAAGGAACTACATAGTTCCCGAAGCTCAAACGTTTCTCATGTTAACTGACAAGCATTGGATGTTAGAGGACCTGTGGTTTGTTTCAGTTTCAGAAGCAGAGTTGAACTAGATACAGTCCGTGTGTAGGAAACACCATTCTTTTGTTCTGAGCACACTCACGTTTCCTGCTGTATTAGAGACTCTCGAAAGCAATAGCATTCTTCTTGCTCTAAAGCAGAGTGTGATCAATGAATGAGAACACTGCTGTGTGTTCCACTTCAGAAATGGAGTTCAATCCCAGGCTCTGAGTATTCTACAAGCAGATTTCGTTTCAGGTAAGGGCAGTTACTTTACAGGTCAAACAAACTACATCATACACGAAGCTCACACGTTTCTCGGTCTTAATTGTAATGCATTGGATGTTACAGGACCTGTGCTTTGTGTCATATTCAGAAGAAGATTTGAACTAGATATGGTCCGTATGTGTAGGAAACACAGTTCTTTTGTTCTGAGCAGAATCACGTTTCCTGCTGTATTTGAGACTCTAGAATGGAAGAGCGTGCTTCTTGCTCTATAGCAGAGTGTGTTTCATGGTTGAGAACTGTGCTGTGTGTTTCCTTTCAGAAATCGAGTAAATCCAGGGCTCTGTGTTTTCCTACAAGCAAGACTTCATTTCAGGTAAGGGCAGTCACTTTTCAGCTCAAACGAACTACATCGTTCACCAAGCTAACACGTTTCTCATGTTAGCTGATAGCATTGGATGTTAGAGGACCTGTGGTTTGTATCAGTTTGAGAAGCAGAGTTGAACTAGATATGGTGCGTATGTGTAGTCAACACCGTTCTTTTGTTCTGAGCACACTCAAGTTTCCTGCTGTCGTAGAGACTCTAGAAAGCTAGAGCGTGCTTCTTGCTCTAAAGCAGTGTGTGATCAATGGATGAGAACTCTGCTGTGTGTTTCATTTCAGAAATGGCGTTAAATCACTTCTCTGTGTCTTCCTACAAGAAAGACTTAGTTTCAAGTATGGCAGGTACTTTACAGCTCAAAGGAACTACATAGTTCCTGAAGCTCACACGTATTTCATGTTAACTGACAAGCATTGGATGTTAGAGGACCTGTGGTTTGTTTCAGTTTCAGATGCAGAGTTGAACTAGATACAGTCCATGTGTGTAGGAAACACCATTCTTTTGTTCTGAGCACACTCACGTTTCCTGCTGTATTAGAGACTCTCGAAAGCAATAGCATTCTTCTTGCTCTAAAGCAGAGTGTGATCAATGAATGAGAACACTGCTGTGTGTTCCACTTCAGAAATGGAGTTCAATCCCAGGCTCTGAGTATTCTACAAGCAGATTTCGTTTCAGGTAAGGGCAGTTACTTTACAGGTCAAACAAACTACATCATACACGAAGCTCACACGTTTCTCGGTCTTAATTGTAATGCATTGGATGTTACAGGACCTGTGCTTTGTGTCATATTCAGAAGAAGATTTGAACTAGATATGGTCCGTATGTGTAGGAAACACAGTTCTTTTGTTCTGAGCAGATCCACGTTTCCTGCTGTATTTGAGACTCTAGAATGGAAGAGCGTGCTTCTTGCTCTATAGCAGAGTGTGTTTCATGGTTGAGAACTGTGCTGTGTGTTTCCCTTGAGAAATGGAGTTAAATCCCATGCTCTGTGTCTTCCTACAAGCAAGACTTCGTTTCAGGTAAGGGCAGGCACTTTTCAGCTCAAACGAACTACATCGTTCACGAAGCTAACACGTTTCTCTTGTTAGCTGACAAGCATTGGATGTTAGAGGACCTGTGGTTTGTATCAGTTTGAGAAGCAGAGTTGAACTAGATATGGTCCTTATGTGTAGTCAACACCGTTCTTTTGTTCTGAGCACACTCAAGTTTCCTGCTGTCGTAGAGACTCTAGAAAGCTAGAGCTTGCTTCTTGCTCTAAAGCAGTGTGTGATCAATGGATGAGAAATCTGCTGTGTGTTTCATTTCAGAAATGGCGTTAAATCCCTTCTCTGTGTCTTCCTACAAGAAAGACTTAGTTTCAAGTAAGGGCAGGTACTTTACAGCTCAAAGGAACTACATAATTCCCGAAGCTCACACGTATCTCATGTTAACTGACAAGCATTGGATGTTAGAGGACCTGTGGTTTGTTTCAGTTTCAGAAGCAGAGTTGAACTAGATACAGTCCGTGTGTGTAGGAAACACCATTCTTTTGTTCTGAGCACACTCACGTTTCCTGCTGTATTAGAGACTCTCCAAAGCAATAGCATTCTTCTTGCTCTAAAGCAGAGTGTGATCCATGGATGAGAACTATGCTGTGTGTTTCCCTTCAGAACTGGAGTTAAATCCCAGGCTCTGTGTCTTCCTACAAGCAAGAATTCGTTGCAGATAAGGGCAGGCACTTTTCAGCTCAAACGAACTACATCATTCATGAAGCTCACACGTTTCTCATCTTAAATGACAAGCATTGGATGATAGAGCATGTGTGCTTTGTATCAATTTCAAGGCAGAGTTGGACTAGATATGGTCCGTATGTGTAGGAAACACCGTTCTTTTGTTCTCAGCACACTCACGTTTCCTGCTTTCTTAGAGACTCTAGAAAGCAAGAGCGTGCTTCTGGCTCTAAAGCAGAGTGTGATCAATGAATGAGAACACTGCTGTGTGTTCCACTTCCGAACTGGAGTTAAATCCCAGGCTCTGAGTCTTCCTACAAGCAAGATTTCGTTTCAGGTAAGGGCAGTTACTTTACAGGTCAAACAAACTACATCATACACGAAGCTCACACGTTTCTCGGTCTTAATTGTAATGCATTGGATATTACAGGACCTGTGCTTTGTGTAATATTCAGAAGAAGATTTGAACTAGATATGGTCCGTATGTGTAGGAAACACAGTTCATTTGTTCTGAGCACAATCACGTTTCCTCCTGTATTAGAGACTCTAGAATGGAAGAGCGTGCTTCTTGCTCTATAGCAGAGTGTGTTTCATGGTTGAAAACTGTACTGTGTGTTTCCCTTCAGAAATGGAGTTAAATCCCAGGCTCTGTGACTTCCTACAAGCAAGACTTCGTTTCAAGTAAGGGCAGGTACTTTACACCTCAAAGGAACTACATAGTTCCCGAAGCTCACGCGTTTCTCATGTTAACTGACAAGCATTGGATGTTAGAGGACCAGTGCTTTGTATCAATTTCAGAAGCATAGTTGAACTATATATGGTCTGTTTGTATAGGAAACACAGTTCTTTTGTTCTGAGCACAATCACGTTTCCTGCTGTATTAGAGACTCTAGAATGGAAGAGCGTGCTTTTTGCTCTATAGCAGAGTGTGTTTCATGGTTGAGAACTGTGCTGTGTGTTTCCTTTCAGAAATCGAGTTAAATCCAGGGCTCTGTGTTTTCCTACAAGCAAGACTTCATTTCAGGTAAGGGCAGTCACTTTTCAGCTCAAACGAACTACATCGTTCACGAAGCTCACACGTTTCTCACCTTAATTGACAAGCATTGGATGTTAGAGGACCTGTGGTTTGTTTCAGTTTCAGAAGCCGATTTGGACTAGATATGGTCCATATATGTAGGTAACACCGTTCTTTTGTTCTCAGCATACTCATGTTTCCTGCTGTACTAGAGAATCTAGAAAGCAAGAGCGTGCTTCTTGCTCTAAAGCAGAGTGTGATCCATCGATGAGAACTATGCTGTGTGTTTCCCTTCAGAAATGGGGTTAAATCCCAGGCTCTGTGTCTTCCTAAAATCAAGACTTCGTTTCAGGTAAGGGCAGTTACTTTACAGGTCAAACGAACTACATCGTACAGGAAGCTCACAAGTTTCTCGGTCTTAATTGAAAAGCATTGGATGTTACAGGACCTGTGCTTTGTGTCAGTTTCAGTAGAGGAGTTGAACTAGATTCGGTCCGTATATGTAGGAAACACCGTTCTTTTGTTCTGAGCACACTCACGTTTCCTGCTGTATTAGAGACTCTAGAAAGCAATAGCATTCTTCTTGCTCTAAAGCAGAGTGTGATCCATGGATGAGAACTATGCTGTGTGTTTCCCTTCAGAACTGGAGTTAAATCCCAGGCTCGGTGTGTTCCTACAAGAAAGAATTCGTTCCAGGTAAGGGCAGGCACTTTTCAGCTCAAACGAACTACATCGTTCACCAAGCTAACACGTTTCTCATGTTAGCTGACAAGCATTGGATGTTAGAGGACCTGTGGTTTGTATCAGTTTGAGAAGCAGAGTTGAACTAGATATGGTGCGTATGTGTAGTCAACACCGTTCTTTTGTTCTGAGCACACTCAAGTTTCCTGCTGTCGTAGAGACTCTAGAAAGCTAGAGCGTGCTTCTTGCTCTAAAGCAGTGTGTGATCAATGGATGAGAACTCTGCTGTGTGTTTCATTTCAGAAATGGCGTTAAATCACTTCTCTGTGTCTTCCTACAAGAAAGACTTAGTTTCAAGTATGGCAGGTACTTTACAGCTCAAAGGAACTACATAGTTCCTGAAGCTCACACGTATTTCATGTTAACTGAAAAGCATTGGATGTTAGAGGACCTGTGGTTTGTTTCAGTTTCAGATGCAGAGTTGAACTAGATACAGTCCATGTGTGTAGGAAACACCATTCTTTTGTTCTGAGCACACTCACGTTTCCTGCTGTATTAGAGACTCTCGAAAGCAATAGCATTCTTCTTGCTCTAAAGCAGAGTGTGATCAATGAATGAGAACACTGCTGTGTGTTCCACTTCAGAAATGGAGTTCAATCCCAGGCTCTGAGTATTCTACAAGCAGATTTCGTTTCAGGTAAGGGCAGTTACTTTACAGGTCAAACAAACTACATCATACACGAAGCTCACACGTTTCTCGGTCTTAATTGTAATGCATTGGATGTTACAGGACCTGTGCTTTGTGTCATATTCAGAAGAAGATTTGAACTAGATATGGTCCGTATGTGTAGGAAACACAGTTCTTTTGTTCTGAGCAGATCCACGTTTCCTGCTGTATTTGAGACTCTAGAATGGAAGAGCGTGCTTCTTGCTCTATAGCAGAGTGTGTTTCATGGTTGAGAACTGTGCTGTGTGTTTCCCTTGAGAAATGGAGTTAAATCCCATGCTCTGTGTCTTCCTACAAGCAAGACTTCGTTTCAGGTAAGGGCAGGCACTTTTCAGCTCAAACGAACTACATCGTTCACGAAGCTAACACGTTTCTCATGTTAGCTGACAAGCATTGGATGTTAGAGGACCTGTGGTTTGTATCAGTTTGAGAAGCAGAGTTGAACTAGATATGGTCCTTATGTGTAGTCAACACCGTTCTTTTGTTCTGAGCACACTCAAGTTTCCTGCTGTCGTAGAGACTCTAGAAAGCTAGAGCTTGCTTCTTGCTCTAAAGCAGTGTGTGATCAATGGATGAGAAATCTGCTGTGTGTTTCATTTCAGAAATGGCGTTAAATCCCTTCTCTGTGTCTTCCTACAAGAAAGACTTAGTTTCAAGTAAGGGCAGGTACTTTACAGCTCAAAGGAACTACATAATTCCCGAAGCTCACACGTATCTCATGTTAACTGACAAGCATTGGATGTTAGAGGACCTGTGGTTTGTTTCAGTTTCAGAAGCAGAGTTGAACTAGATACAGTCCGTGTGTGTAGGAAACACCATTCTTTTGTTCTGAGCACACTCACGTTTCCTGCTGTATTAGAGACTCTCCAAAGCAATAGCATTCTTCTTGCTCTAAAGCAGAGTGTGATCCATGGATGAGAACTATGCTGTGTGTTTCCCTTCAGAACTGGAGTTAAATCCCAGGCTCTGTGTCTTCCTACAAGCAAGAATTCGTTGCAGATAAGGGCAGGCACTTTTCAGCTCAAACGAACTACATCATTCATGAAGCTCACACGTTTCTCATCTTAAATGACAAGCATTGGATGATAGAGCACGTGTGCTTTGTATCAATTTCAAGGCAGAGTTGGACTAGATATGGTCCGTATGTGTAGGAAACACCGTTCTTTTGTTCTCAGCACACTCACGTTTCCTGCTTTCTTAGAGACTCTAGAAAGCAAGAGCGTGCTTCTGGCTCTAAAGCAGAGTGTGATCAATGAATGAGAACACTGCTGTGTGTTCCACTTCCGAACTGGAGTTAAATCCCAGGCTCTGAGTCTTCCTACAAGCAAGATTTCGTTTCAGGTAAGGGCAGTTACTTTACAGGTCAAACAAACTACATCATACACGAAGCTCACACGTTTCTCGGTCTTAATTGTAATGCATTGGATATTACAGGACCTGTGCTTTGTGTAATATTCAGAAGAAGATTTGAACTAGATATGGTCCGTATGTGTAGGAAACACAGTTCATTTGTTCTGAGCACAATCACGTTTCCTCCTGTATTAGAGACTCTAGAATGGAAGAGCGTGCTTCTTGCTCTATAGCAGAGTGTGTTTCATGGTTGAAAACTGTACTGTGTGTTTCCCTTCAGAAATGGAGTTAAATCCCAGGCTCTGTGACTTCCTACAAGCAAGACTTCGTTTCAAGTAAGGGCAGGTACTTTACACCTCAAAGGAACTACATAGTTCCCGAAGCTCACGCGTTTCTCATGTTAACTGACAAGCATTGGATGTTAGAGGACCAGTGCTTTGTATCAATTTCAGAAGCATAGTTGAACTATATATGGTCTGTTTGTATAGGAAACACAGTTCTTTTGTTCTGAGCACAATCACGTTTCCTGCTGTATTAGAGACTCTAGAATGGAAGAGCGTGCTTTTTGCTCTATAGCAGAGTATGTTTCATGGTTGAGAACTGTGCTGTGTGTTTCCTTTCAGAAATCGAGTTAAATCCAGGGCTCTGTGTTTTCCTACAAGCAAGACTTCATTTCAGGTAAGGGCAGTCACTTTTCAGCTCAAACGAACTACATCGTTCACGAAGCTCACACGTTTCTCACCTTAATTGACAAGCATTGGATGTTAGAGGACCTGTGGTTTGTTTCAGTTTCAGAAGCCGATTTGGACTAGATATGGTCCATATATGTAGGTAACACCGTTCTTTTGTTCTCAGCATACTCATGTTTCCTGCTGTACTAGAGAATCTAGAAAGCAAGAGCGTGCTTCTTGCTCTAAAGCAGAGTGTGATCCATCGATGAGAACTATGCTGTGTGTTTCCCTTCAGAAATGGGGTTAAATCCCAGGCTCTGTGTCTTCCTAAAATCAAGACTTCGTTTCAGGTAAGGGCAGTTACTTTACAGGTCAAACGAACTACATCGTACAGGAAGCTCACAAGTTTCTCGGTCTTAATTGAAAAGCATTGGATATTACAGGACCTGTGCTTTGTGTCAGTTTCAGTAGAGGAGTTGAACTAGATTCGGTCCGTATATGTAGGAAACACCGTTCTTTTGTTCTGAGCACACTCACGTTTCCTGCTGTATTAGAGACTCTAGAAAGCAATAGCATTCTTCTTGCTCTAAAGCAGAGTGTGATCCATGGATGAGAACTATGCTGTGTGTTTCCCTTCAGAACTGGAGTTAAATCCCAGGCTCGGTGTGTTCCTACAAGAAAGAATTCGTTCCAGGTAAGGGCAGGCACTTTTCAGCTCAAACGAACTACATCGTTCACCAAGCTAACACGTTTCTCATGTTAGCTGACAAGCATTGGATGTTAGAGGACCTGTGGTTTGTATCAGTTTGAGAAGCAGAGTTGAACTAGATATGGTGCGTATGTGTAGTCAACACCGTTCTTTTGTTCTGAGCACACTCAAGTTTCCTGCTGTCGTAGAGACTCTAGAAAGCTAGAGCGTGCTTCTTGCTCTAAAGCAGTGTGTGATCAATGGATGAGAACTCTGCTGTGTGTTTCATTTCAGAAATGGCGTTAAATCACTTCTCTGTGTCTTCCTACAAGAAAGACTTAGTTTCAAGTATGGCAGGTACTTTACAGCTCAAAGGAACTACATAGTTCCTGAAGCTCACACGTATTTCATGTTAACTGAAAAGCATTGGATGTTAGAGGACCTGTGGTTTGTTTCAGTTTCAGATGCAGAGTTGAACTAGATACAGTCCATGTTTGTAGGAAACACCATTCTTTTGTTCTGAGCACACTCACGTTTCCTGCTGTATTAGAGACTCTCGAAAGCAATAGCATTCTTCTTGCTCTAAAGCAGAGTGTGATCAATGAATGAGAACACTGCTGTGTGTTCCACTTCAGAAATGGAGTTCAATCCCAGGCTCTGAGTATTCTACAAGCAGATTTCGTTTCAGGTAAGGGCAGTTACTTTACAGGTCAAACAAACTACATCATACACGAAGCTCACACGTTTCTCGGTCTTAATTGTAATGCATTGGATGTTACAGGACCTGTGCTTTGTGTCATATTCAGAAGAAGATTTGAACTAGATATGGTCCGTATGTGTAGGAAACACAGTTCTTTTGTTCTGAGCAGATCCACGTTTCCTGCTGTATTTGAGACTCTAGAATGGAAGAGCGTGCTTCTTGCTCTATAGCAGAGTGTGTTTCATGGTTGAGAACTGTGCTGTGTGTTTCCCTTGAGAAATGGAGTTAAATCCCATGCTCTGTGTCTTCCTACAAGCAAGACTTCGTTTCAGGTAAGGGCAGGCACTTTTCAGCTCAAACGAACTACATCGTTCACGAAGCTAACACGTTTCTCATGTTAGCTGACAAGCATTGGATGTTAGAGGACCTGTGGTTTGTATCAGTTTGAGAAGCAGAGTTGAACTAGATATGGTCCTTATGTGTAGTCAACACCGTTCTTTTGTTCTGAGCACACTCAAGTTTCCTGCTGTCGTAGAGACTCTAGAAAGCTAGAGCTTGCTTCTTGCTCTAAAGCAGTGTGTGATCAATGGATGAGAAATCTGCTGTGTGTTTCATTTCAGAAATGGCGTTAAATCCCTTCTCTGTGTCTTCCTACAAGAAAGACTTAGTTTCAAGTAAGGGCAGGTACTTTACAGCTCAAAGGAACTACATAGTTCCCGAAGCTCACACGTATCTCATGTTAACTGACAAGCATTGGATGTTAGAGGACCTGTGGTTTGTTTCAGTTTCAGAAGCAGAGTTGAACTAGATAAAGTCCGTGTGTGTAGGAAACACCATTCTTTTGTTCTGAGCACACTCACGTTTCCTGCTGTATTAGAGACTCTCCAAAGCAATAGCATTCTTCTTGCTCTAAAGCAGAGTGTGATCCATGGATGAGAACTATGCTGTGTGTTTCCCTTCAGAACTGGAGTTAAATCCCAGGCTCTGTGTCTTCCTACAAGCAAGAATTCGTTGCAGATAAGGGCAGGCACTTTTCAGCTCAAACGAACTACATCATTCATGAAGCTCACACGTTTCTCATCTTAAATGACAAGCATTGGATGATAGAGCATGTGTGCTTTGTATCAATTTCAAGGCAGAGTTGGACTAGATATGGTCCGTATGTGTAGGAAACACCGTTCTTTTGTTCTCAGCACACTCACGTTTCCTGCTTTCTTAGAGACTCTAGAAAGCAAGAGCGTGCTTCTGGCTCTAAAGCAGAGTGTGATCAATGAATGAGAACACTGCTGTGTGTTCCACTTCCGAACTGGAGTTAAATCCCAGGCTCTGAGTCTTCCTACAAGCAAGATTTCGTTTCAGGTAAGGGCAGTTACTTTACAGGTCAAACAAACTACATCATACACGAAGCTCACACGTTTCTCGGTCTTAATTGTAATGCATTGGATATTACAGGACCTGTGCTTTGTGTAATATTCAGAAGAAGATTTGAACTAGATATGGTCCGTATGTGTAGGAAACACAGTTCATTTGTTCTGAGCACAATCACGTTTCCTCCTGTATTAGAGACTCTAGAATGGAAGAGCGTGCTTCTTGCTCTATAGCAGAGTGTGTTTCATGGTTGAAAACTGTACTGTGTGTTTCCCTTCAGAAATGGAGTTAAATCCCAGGCTCTGTGACTTCCTACAAGCAAGACTTCGTTTCAAGTAAGGGCAGGTACTTTACACCTCAAAGGAACTACATAGTTCCCGAAGCTCACGCGTTTCTCATGTTAACTGACAAGCATTGGATGTTAGAGGACCAGTGCTTTGTATCAATTTCAGAAGCATAGTTGAACTATATATGGTCTGTTTGTATAGGAAACACAGTTCTTTTGTTCTGAGCACAATCACGTTTCCTGCTGTATTAGAGACTCTAGAATGGAAGAGCGTGCTTTTTGCTCTATAGCAGAGTGTGTTTCATGGTTGAGAACTGTGCTGTGTGTTTCCTTTCAGAAATCGAGTTAAATCCAGGGCTCTGTGTTTTCCTACAAGCAAGACTTCATTTCAGGTAAGGGCAGTCACTTTTCAGCTCAAACGAACTACATCGTTCACGAAGCTCACACGTTTCTCACCTTAATTGACAAGCATTGGATGTTAGAGGACCTGTGGTTTGTTTCAGTTTCAGAAGCCGATTTGGACTAGATATGGTCCATATATGTAGGTAACACCGTTCTTTTGTTCTCAGCATACTCATGTTTCCTGCTGTACTAGAGAATCTAGAAAGCAAGAGCGTGCTTCTTGCTCTAAAGCAGAGTGTGATCCATCGATGAGAACTATGCTGTGTGTTTCCCTTCAGAAATGGGGTTAAATCCCAGGCTCTGTGTCTTCCTAAAATCAAGACTTCGTTTCAGGTAAGGGCAGTTACTTTACAGGTCAAACGAACTACATCGTACAGGAAGCTCACAAGTTTCTCGGTCTTAATTGAAAAGCATTGGATGTTACAGGACCTGTGCTTTGTGTCAGTTTCAGTAGAGGAGTTGAACTAGATTCGGTCCGTATATGTAGGAAACACCGTTCTTTTGTTCTGAGCACACTCACGTTTCCTGCTGTATTAGAGACTCTAGAAAGCAATAGCATTCTTCTTGCTCTAAAGCAGAGTGTGATCCATGGATGAGAACTATGCTGTGTGTTTCCCTTCAGAACTGGAGTTAAATCCCAGGCTCGGTGTGTTCCTACAAGAAAGAATTCGTTCCAGGTAAGGGCAGGCACTTTTCAGCTCAAACGAACTACATCGTTCACCAAGCTAACACGTTTCTCATGTTAGCTGACAAGCATTGGATGTTAGAGGACCTGTGGTTTGTATCAGTTTGAGAAGCAGAGTTGAACTAGATATGGTGCGTATGTGTAGTCAACACCGTTCTTTTGTTCTGAGCACACTCAAGTTTCCTGCTGTCGTAGAGACTCTAGAAAGCTAGAGCGTGCTTCTTGCTCTAAAGCAGTGTGTGATCAATGGATGAGAACTCTGCTGTGTGTTTCATTTCAGAAATGGCGTTAAATCACTTCTCTGTGTCTTCCTACAAGAAAGACTTAGTTTCAAGTATGGCAGGTACTTTACAGCTCAAAGGAACTACATAGTTCCTGAAGCTCACACGTATTTCATGTTAACTGAAAAGCATTGGATGTTAGAGGACCTGTGGTTTGTTTCAGTTTCAGATGCAGAGTTGAACTAGATACAGTCCATGTGTGTAGGAAACACCATTCTTTTGTTCTGAGCACACTCACGTTTCCTGCTGTATTAGAGACTCTCGAAAGCAATAGCATTCTTCTTGCTCTAAAGCAGAGTGTGATCAATGAATGAGAACACTGCTGTGTGTTCCACTTCAGAAATGGAGTTCAATCCCAGGCTCTGAGTATTCTACAAGCAGATTTCGTTTCAGGTAAGGGCAGTTACTTTACAGGTCAAACAAACTACATCATACACGAAGCTCACACGTTTCTCGGTCTTAATTGTAATGCATTGGATGTTACAGGACCTGTGCTTTGTGTCATATTCAGAAGAAGATTTGAACTAGATATGGTCCGTATGTGTAGGAAACACAGTTCTTTTGTTCTGAGCAGATCCACGTTTCCTGCTGTATTTGAGACTCTAGAATGGAAGAGCGTGCTTCTTGCTCTATAGCAGAGTGTGTTTCATGGTTGAGAACTGTGCTGTGTGTTTCCCTTGAGAAATGGAGTTAAATCCCATGCTCTGTGTCTTCCTACAAGCAAGACTTCGTTTCAGGTAAGGGCAGGCACTTTTCAGCTCAAACGAACTACATCGTTCACGAAGCTAACACGTTTCTCATGTTAGCTGACAAGCATTGGATGTTAGAGGACCTGTGGTTTGTATCAGTTTGAGAAGCAGAGTTGAACTAGATATGGTCCTTATGTGTAGTCAACACCGTTCTTTTGTTCTGAGCACACTCAAGTTTCCTGCTGTCGTAGAGACTCTAGAAAGCTAGAGCTTGCTTCTTGCTCTAAAGCAGTGTGTGATCAATGGATGAGAACTCTGCTGTGTGTTTCATTTCAGAAATGGCGTTAAATCCCTTCTCTGTGTCTTCCTACAAGAAAGACTTAGTTTCAAGTAAGGGCAGGTACTTTACAGCTCAAAGGAACTACATAGTTCCCGAAGCTCACACGTATCTCATGTTAACTGACAAGCATTGGATGTTAGAGGACCTGTGGTTTGTTTCAGTTTCAGAAGCAGAGTTGAACTAGATAAAGTCCGTGTGTGTAGGAAACACCATTCTTTTGTTCTGAGCACACTCACGTTTCCTGCTGTATTAGAGACTCTAGAAAGCAATAGCATTCTTCTTGCTCTAAAGCAGAGTGTGATCCATGGATGAGAACTATGCTGTGTGTTTCCCTTCAGAACTGGAGTTAAATCCCAGGCTCGGTGTGTTCCTACAAGAAAGAATTCGTTCCAGGTAAGGGCAGGCACTTTTCAGCTCAAACGAACTACATCATTCATGAAGCTCACACATTTCTCATCTTAAATGACAAGCATTGTATGATAGAGCACGTGTGCTTTGTATCAATTTCAAGGCAGAGTTGGACTAGATGTGGTCCATATGTGTAGGAAACACCGTTCTTTTGTTCTCAGCACACTCACGTTTCCTGCTTTCTTAGAGACTCTAGAAAGCAAGAGCATGCTTCTTGCTCTAAAGCAGAGTGTGATCAATGAATGAGAACACTGCTGTGTGTTCCACTTCAGAAATGGAGTTAAATCCCAGGCTCTGAGTCTTCTTACAAGCAAGAATTCGTTTCAGGCAAGGGCAGTTACTTTACAGGTCAAACAAACTACATCATACACGAAGCTCACACGTTTCTCGGTCTTAATTGTAATGCATTCGATGTTACAGGACTGGGCTTGGTGTCATATTCAGAAGAAGAGTTGAACTAGATATGGTCCGTATGTGTAGGAAACACAGTTCTTTTGTTCTGAGCACAATCACGTTTCCTGCTGTATTAGAGACTCTAGAATGGAAGAGCGTGCTTCTTGCTCTATAGCATAGTGTGTTTCATGGTTGACAACTGTGCTGTGTGTTTCCTTTCAGAAATCGAGTTAAATCCAGGGCTCTGTGTTTCCTACAAGCAAGACTTCATTTGAGGTAAGGGCAGTCACTTTTCAGCTCAAACGAACTACATCATTCACTAAGCTAACACGTTTCTCATGTTAGCTGACAAGCATTGGATGTTAGAGGACCTGTGGTTTGTTTCAGTTTCAGAAGCAGAGTTGAACTAGATATGGTCCGTATGTGTAGGGAACACCGTTATTTTGTTCTGAGCACACTCACGTTTCCTGCTGTACTAGAGACTCTAGAAAGCAAGAGCGTGCTTCTTGGTCTAAAACAAGAGTGTGATCCATGGATGAGAACTGTGCTGTGTGTTTCCATTCAAAATGGAGTTAAATCCCATGCTCTGTGTCTTCCTACAAGCAAGACTTCGTTTCGGGTAAGGGAAGTCACTTTTCAGCTCAAACGAACTACATCGTATACGAAGCTAACACGTTTCCCTTCTTAACTGAAAAGCATTGGATTTTAGAGGACCAGTGCTTTGTATCATTTTCAGAAGCAGAGTTGGAATAGATATGTTCCGTATGTGTAGGAAACACCGTTCTTTTGTTCTCAGCACACTCACGTTTCCTGCTGTCTTAGAGAATCTAGAAAGCAAGAGCGTGCTTCTTGCTCTAAAGCAGAGTGTGATCAATGGATGAGAACTCTGCTGTGTGTTTCACTTCAGAAATGGAGTTAAATCCCAGGCTCTGTGACTTCCGACAAGCAAGACTTCGTTTCAATTAAGGGCAGGTACTTTACAGCTCAAAGGAACTACATAATTCACGAATCTCACACGTTTCTCATGTTAACTGACAAGCATTGGATGTTAGAGGACCTGTGGTTTGTTTCAGTTTCAGAAACAGAGTTGAACTAGGTACGGTCTGTGTGTAGGGAAAACCGTTCTTTTGTTCTGAGCACACTCACGATTCCTGCTGAATTAGAGACTCTAGAAAGCATTAGCATTCTTCTTGCTCTAAAGCAGAGTGTGATCCATGGATGAGAACTATGCTGTGTGTTTCCCTTCAGAAATGGAGTTAAATGCCAGGCTCTGTGTCTTCCTACAAGCAAGATTCGTTTCAGGTAAGGGCAGTCACTTTTCAGCTCAAACAAACTACTTCGTTCACGAAGATCACACTTTTCTCATCTTAAATGACAAGCATTGAATGTTAGAGGACCTGTGCTTTGTATCAATTTCAGAAGCATAGTTGAACTAGATATGGTCTGTATGTATAGGAAACACAGTTCTTTTGTTCTCAGCACACTCACTTTTCCTGCTGTCTAAGAGACTCTAGAAAGGAAGAGCATGCTTCTTGCTCTTAAGCAGAGTGTGATCAATGGATGAGAACTATGCTGTGTGTTTCACTTCAGAAATGGAGTTAAATCCCAGGCTCTGAGTCTTCCTACAAGCAAGATTTCATTTCAGGTAAGGGCAGTTACTTTACAGGTCAAACAAACTACATCATACACAAAGCTCACACGTTTCTCGGTCTTAATTGTAATGCATTGGATGTTACAGGACCTGTGCTTTTTGTCATATTCAGAAGAAGAGTTGAACTAGATATGGTCCGTATGTGTAGGAAACACAGTTCTTTTGTTCTGAGCACAATCACGTTTCTTGCTGTATTAGAGACTCTAGAATGGAAGAGCGTGCTTCTTGCTCTATAGCAGAGTGTGTTTCATGGTTGACAACTGTGCTGTGTGTTTCCTTTCAGAAATCGAGTTAAATACAGGGCTCTGTGTTTTCCTACAAGCAAGACTTCATTTCAGGTAAGGGCAGTCACTTTTCAGCTCAAACGAACTACAGCGTTCACGAAGCTCACACGTTTCTCACCTTAATTGACAAGCATTGGATGTTAGAGGACCTGTGGTTTGTTTCAGTTTCAGAAGCCGATTTGGACTAGATATGGTCCATATATGTAGGTAACACCGTTCTTTTGTTCTCAGCATACTCATGTTTCCTGCTGTACTAGAGAATCTAGAAAGCAAGAGAGTGCTTCTTGCTCTAAAGCAGAGTGTGATCCATCGATGAGAACTATGCTGTGTGTTTCCCTTCAGAAATGGGGTTAAATCCCAGGCTCTGTGTCTTCCTAAAATCAAGACTTCGTTTCAGGTAAGGGCAGTCACTTTTCAGCTCAAACGAACTACATCATTCACTAAGCTAACACGTTTCTCATGTTAGCTGACAAGCATTGGATGTTAGAGGACCTGTGGTTTGTTTCAGTTTCAGAAGCAGAGTTGAACTAGATATGGTCCGTATGTGTAGGAAACACCGTTCCTTTGTTCTCAGCACACTCAGGTTTCCTGCTTTCTTAGAGACTCTAGAAACCAAGAGCGTGCTTCTTGCTCTAAAGCAGTGTGTGATCAATGAATGAGAACTCTGCTGTGTGTTCCACTTCCGAACTGGAGTTAAATCCCAGGCTCTGTGTCTCCCTACATGCACTACTTTGTTTCAGGTAAGGGCAGTCACTTTTCAGCTCAAACGAACTACATTGTTCACGAAGCTCACACGTTTCTCACCTTAAGTGACAAGCATTGGATGTTAGAGGACCTGTGGTTTGTTTCAGTTTCAGAAGCACAGTTGAACTAGATATGGTCTGTATGAATAGGATACAAGGTTCTTTTGTTCTCAGCACACTCAGGTTTCCTGCTGTCTAAGAGACTCTAGAAAGGAAGAGCGTGCTTCTTGCTCTATAGCAGAGTGTGATTCATGGATGAGAACTGTGGTGTGTGTTTCCTTTCAGAAATCGAGTTAAATCCCAGATCTGTGTTTTCCTACAAGCAAGACTTCATTTCAGGTAAGGGCAGTCACTTTTCAGCTCAAACGAACTACATCGTTCATGAAGCTAACACGTTTCTGATGTTAGCTGACAAGCATTGGATGTTAGAGGACTTGTGGTTTGTTTCAGTTTGAGAAGCAGAGTTGAACTAGATATGGTTCATATGTGTAGGGAACACCGTTCTTTTGTTCTGAGCACACTCACGTTTCCTGCTGTACTAGAGACTCTAGAGAGCAAGAGCGTGCTTCTTGCTCTAAAGCAGAGTGTGATCCATGGATGAGAACTGTGCTGTGTGTTTCCCTTCAGAAATGGTGTTAAATCCCATGCTCTGTTTCTTCCTACAAGCAAAATTTCTTTTCAGGTAAGGGCAGTTACTTTACAGGTCAAACAAACTACATCATACACGAAGCTCACACGTTTCTCGGTCTTAATTGTAATGCATTGGATGTTACAGGACCTGTGCTTTGTGTCATATTCAGAAGAAGATTTGAACTAGATATGTTCCGTATGTGTAGGAAACACAGTTCATTTGTTCAGAGCACAATCATGTTTCCTGCTGTATTAGAGACTCTAGAATGGAAGAGCGTGCTTCTTGCTCTATAGCAGAGTGTGTTTCATGGTTGAGAACTGTGCTGTGTGTTTCCCTTCAGAAATGGAGTTAAATCCCATGCTCTGTGTCTTCCTACAAGCAAGACTTCGTTGCAGGTAAGGGCAGGCACTTTTCAGCTCAAAGGAACTACATCGTACACGAAGCTAACACGTTTCCCATCTTAACTGAAAAGCATTGGATTTTAGAGGACCAGTGCTTTGTATCATTTTCAGAAGCAGAGTTGGAATAGATATGTTCCGTCTGTGTAGGAAACACTGTTCTTTTGTTCTCAGCACACTCACGTTTCCTGCTGTCTTAGAGAATCTAGAAAGCAAGAGCGTGCTTCTTGCTCTAAAGCAGAGTGTGATCAATGGATGAGAACTCTGCTGTGTGTTTCACTTCAGAAATGGAGTTAAATCCCAGGCTCTGTGACTTCCTACAGGCAAGACTTCGTTTCAAGTAAGTGCAGGTACTTTACTTCTCAAAGGAACTACATAGTTCCTGAAGCTCACACGTTTCTCATGTTAACTGACAAGCATTGGATGTTAGAGGACCAGTGCTTTGTATCAATTTCAGAAGCATAGTTGAACTATATCTGGTCTGTATGTATAGGAAACACAGTTCTTTTGTTCTCAGAACACTCACGTTTCCTGCTGTCTAAGAGACTCTGGAAACCTATAGCGTGCTTCTTGCTCTAAAGCAGAGTGTGATCAATGGATGAGAACTATGCTGTGTGTTTCCCTTCAGAACTGGAGTTAAATCCCAGGCTCTGTGTCTTCCTACAATCAAGAGTTCGTTTCAGGTAAGGGCAGTTACTTTACAAGTCAAACGAACTACATCGTACACGAAGCTCACACGTTTCTCGGTCTTAATTGAAAAGCATTGGATGTTACAGGGCCTGTGCTTTGTGTCAGTTTCAGTAGAGGAGTTGAACTAGATTTGGTCTGTATATGTAGGAAATACCGTTCTTTTGTTCTGAGCACACACACGTTTCCTGTTGTATTAGAGATTCTAGAAAGCAATAGCATTCTTCTTGCTCTAAAGCAGAGTGTGATCCATGGATGAGAACTATGCTGTGTGTTTCCCTTCAGAACTGGAGTTAAATCCCAGGCTCGGTGTGTTCCTACAAGCAAGAATTCGTTTCAGGTAAGGGCAGGCACTTTTCAGCTCAAACGAACTAAATCATTCATGAAGCTCACACGTTTCTCATCTTAAATGACAAGCATTGGATGATAGAGCACGTGTGCTTTGTATCAATTTCATGGCAGAGTTGGACTAGATATGGTCCGTATGTGTAGGAAACACCGTTCTTTTGTTCTCAGCACACTCACGTTTCCTGCTTTCTTAGAGACTCTAGAAAGCAAGAGCGTGCTTCCTGCTCTAAAGCAGAGTGTGATCAATGAATGAGAACACTGCTGTGTGTTCCACTTCAGAAATGGAGTTAAATCCCAGGCTCTGAGTCTTCCTACAAGCAAGATTTCGTTTCAGGTAAGGGCAGTTACTTTACAGGTCAAACAAACTACATCATACACAAAGCTCACACGTTTCTCGGTCTTAATTGTAATGCATTGGATGTTACAGGACCTGTGCTTTTTGTCATATTCAGAAGAAGAGTTGAACTAGATATGGTCCGTATGTGTAGGAAACACAGTTCTTTTGTTCTGAGCACAATCACGTTTCCTGCTGTATTAGAGACTCTAGAATGGAAGAGCGTGCTTCTTGCTCTATAGCAGAGTGTGTTTCATGGTTGACAACTGTGCTGTGTGTTTCCTTTCACAAATCGAGTTAAATCCAGGGCTCTGTGTTTTCCTACAAGCAAGACTTCATTTCAGGTACGGGCAGTCACTTTTCAGCTCAAACGAACTACATCGTTCACGAAGCTAACACGTTTCTCATGTTACCTGACAAGCATTGGATGTTAGAGGACTTGTGGTTTGTTTCAGTTTCAGAAACAGATTTGAACTAGATATGGTCCGTATCTGTAGGGAACACCGTTATTTTGTTCTGAGCACACTCACGTTTCCTGTTGTACTAGAGACTCTAGAAAGCAAGAGCGTGCTTCTTGGTCTAAAACAGAGTGTGATCAATGGATGAGAACTGTGCTGTGTGTTTCCATTCAGAAATGGAGTTAAATCCCATGCTCTGTGTCTTCCTACAAGCAAGACTTCGTTTCGGGTAAGGGAAGTCACTTTTCAGCTCAAACGAACTACATCGTATACGAAGCTAACACGTTTCCCTTCTTAACTGAAAAGCATTGGATTTTAGAGGACCAGTGCTTTGTATCATTTTCAGAAGCAGAGTTGGAATAGATATGTTCCGTATGTGTAGGAAACACCGTTCTTTTGTTCTCAGCACACTCACGTTTCCTGCTGTCTTAGAGAATCTAGAAAGCAAGAGCGTGCTTCTTGCTCTAAAGCAGAGTGTGATCAATGGATGAGAACTCTGCTGTGTGTTTCACTTCAGAAATGGAGTTAAATCCCAGGCTCTGTGACTTCCTACAAGCAAGACTTCGTTTCAAGTAAGGGCAGGTACTTTACAGCTCAAAGGAACTACATAATTCACGAATCTCACACGTTTCTCATGTTAACTGACAAGCATTGGATGTTAGAGGACCTGTGGTTTGTTTCAGTTTCAGAAGCAGAGTTGAACTAGATACGGTCTGTGTGTAGGGAAAACCGTTCTTTTGTTCTGAGCACACTCACGATTCCTGCTGAATTAGAGACTCTAGAAAGCATTAGCATTCTTCTTGCTCTAAAGCAGAGTGTGATCCATGGATGAGAACTATGCTGTGTGTTTCCCTTCAGAAATGGAGTTAAATGCCAGGCTCTGTGTCTTCCTACAAGCAAGATTCGTTTCAGGTAAGGGCAGTCACTTTTCAGCTCAAACAAACTACTTCGTACACGAAGATCACACTTTTCTCATCTTAAATGACAAGCATTGAATGTTAGAGGACCTGTGCTTTGTATCAATTTCAGAAGCATAGTTGAACTAGATATGGTCTGTATGTATAGGAAACACAGTTCTTTTGTTCTCAGCACACTCACGTTTCCTGCTGTCTAAGAGACTCTAGAAAGGAAGAGCATGCTTCTTGCTCTAAAGCAGAGTGTGATCAATGGATGAGAACTATGCTGTGTGTTTCACTTCAGAAATGGAGTTAAATCCCAGGCTCTGAGTCTTCCTACAAGCAAGATTTCATTTCAGGTAAGGGCAGTTACTTTACAGGTCAAACAAACTACATCATACACAAAGCTCACACGTTTCTCGGTCTTAATTGTAATGCATTGGATGTTACAGGACCTGTGCTTTTTGTCATATTCAGAAGAGGAGTTGAACTAGATATGGTCCGTATGTGTAGGAAACACAGTTCTTTTGTTCTGAGCACAATCACGTTTCCTGCTGTATTAGAGACTCTAGAATGGAAGAGCGTGCTTCTTGCTCTATAGCAGAGTGTGTTTCATGGTTGACAACTGTGCTGTGTGTTTCCTTTCAGAAATCGAGTTAAATCCAGGGCTCTGTGTTTTCCTACAAGCAAGACTTCATTTCAGGTAAGGGCAGTCACTTTTCAGCTCAAACGAACTACATCATTCACTAAGCTAACACGTTTCTCATGTTAGCTGACAAGCATTGGATGTTAGAGGACCTGTGGTTTGTTTCAGTTTCAGAAGCAGAGTTGAACTAGATATGGTCCGTATGTGTAGGAAACACCGTTCCTTTGTTCTCAGCACACTCAGGTTTCCTGCTTTCTTAGAGACTCTAGAAACCAAGAGCGTGCTTCTTGCTCTAAAGCAGTGTGTGATCAATGAATGAGAACTCTGCTGTGTGTTCCACTTCCGAACTGGAGTTAAATCCCAGGCTCTGTGTCTCCCTACATGCACTACTTTGTTTCAGGTAAGGGCAGTCACTTTTCAGCTCAAACGAACTACATCGTTCACGAAGCTCACACGTTTCTCACCTTAAGTGACAAGCATTGGATGTTAGAGGACCTGTGGTTTGTTTCAGTTTCAGAAGCACAGTTGAACTAGATATGGTCTGTATGAATAGGATACAAGGTTCTTTTGTTCTCAGCACACTCAGGTTTCCTGCTGTCTAAGAGACTCTAGAAAGGAAGAGCGTGCTTCTTGCTCTATAGCAGAGTGTGATTCATGGATGAGAACTGTGGTGTGTGTTTCCTTTCAGAAATCGAGTTAAATCCCAGATCTGTGTTTTCCTACAAGCAAGACTTCATTTCAGGTAAGGGCAGTCACTGTTCAGCTCAAACGAACTACATCGTTCATGAAGCTAACACGTTTCTGATGTTAGCTGACAAGCATTGGATGTTAGAGGACTTGTGGTTTGTTTCAGTTTGAGAAGCAGAGTTGAACTAGATATGGTTCATATGTGTAGGGAACACCGTTCTTTTGTTCTCAGCACACTCACGTTTCCTGCTGTACTAGAGACTCTAGAGAGCAAGAGCGTGCTTCTTGCTCTAAAGCAGAGTGTGATGCATGGATGAGAACTGTGCTGTGTGTTTCCCTTCAGAAATGGAGTTAAATCCCATGCTCTGTGTCTTCCTACAAGCAAGATTTCTTTTCAGGTAAGGGCAGTTACTTTACAGGTCAAACAAACTACATCATACACGAAGCTCACACGTTTCTCGGTCTTAATTGTCATGCATTGGATGTTACAGGACCTGTGCTTTGTGTCATATTCAGAAGAAGATTTGAACTAGATATGGTCCATATGTGTAGGAAACACAGTTCATTTGTTCTGAGCACAATCATGTTTCCTGCTGTATTTGAGACTCTAGAATGGAAGAGCGTGCTTCTTGCTCTATAGCAGAGTGTGTTTCATGGTTGAGAACTGTGCTGTGTGTTTCCCTCAGAAATGGAGTTAAATCCCATGCTCTGTGTCTTCCTACAAGCAAGACTTCGTTTCAGGTAAGGGCAGGCACTTTTCAGCTCAAAGGAACTACATCATACACGAAGCTAACACGTTTCCCATCTTAACTGAAAAGCATTGGATTTTAGAGGACCAGTGCTTTGTATCATTTTCAGAAGCAGAGTTGGAATAGATATGTTCCGTATGTGTAGGAAACACTGTTCTTTTGTTCTCAGCACACTCACGTTTCCTGCTGTCTTAGAGAATCTAGAAAGCAAGAGCGTGCTTCTTGCTCAAAAGCAGAGTGTGATCAATGGATGAGAACTCTGCTGTGTGTTTGACTTCAGAAATGGAGTTAAATCCCAGGCTCTGTGACTTCCTACAAGCAAGACTTCGTTTCAAGTAAGGGCAGGTACTTTACATCTCAAAGGAACTACATAGTTCCTGAAGCTCACACGTTTCTCATGTTAACTGACAAGCATTGGATGTTAGAGGACCAGTGCTTTGTATCAATTTCAGAAGCGTAGGTGAACTATATATGGTCTGTATGTATAGGAAACACAGTTCTTTTGTTCTCAGCACACTCACGTTTCCTGCTGTCTAAGAGACTCTGGAAACCTATAGCGTGCTTCTTGCTCTAAAGCAGAGTGTGATCAATGGATGAGAACTATGCTGTGTGTTTCCCTTCAGAACTGGAGTTAAATCCCAGGCTCTGTGTCTTCCTACAATCAAGAGTTCGTTTCAGGTAAGGGCAGTTACTTTACAGGTCAAAGGAACTACATCGTACACGAAGCTCACACGTTTCTCGGTCTTAATTGAAAAGCATTGGATGTTACAGGACCTGTGCTTTGTGTCAGTTTCAGTAGAGGAGTTGAACTAGATTTGGTCCGTATATGTAGGAAATACCGTTCTTTTGTTCTGAGCACACTCACGTTTCCTGTTGTATTAGAGATTCTAGAAAGCAATAGCATTCTTCTTGCTCTAAAGCAGAGTGTGATCCATGGATGAGAACTATGCTGTGTGTTTCCCTTCAGAACTGGAGTTAAATCCCAGGCTCTGTGTCTTCCTACAAGCAAGAATTCGTTTCAGGTAAGGGCAGGCACTTTTCAGCTCAAACGAACTACATCATTCATGAAGCTCACACGTTTCTCATCTTAAATGACAAGCATTGGATGATAGAGCAAGTGTGCTTTGTATCAATTTCAAGGCAGAGTTGGACTAGATATGGTCCGTATGTGTAGGAAACACCGTTCTTTTGTTCTCAGCACACTCACGTTTCCTGCTTTCTTAGAGACTCTAGAAAGCAAGAGCGTGCTTCCTGCTCTAAAGCAGAGTGTGATCAATGAATGAGAACACTGCTGTGTGTTCCACTTCAGAAATGGAGTTAAATCCCAGGCTCTGAGTCTTCCTACAAGCAAGATTTCGTTTCAGGTAAGGGCAGTTACTTTACAGGTCAAACAAACTACATCATACACAAAGCTCACACGTTTCTCGGTCTTAATTGTAATGCATTGGATGTTACAGGACCTGTGCTTTTTGTCATATTCAGAAGAAGAGTTGAACTAGATATGGTCCGTATGTGTAGGAAACACAGTTCTTTTGTTCTGAGCACAATCACGTTTCCTGCTGTATTACAGACTCTAGAATGGAAGAGCGTGCTTCTTGCTCTATAGCAGAGTGTGTTTCATGGTTGACAACTGTGCTGTGTGTTTCCTTTCAGAAATCGAGTTAAATCCAGGGCTCTGTGTTTTCCTACAAGCAAGACTTCATTTCAGGTACGGGCAGTCACTTCTCAGCTCAAACGAACTACATCGTTCACGAAGCTAACACGTTTCTCATGTTAGCTGACAAGCATTGGATGTTAGAGGACCAGTGCTTTGTATCAGTTTCAGAAGCAGAGTTGGACTAGATATGGTCTGTATGTGTAGGAAACACCGTTCTTTTGTTCTCAGCACACTCACGTTTCCTGCTGTCTTAGAGAATCTAGAAAGAAAGAGCGTGCTTCTTTCTGTAAAGCAGAGTGTGATCAATGGATGAGAACTGTGCTGTGTGTTCCACTTAAGAAATGGAGTTAAATCCCAGGCTCTGAGTCTTCCTACAATCAAAACTTCGTTTCAGGTAAGGGCCCTAACTTTACAGGTCAAACGAACTACATCATACACGTAGCTCACACGTTTCTCGGTCTTAATGGTAATGCATTGGATGTTACAGGACCTGTGCTTTGTGTCATTTTCAGAAGAAGAGTTGAACTAGATATGGTCTGTATGTATAGGAAACACATTTCTTTTGTTCTGAGCACAATCACGTTTCCTGCTGTACTAGAGACTCTAGAAAGCAAGAGCGTGCTTCTTGGTCTAAAACAGAGTGTCATCCATGGATGAGAACTGTGCTGTGTGTTTCCATTCAGTAATGGAGTTAAATCCCATGCTCTCTGTCTTCCTACAAGCAAGACTTCGTTTCAGGTAAGGGAAGTCACTTTTCAGCTCAAACGAACTACATCATTCACGAAGCTCACACGTTTCTCATCTTAACTGACAAGCATTGGATGTTAGAGGACCAGTGCTTTGTATCAGTTTCAGAAGCAGAGTTGGACTAGATATGGTCTGTATGTGTAGGAAACACCGTTCTTTTGTTCTCAGCACACTCACGTTTCCTGCTGTCTTAGAGAATCTAGAAAGAAAGAGCGTGCTTCTTTCTGTAAAGCAGAGTGTGATCAATGGATGAGAACTGTGCTGTGTGTTCCACTTAAGAAATGGAGTTAAATCCCAGGCTCTGAGTCTTCCTACAATCAAAACTTCGTTTCAGGTAAGGGCCCTAACTTTACAGGTCAAACGAACTACATCATACACGTAGCTCACACGTTTCTCGGTCTTAATGGTAATGCATTGGATGTTACAGGACCTGTGCTTTGTGTCATTTTCAGAAGAAGAGTTGAACTAGATATGGTCTGTATGTATAGGAAACACATTTCTTTTGTTCTGAGCACAATCACGTTTCCTGCTGTATTAGAGACTCTAGAAAGGAAGAGCGTGCTTCTTGGTCTATATCAGAGTGTGATTCATGGATAAGAACTGTGCTGTGTGTTTCCCTTCAGAACTGGAGTTAATTCCCAGGCTCTGTGTCTTCCTACAAGCAAGAATTCGCTTCAGGTAAGGGCAGGCACTTTTCAGCTCAAACGAACTACATCATTCACGAAGCTCACACGTTTCTCATCTTAAATGACAAGCATTGGATGATAGAGGACGTGTGCTTTGTATCAATTTCAAGGCAGAGTTGGACAAGATATGGTCCGTATGTGTGGGAAACACCGTTCTTTTTTTCTCAGCACACTCACGTTTCCTGCTTTCTTAGAGACTCTAGAAAGCAAGAGCGTGCTTCTTGCTCTAAAGCAGAGAGTGATCAATGAATGAGAACACTGCTGTGTGTTCCACTTCAGAAATGGAGTTAAATCCCAGGCTCTGAATCTTCCTACAAGCAAGATTTCCTTTCTGGTAAGGGCAGTTACTTTACAGGTCAAACAAACTACATCATACACGGAGCTCACACGTTTCTCGGTCTTAATTGTAATGCATTCGATGTTACAGGACCTGTGCTTTGTGTCATATTCAGAAGAAGAGTTGAACTACATATGGTCCGTATGTGTAGGAAACACAGTTCTTTTGTTCTGAGCACAATCACGTTTCCTGCTGTATTTGAGACTATAGAATGGAAGAGCGTGCTTCTTGCTCTATAGCAGAGTGTGTTTCATGGTTGAGAACTGTGCTTTGTATTTCCTTTCAGAAATCGAGTTAATTCCAGGGCTCTGTGTTTTACTACAAGCAAGACTTCATTTCAGGTAAGGGCTGTCACTTTTCAGCTCAAACGAACTACATCGTTCACGAAGCTAACACGATTCTCATGTTAACCTACAAGCATTGGATGTTAGAGGACCTGTGGTTTGTTTCAGTTTGAGAAGCAGAGTTGAACTAGATATGGTCCGTGTGTGTAGGGAAAACCGTTCTTTTGTTCTGAGCACACTCATGTTTCCAGCTGTATTAGAGACTCTAGAAAGCATTAGCATTCTTCTTGCTCTAAAGCAGCGTGTGATCCATGGATGAGAACTATGCTGTGTGTTTCCCTTAAGAAATGGAGTTAAATGCCAGGCTTTGTGTCTTTCTACAAGCAAGATTCGTTTCAGGAAAGGGCAGTCTCTTTTCAGCTCAAACAAACTACTTCATTCACGAAGCTCACACTTTTCTCATCTTAAATGACAAGCATTGAATGTTAGAGGACCTGTGCTTTGTATTAATTTCAGAAGCATAGTTGAACTAGATATGGTCTTTATGAATAGGAAACACAGTTCTTTTGTTCTCAGCACACTCACGTTTCCTGCAGTCTAAGAGAAACTAGAAAGGAAGAGCGTGCTTCTTGCTCTATAGCAGAGTGTGATTCATGGATGAGAACTGTGCTGTGTGTTTCCTTTCAGAAATCGAGTTAAATCCCAGGTCTGTGTTTTTCTACAAGCAAGACTTCATTTCAGGTAAGGGCAGTCGTTTTCAGCTCAAATGAACTACATCGTTCACGAAGCTAACACGTTTGTCATGTTAACTGACAAGCATTGGATGTTAGAGGACCAGTGCTTTTTATCAGTTTCAGAAGCAGAATTGGACTAGATATTGTCCGTATGTGTAGGAAACACCGTTCTTTTGTTCTCAGCACACTCATATTTCCTGCTGTCTTAGAGACTATAGAAACCTATAGCGTGCTTCTTGCTCTAAAGCAGAGTGTGATCAATGGATGAGAACTCTGCTGTGAGTTTCACTTCAGTAATCGAGTTAAATCCCAGGTTCTGAGTCTTCCTACAAGCAAGACTTCATTTCAGGTAAGGGCAGGTACTTTACACCTCAAACGAACTACATAGTTCACGAAGGTCACACCTTTCTCATCTTAACTGACAAGCATTGGATGATAGAGGACCTCTGGTTTGTATCAGTTTCAGAAGCAAATTTGAACTAGATATGGTCCTTATGTGTAGGAAACACCGTTCTTTTATTCTGAGCACATTCAAGTTTCCTACTGTATTAGAGACTCTAGAAGGCAAGATCGTGCTTCTTGCTCTAAAGCAGAGTGTGATCCCTGGATGAGAACTGTGCTGTGTGTTTCACTTCAGAAATGGAGTTAAATTCCAGGCTCTGTGTCTTCCTACAAGTAAGACATCGATTCAGGTAAGGGCAGTCACTTTTCAGCTCAAACGAACTACATCGTTCACGAAGCTCACATGTTTCTCATCTTAAATGACAAGCATTGGATGTTAGAGGACCTGTGGTTTGTTTCAGTTTCCGAAGTCGAGTTGGACTAGATATGGTCCATATGTGTAGGGAACACCGTTCTTTTGTTCTCCACATACTCATGCTTCCTGCTGGACTAGAGAATCTAGAAAGCAAGAGCGTGCTTCTAGCTCTAAAGCAGAGTTTGATCCATGGATGAGAACTATGCTGTGTGTTTCACTACAGAAAAGGAGTTAAATCCCAGGCTCTGTGTCTTCCTACAATCAAGACTTCGTTTCAGGTAAGGGCAGTTAATTTACAGGTCAATCGAACTACATCGTACACGAAGCTCACACGTTTCTCGGTCTTAATTGAAAAGCATTCGATGTTACAGGACCTGTGCTTTGTGTCAGTTTCAGAAGAGGAGTTGAACTAGATTTGGTCCTTATATGTAGGAAACACAGTTCTTTTGTTCTGAGCACAATCACGTTTCCTGCTCTATTAGAGACTCTAGAATGGAAGAGCGTGCTTCTTGCTCTATAGCAGAGTGTGTTTCATGGTTGAGAACTGTGCTGTGTGTTTCCTTTCAGAAATCGAGTTAAATCCAGGGCTCTGTGTTTTCCTACAAGCAAGACTTCATTTCAGGTAAGGGCAGTCACTTTTCAGCTCAAAGGAACTACATCGTTCACGAAGCTAACACGTTTCTCATGTTAGCTGACAAGCATTGGATGTTAGAGGACCTGTGGTTTGTTTCAGTTTGAGAAGCAGAGTTGAACTAGATATGGTCTGTATGTGTAGGGAACACCGTTCTTTTGTTCTGAGCACACTCCCGTTTCTTGCTGTACTAGAGACTCTAGAAAGCAAGAGCGTGCTTCTTGCTCTAAAGCAGAGTGTGATCCATGGATGAGAACTATGCTGTGTGTTTCCCTTCAGAAATGGAGTTAAATCCCAGGCTCTAAGTCTTCCTACAAGCAAGACTTCGTTTCAGGTAAGGGCAGTAACTTTACAGGTCAAACGAACTACCTCATACACGAAGCTCACACGTTTCTCAGTCTTAATTGAAAAGCATTGGATGTTACAGGACCTGTGCTTTGTGTCATTTTCAGAAGAAGAGTTGAACTATATATGGTCCGTATGTGTAGGAAACACAGTTCTTTTGTTCTGAGCACAATCACGTTTCCTGCTGTATTAGAGACTCTAGAAAGGAAGAGCGTGCTTCTTGCTCTATAGCAGAGTGTGATTCATGGATGAGAACTGTGCTGTGTGTTTCCTTTCAGAAATCGAGTTAAATCCCAGGCTCTATGCTTTCCTACAAGCAAGACTTCATTTCAGGTAAGGGCAGTCACTCTTCAGCTCAAACGAACTACATCGTTCACGAAGCTCACACGTTTCTCATGTTAACTGACAAGCATTGGATGTTAGAGGACCAGTGCTTTGTATCAGTTTCGGAAGCAGAATTGGACTAGATATTGTCCGTATGTGTAGGAAACACCGTTCTTTTGTTCTCAGCACACTCACATTTCCTGCTGTCTTAGAGACTCTAGAAACCTATAGCGTGCTTCTTGCTCTAAAGCAGAGTGTGATCAATGGATGAGAACTCTGCTGTGTGTTTCACTTCAGTAATCGAGTTAAATCCCAGGCTCTGAGTCTTCCTACAAGCAAGACTTCATTTCAGGTAAGGGCAGGTACTTTACAGCTCAAATGAACTACTTCGTACACGAAGGTCACACCTTTCTCATGTTAACTGACAAGCATTGGATGTTAGAGGACCTCTGGTTTGTATCAGTTTCAGAAGCAAATTTGAATTAGATATGGTCCTTATGTGTAGGAAACACCGTTCTTTTGTTCTGAGCACACTCAAGTTTCCTGCTGTATTAGAGACTCTAGAAGGCAAGATCGTGCTTCTTGCTCTAAAGCAGAGTGTGATCCATGGATGAGAACTGTGCTGTGTGTTTCACTTCAGAAATGGAGTTAAATAACAGGCTCTGTGTCTTCCTACAATCAAGACTTCGTTTCAGGTAAGGGCAGTTACTTTACAGGTCAAACGAACTACATCATACACGAAGCTCACACGTTTCTCGGTCTTAATTGAAAAGCATTCGATGTTACAGGACCTGTGCTTTGTGTCAGTTTCAGAAGAGGAGTTGAACTAGATTTGGTCCGTATATGTAGGAAACACAGTTCTTTTGTTCTGAGCAAAATCACATTTCCTGCTCTATTAGAGACTTTAGAATGGAAGATCGTGCTTCTTGCTCTATAGCAGATTGTGTTTCATGGTTGAGAACTGTGCTGTGTGTTTCCTTTCAGAAATCGAGTTAAATCCAGGGCTCTGTGTTTTCCTACAAGCAAGACTTCATTTCAGGTAAGGGCAGTCACTTTTCAGCTCAAACGAACTACATCGTTCACGAAGCTAACACGTTTCTCATGTTAGCTGACGAGCATTGGATGTTAGAGGACCTGTGGTTTGTTTCAGTTTGAGAAGCAGAGTTGAACTAGATATGGTCCCTATGTGTAGGGAACACCGTTCTTTTGTTCTGAGCACACCCACGTTTCCTGCTGTACTAGAGACTCTAGAAAGCAAGAGCGTGCTTCTTGCTCTAAAGCAGAGTGTGATCCATGGATGAGAACTGTGCTGTGTGTTTCACTTCAGAAATGGAGTTAAATACCAGGCTCTGTGTCTTCCTACAAGCAAGACATTGATTCAGGTAAGGGCAGTCACTTTTCAGCTCAAATGAACTACATCGTTCACGAAGCTCACAAGTTTCTCATGTTAGCTGACAAGCATTGGATGCTAGAGGACCTGTGGTTTGTATCAATTTCAAGGCAGAGTTGGACTAGATATGGTCCGTATGTGTAGGAAACACCGTTCCTTTG
Source organism: Onychomys leucogaster (assembly GCA_949786385.1). Taxonomy (NCBI): domain Eukaryota; kingdom Metazoa; phylum Chordata; class Mammalia; order Rodentia; family Cricetidae; genus Onychomys; species Onychomys leucogaster. The sequence goes on along the minus strand of CATKUP010000286.1, from coordinate 35,381 downwards.
TTCTCAGCACACTCAGGTTTCCTGCTTTCTTAGAGACTCTAGAAAGCAAGAGCGTGCTTCTTGCTCTAAAGCAGTTTGTGATCAATGAATGAGAACTCTGCTGTGTGTTCCACTTCAGAACTGGAGTTAAATCCCAGGCTCTGTGTCTTCCTACATGCACTACTTCGTTTCATGTAAGGGCAGTCACTTTTCAGCTCAAACGAACTACATCATTCACGAAGCTCACACGTTTCTCATCTTAACTGACAAGCATTGGATGTTAGAGGACCAGTGCTTTGTATCAGTTTCAGAAGCAGAGTTGGACTAGATATGGTCTGTATGTGTAGGAAACACCGTTTTTTTGTTCTCAGCACACTCACGTTTCCTGCTGTCTTAGAGAATCTAGAAAGCAAGAGCGTGCTTCTTTCTGTAAAGCAGAGTGTGATCAATGGATGAGAACAGTGCTGTGTGTTCCACTTAAGAAATGGAGTTAAATCCCAGGCTCTGAGTCTTCCTACAATCAAGACTTCGTTTCAGGTAAGTGCCCTAACTGTACAGGTCAAACGAACTACATCATACACGTATCTCACACGTTTCTCGGTCTTAATGGTAATGCATTGGATGTTACAGGACCTGTGCTTTGTGTCATTTTCAGAAGAAGAGTTGAACTAGATATGGTCTGTATGTATAGGAAACACAGTTCTTTTGTTCTGAGCACAATCACGTTTCCTGCTGTATTAGAGACTCTAGAAAGGAAGAGCGTGCTTCTTGGTCTATAGCATAGTGTGATTCATGGATGAGAACTGTGCTGTGTGTTTCCCTTCAGAACTGGAGTTAAATCCCAGGCTCTGTGTCTTCCTACAAGCAAGACTTCGTTTCAGGTAAGGGCAGGCACTTTTCAGCTCAAACGAACTACATCATTCACGAAGCTCACACGCTTCTCATCTTAAATGACAAGCATTGGATGACAGAGGACGTGTGCTTTGTATCAATTTCAAGGCAGAGTTGGAAAAGATATGGTCCGTATGTGTGGGAAACACCGTTCTTTTGTTCTCAGCACACTCACGTTTCCTGCTTTCTTAGAGACTCTAGAAAGCAAGAGCGTGCTTCTTGCTCTAAAGCAGAGTGTGATCAATGAATGAGAACACTGCTGTGTGTTCCACTTCAGAAATGGAGTTAAATCCCAGGCTCTGAGTCTTCCTACAAGCAAGACTTCGTTTCTGGTAAGGGCAGTTACTTTACAGGTCAAACAAACTACATCATACACGGAGCTCACACGTTTCTCTGTCTTAATTGTAATGCATTCGATGTTACAGGACCTGTGCTTTGTGTCATATTCAGAAGAAGATTTGAACTAGATATGGTCCGTATGTGTAGGAAACACAGTTCTTTTGTTTTGAGCACAATCACGTTTCCTGCTCTATTTGAGACTCCAGAAAGGAAGAGCGTGCTTCTTGCTCTGTAGCAGAGTGTGTTTCATCAATGAGATCTGTGCTGTGTGTTTACTTTCAGAAATGGAGTTAAATTCCAGGCTCTGAGTCTTCCTACCAGAAAGACTTCGTTTCAGGTAAGGGCAGTTACTTTACAGCTCAAACGAACTGTATCATACACGAAGCTCACACGTATCTCAGTCTTAATTGAAAAGCATTGGATGTTACAAGACATGTGCTTTGTGTCAGTTTCAGAAGAAGTGTTAACTAGATATAGTCTATATGTTTAGGAAACACAGTTCTTTTGTTCTGAGCACAATCACATTTCCTGCTGTATTAGAGACTCTAGAAAGGAAGAGCGTGCTTCTTGCTCTAAAGCAGAGTGTGATTCATGGATGAGAACTGTGCTGTGTGTTTCCCTTCAGAAATGGAGTTAAATCCCAGGCTCTGTGTCTTCCTACAAGCAAGACTTCGTTTCAGGTAAGGGCAGTCACTTTTCTGCTCAAACGAACTACATCATTCACGAAGCTAACACGTTTCCCATCTTAACTGAAAAGCATTGGATGTTAGAGGACCAGTGCTTTGTATCAGTTTCAGAAACAGAGTTGGACTAGATATGGTCTGTATGTGTAGGAAACACTGTTCTTTTGTTCTCAGTACACTCACGTTTCCTGCTGTCTTAGAGAATCTAGAAAGCAAGAGCGTGCTTCTTGTTGTAAAGCAGAGTGTGATCAATGGATGAGAACTATGCTGTGTGTTTCCCTTCAGAACTGGAGTTAAATCCAAAGGCTCTGAGTCTTCCTACAAGCAAGACTTCGTTTCAGGTAAGGGCAGTCACTTTTCAGCTCAAATGAACTACTTCGTTCACGAACCTCACACTTTTCTCATCTTAAATGACAAGTATTCATGTTATAGGACCTGTGCTTTGTATCAATTTCACAGGCAGGGTTGGACTAGATTTGGTCAGTATGTGTAGGAAACACCGTTCTTTTGTTCTCAGCACACTCACGTTTCCTGCTGTCTTAGAGAATCTAGAAAGCAAGAGCGTGCTTCTTGTTGTAAAGCAGAGTGTGATCAATGGATGAGAACTGTGCTGTGTGTTCCACTTAAGAAATGGAGTTAAATCCCAGGCTCTGAGTCTTCCTAGAAGCAAGACTTCGTTTCAGGTAAGGGCCCTAACTTTACAGGTCAAACGAACTACATCATACACGTAGCTCACACGTTTCTCGGTCTTAATGGTAATGCATTGGATGTTACAGGACCTGTGCTTTGTGTCATTTTCAGAAGAAGAGTTGAACTACATATGGTCTGTATGTATAGGAAACACTGTTCTTTTGTTCTGAGCACAATCACGTTTCCTGCTGTATTAGAGACTCTAGAAAGGAAGAGCGTGCTTCTTGGTCTATAGCAGAGTGTGATTCATGGTTGAGAACTGTGCTGTGTGTTTCCTTTCAGAAATCGAGTTAAATCCCATGCTCTGTGTTTTCCTACAAGGAAGACTTGATTTCAGGTAAGGGCAGTCACTTTTCAGCTCAAATGAACTACATCGTACACAAAGCTAACACTTTTCTCATGTTAACTGACAAGCATTGGATGTTAGAGGACCAGTGCTTTGTATCAGTTTCAGAAGCACAATTGGCCTAGATATGGTCCGTATGTGTAGGGAACACCGTTCTGTTGTTCTCAGCACACTCACGTTTCCTGCTATCTTAGAGATTCTAGAAACCTAGAGCATGCTTCTTGCTCTAAAGCAGAGTGTGATGAATGGATTAGAACTCTGCTGTGTGTTACTCTTCAGAAATGGAGTTAAATCCCAGGCTCTGTGTCTTCCTACAAGCAAGACTTCGTTTCAGGTAAGGGTAGGTACTTTACAGCTCAAACGTACTACATAGTTCACGAAGGTCACACGTTTCTCATCCTATCTGACAAGCATTAGATGTTATAGGACCTCTGGTTTGTATCCGTTTGAAAACCAAATTTGAACTAGATATGGTAAGTATGATAGGCAACACCGTTCTTTTTTTCTCAGCACACTCACGTTTCCTGCTGTCTTAGAGATTCAAGAAACCTAGAGCGTGCTTCTTGCTCTAAAGCAGAGTGTGATCAATGGATGAGAACTGTGCTGTGTGTTCCACTTCAGAAATGGAGTTAAATCCCAGGCTCTGAGTCGTCCTACATGCAAGACTTCATTTCAGGTAAGGGCAGTTACTTTACAGGTCAAATGAACTACATCAAACACGTAGCTCACACGTTTCTCGGTCTTAATTGAAAAGCATTGGATGTTACAGGACCTGTGCTTTGTGTCACTTTCAGAAGAAGAGTTGAAATAGATATGGTCTGTATGTGTAGGAAACACAGTTCTTTTCTTCTGAGCACAATCACGTTTCCTGCTGTATTAGAGACTCTAGAAAGGAAGAGCGTGCTTCTTGCTCTAAAGCAGAGTGTGATTCATGGATGAGAACTGTGCTGTGTGTTTCCCTTCAGAAATGGAGTTAAATCCCAGGCTCTGTGTCTTCCTACAAGCAAGACTTCGTTTCAGGTAAGGGCAGTCACTTTTCTGCTCAAACGAACTACATCATTCACGAAGCTAACACGTTTCCCATCTTAACTGAAAAGCATTGGATGTTAGAGGACCAGTGCTTTGTATCAGTTTCAGAAACAGAGTTGGACTAGATATGGTCTGTATGTGTAGGAAACACTGTTCTTTTGTTCTCAGTACACTCACGTTTCCTGCTGTCTTAGAGAATCTAGAAAGCAAGAGCATGCTTCTTGCTCTAAAGCAGAGTGTGATCAATGAATGAGAACTCTGCTGTGTGTTCCACTTCAGAAATGGAGTTAAATCCCACGCTCTGAGTCTTCCTACAAGCAAGACTTCGTTTCAGGTAAGGGCATTTACTTAAAGCTCAAACGAACTATATCATACACGAAGCTCACATGTATCTCGGTCTTAATTAAAAAGCATTGGATGTTACAGGACCTGTGCTTTGTGTCAGTTTCAGAAGAAGAGTTAACTAGATATAGTCTGTATGTTTAGGAAACACAGTTCTTTTTTTCTGAGCACAATCACATTTCCTGCTGTATTAGACACTCTAGAAAGGAAGAGCGTGCTTCTTGATCTAAAGCAGAGTGTGATTCATGGATGAGAACTGTGCTGGGGGTTTCCCTTCAGAACTGGAGTTAAATCCCATTCTCTGTCTTCCTACATGCACTACTTCGTTTCAGGTAAGGTCAGTCACTTTTCAGCTCAAACGAACCACATCGTTCACGAAGCTCACACGTTTCTCACCTTAAGTGACAAGCATTGGATGTTAGCGGACCTGTGGTTTGTATCAATTTCAGAGGCAGAGTTGGACTAGATATGGTCCGTATGTGTAGGGAACACCGTTCTTTTGTTTGAGCACACTCACGTTTCCTGCTGTACTAGAGACTCTAGAAAGCAAGAGCGTGCTTCTTGCTCTAAAGCAGAGTGTTATCCATGGATGAGAACTATGCTGTGTGTTTCCCTTCAGAAATGGAGTTAAATCCCAGGCTCTGTGTCTTCCTACAGTCAAGACTTCGTTTCAGGTAAGGGCAGTTACTTTACAGGTCAAACGAACTACATCATACACGTAGCTCACACGTTTCTCGGTTTTAATGGTAATGCATTGGATATTACAGGACCTGTGCTTTGTGTCATTTTCAGAAGAAGAGATGAACTAGATATTGTCCGTATGTGTAGGAAACACAGTTCTTTTGTTCTGAGCACAATCACGTTTCCTGCTGTATTAGAGACTCTAGAAAGGAAGAGCGTGCTTCTTGCTCTATAGCAGAGTGTGTTTCATCAAAGAGAACTGTGCTGTGTGTTTCCTTTCAGAAATCGAGTTAAATCCCTGGCTCTGTGTTTTCCTACAAGCAAGACTTCATTTCAGGTAAGGGCAGTCACTTTTCAGCTCAAACAAACTGCAACGTTCACGAAGCTCACAGGTTTCTTATCTTAACGCACAAGCATTGGATGTTAGAGGTCCTGTGGTTTGTTTCAGTTTCCGAAGAAGAGTTGGACTAGATATGGTCAGTATGTGTAGGGAACACTGTTCTTTTTTTCTGAGCACTCTCACCTTTCCTGCTCTATTAGAGAGTCTAGAAAGCAATAGCATTCTTCTTGCTCTAAAGCAGAGTGTGATCCATGGATGATAACTATGCTGTGTGTTTCCCTTCAGAACTGGAGTTAAATCCCAGGCTCTGTGTCTTCCTACAAGGAAGACTTCGTTTCAGGTAAGGGCAGGCACTTTTCAGCTCAAAGAACTACATCATTGAGGAAGCTCACACGTTACTCATCTTAAATGACAAGCATTGGATGTTAGAGGACCAGTGCTTTGTATCAATTTTAGAAGCAGATTTGGACTAGATATGGTCCGTATGTGTAGGAACGACCTTTCTTTTGTTCTCAGCACACTCACGTTACTGCTATCTTAGAGAATCTAGAAAGTAAGAGCGTGCTTCTTGCTCTAAAGCAGAGTGTGATCAATGGAAGAGAACTGTGCTGTGTGTTCCACTTCAGAAATGGAGTTAAATCCCAGGCTCTGAGTCTTCCTAAAAGCAAGACTTCATTTCAGGTAAGGGCAGTTACTTTACAGGTCAAACAAACTACATCATACACGAAGCTCACACCTTTCTCGGTCTTAATTGAAAAGCATTGGATGTTACAGGACCTGTGCTTTGTGTCATTTTCAGAAGAATAGTTTAACTAGATATGTTCCATATGTGTAGGAAACATAGTTCTTTTGTTTTGAGCACAATCACGTACCCTGCTGTATTAGAGCCTCTAGAAAGGTAAGAGTGTGCTTCTTGCTCAAAAACATAGTTTGATTCATGGATGAGAACTGGGCTGTGTGTTTCCCTTCAGAAATGGAGTTAAATCCCAGGCTCTGTGTCTTCCTACAAGCAAGACTTCGTTTCAGGTAAGGGGAGTCACTTTTCAGCTCAAACGAACTACATCATTCACGAAGCTCACACGTTTCTCATCTTAACTGACAAGCATTGGATGTTAGAGGACCAGTGCTTTGTATCAGTTTCAGAAGCAGAGTTGGACTAGATATGGTCTGTATGTGTGGGAAACACCGTTCTTTTGTTCTCAGCACACTCACGTTTCCTGCTGTCTTAGAGAATCTAGAAAGCAAGAGCGTGCTTCTTGCTGTAAAGCAGAGTGTGATCAATGGATGAGAACTATGCTGTGTGTTTCCCTTCAGAACTGGAGTTAAATCCCAGGATCTGAGTCTTCCTACAAGCAACACTTCGTTTCAGGTAAGGGCAGTCACTTTTCAGCTCAAATGAACTACTTCGTTCACGAAGCTCACACTTTTCTCATCTTAAATGACAAGCATTAGATGTTATAGGACCTGTGCTTTGTATCAATTTCAGAGGCAGAGTTGGACTAGATATGGTCAGTATGTGTAAGAAACACCGTTCTTTTGTTCTCAGCACACTCACGTTTCCTGCTTTCTTAGAGACTCTAGAAAGTAAGAGCGTGCTTCTTGCTCTAAAGCAGAGTGTGATCAATGGAAGAGAACTGTGCTGTGTGTTCCACTTAAGAAATGGAGTTAGATCCCACGCTCTGAGTCTTCCTACAAGCAAGACTTCGTTTCAGGTAAGGGCATTTACTTAAAGCTCAAACGAACTATATCATACACGAAGCTCACACGTATCTCGGTCTTAATTGAAAAGCATTGGTTGTTACAGGACCTGTGCTTTGTGTCAGTTTCAGAAGAAGAGTTAACTAGATATAGTCTGTATGTTTAGGAAACACAGTTCTTTTGTTCTGAGCACAATCACATTTCCTGCTGTATTAGACACTCTAGATAGGAAGAGCGTGCTTCTTGATCTAAAGCAGAGTGTGATTCATGGATGAGAACTGTGCTGGGGTTTTCCCTTCAGAACTGGAGTTAAATCCCATTCTCTGTGTCTTCCTACATGCACTACTTCGTTTCAGGTAAGGTCAGTCACTTTTCAGCTCAAACGAACCACATCGTTCACGAAGCTCACACGTTTCTCACCTTAAGTGACAAGCATTGGATGTTAGCGGACCTGTGGTTTGTATCAATTTCAGAGGCAGAGTTGGACTAGATATGGTCCGTATGTGTAGGGAACACCGTTCTTTTGTTTGAGCACACTCACGTTTCCTGCTGTACTAGAGACTCTAGAAAGCAAGAGCATGCTTCTTGCTCTAAAGCAGAGTGTTATCCATGGATGAGAACTATGCTGTGTGTTTCCCTTCAGAAATGGAATTAAATCCTAGGCTCTGTGTCTTCCTACAGTCAAGACTTCGTTTCAGGTAAGGGCAGTTACTTTACAGGTCAAACGAACTACATCATACACGTAGCTCACACGTTTCTCGGTTTTAATGGTAATGCATTGGACATTACAGGACCTGTGCTTTGTGTCATTTTCAGAAGAAGAGATGAACTAGATATTGTCCGTATGTGTAGGAAACACAGTTCTTTTGTTCTGAGCACAATCACGTTTCCTGCTGTATTAGAGACTCTAGAAAGGAAGAGCGTGCTTCTTGCTCTATAGCAGAGTGTGTTTCATCAAAGAGAACTGTGCTGTGTGTTTCCTTTCAGAAATCGAGATAAATCCCTGGCTCTGTGTTTTCCTACAAGCAAGACTTCATTTCAGGTAAGGGCAGTCACTTTTCAGCTCAAACAAACTGCATCGTTCACGAAGCTCACAGGTTTCTCATCTTAACGGACAAGCATTGGATGTTAGAGGACCTGTGGTTTGTTTCAGTTTCCGAAGAAGAGTAGGACTAGATATGGTCAGTATGTGTAGGGAACACTGTTCTTTTGTTCTGAGCACACTCACCTTTCCTGCTCTATTAGAGACTCTAGAAAGCAATAGCATTCTTCTTGCTCTAAAGCAGAGTGTGATCCATGGATGATAACTATGCTGTGTGTTTCCCTTCAGAACTTGAGTTAAATCCCTGGCTCTGTGTCTTCCTACAAGGAAGACTTCTTTTCAGGTAAGGGCAGGCACTTTTCAGCTCAAAGAACTACATCATTGAGGAAGCTCACACGTTACTCATCTTAAATGACAAGCATTGGATGTTAGAGGACCAGTGCTTTGTATCAATTTCAGAAGCAGAGTTGGACTAGATTTGGTCAGTATGTGTAGGAAACACCGTTCTTTTGTTCTCAGCACACTCACGTTTCCTGCTGTCTTAGAGAATCTAGAAAGCAAGAGCGTGCTTCTTGTTGTAAAGCAGAGTGTGATCAATGGATGAGAACTGTGCTGTGTGTTCCACTTCAGAAATGGAGTTAAATCCCAGGCTCTGAGTCTTCCTAGAAGCAAGACTTCGTTTCAGGTAAGGGCCCTAACTTTACAGGTCAAACGAACTACATCATACACGTAGCTCACACGTTTCTCGGTCTTAATGGTAATGCATTGGATGTTACAGGACCTGTGCTTTGTGTCATTTTCAGAAGAAGAGTTGAACTACATATGGTCTGTATGTATAGGAAACACTGTTCTTTTGTTCTGAGCAAAATCACGTTTCCTGCTGTATTAGAGAATCTAGAAAGGAAGAGCGTGCTTCTTGCTCTATAGCAGAGTGTGATTCATGGTTGAGAACTGTGCTGTGTGTTTCCTTTCAGAAATCGAGTTAAATCCCATGCTCTGTGTTTTCCTACAAGGAAGACTTGATTTCAGGTAAGGGCAGTCACTTTTCAGCTCAAATGAACTACATCGTTCACAAAGCTAACACGTTTCTCATGTTAACTGACAAGCATTGGATGTTAGAGGACCAGTGCTTTGTATCAGTTTCAGAAGCACAGTTGGCCTAGATATGGTCCGTATGTGTAGGAAACACCGTTCTGTTGTTCTCAGCACACTCATGTTTCCTGCTATCTTAGAGATTCTAGAAACCTAGAGCATGCTTCTTGCTCTAAAGCAGAGTGTGATGAATGGATTAGAACTCTGCTGTGTGTTCCTCTTCAGAAATGAAGTTAAATCCCAGGCTCTGTGTCTTCCTACAAGCAAGACTTCGTTTCAGGTAAGGGTAGGTACTTTACAGCTCAAACGTACTACATAGTTCGCGAAGTTCACACGTTTCTCATCCTATCTGACAAGCATTGGATGTTATAGGACCTCTGGTTTGTATCCGTTTTAAAACCAAATTTGAACTAGATATGGTCCGTATGATGGGCAACACCATTCTTTTTTTCTCAGCACACTCACGTTTCCTGCTGTCTTAGAGATTCAAGAAACCTAGAGCGTGCTTCTTGCTCTAAAGCAGAGTGTGATCAATGGATGAGAACTGTGCTGTGTGTTCCACTTCAGAAATGGAGTTAAATCCCAGGCTCTGAGTCTTCCTACATGCAAGACTTCATTTCAGGTAAGGGCAGTTACTTTACAGGTCAAATGAAGTACATCAAACACGTAGCTCACACGTTTCTCGGTCTTAATTGAAAAGCATTGGATGTTACAGGACCTGTGCTTTGTGTCACTTTCAGAAGAAGAGTTGAAATAGATATTTTCTGTATGTGTAGGAAACACAGTTCTTTTGTTCTGAGCACAATCACGTTTCCTGCTGTATTAGAGACTCTAGAAAGGAAGAGCGTGCTTCTTGCTCTATAGCAGAGTGTGTTTCATCAATGAGAACTGTGCTCTGTTTTTCCTTTCAGAAATCGAGTTAAATCCCAGGCTCTGTGTTTTCCTACAAGCAAGACTTCATTTCAGGTAAGGGCAGTCACTTTGCAGCTCAAACCAACTACATCGTTCACGAAGCTAACACATTTCTCATGTTAGCTGACAAGCATTGGATGTTAGAGGACCTGTGGTTTGTATCAGTTTCAGAAGCAGAGTTGAACTAGATATGGTCCGTTAGTGTAGTCAACACCGTTCTTTTGTTCTGAGCACACTCAAGTTTCCTGCTTTCTTAGAGACTCTAGAAAGCAAGAGCGTGCTTCTTGCTCTAAAGCAGAGTGTGATCAATGAATGAGAACTCTGCTGTGTGTTCCACTTCAGAAATGGAGTTAAATCCCAAGCTCTGATTCTTCCTACAAGCAAGACTTCGTTTCAGGTAAGGGCATTTACTTAAAGCTCAAACGAACTATATCATACACGAAGCTCACACGTATCTCGGTCTTAATTGAAAAGCATTGGATGTTACAGGACCTGTGCTTTGTGTCAGTTTCAGAAGAAGAGTTAACTAGATATAGTCTGTATGTTTAGGAAACACAGTTCTTTTGTTCTGAGCACAATGACATTTCCTGCTGTATTAGACACTCTAGAAAGGAAGAGCGTGCTTCTTGATCTAAAGCAGAGTGTGATTCATGGATGAGAACTGTGCTGGGGTTTTCCCTTCAGAACTGGAGTTAAATCCCATTCTCTGTGTCTTCCTACATGCACTACTTCGTTTCAGGTAAGGTCAGTCACTTTTCAGCTCAAACGAACCACATCGTTCACGAAGCTCACACGTTTCTCACCTTAAGTGACAAGCATTGGATGTTAGCGGACCTGTGGTTTGTATCAATTTCAGAGGCAGAGTTGGACTAGATATGGTCCGTATGTGTAGGGAACACCGTTCTTTTGTTTGAGCACACTCACGTTTCCTGCTGTACTAGAGACTCTAGAAAGCAAGAGCGTGCTTCTTGCTCTAAAGCAGAGTGTTATCCATGGATGAGAACTATGCTGTGTGTTTCCCTTCAGAAATGGAGTTAAATCCCAGGCTCTGTGTCTACCTACAGTCAAGACTTCGTTTCAGGTAAGGGCAGTTACTTTACAGGTCAAAGGAACTACATCATACACGTAGCTCACACGTTTCTCGGTTTTAATGGTAATGCATTGGATATTACAGGACCTGTGCTTTGTGTCATTTTCAGAAGAAGAGATGAACTAGATATTGTCCATATGTGTAGGAAACACAGTTCTTTTGTTCTGAGCACAATCACGTTTCCTGCTGTGTTAGAGACTCTAGAAAGGAAGAGCGTGCTTCTTGCTCTATAGCAGAGTGTGTTTCATCAAAGAGAACTGTGCTGTGTGTTTCCTTTCAGAAATCGAGATAAATCCCTGGCTCTGTGTTTTCCTACAAGCAAGACTTCATTTCAGGTAAGGGCAGTCACTTTTCAGCTCAAACAAACTGCATCGTTCACGAAGCTCACAGGTTTCTCATCTTAACGGACAAGCATTGGATGTTAGAGGACCTGTGGTTTGATTCAGTTTCCGAAGAAGAGTTGGACTAGATATGGTCAGTATGTGTAGGGAACACTGTTCTTTTGTTCTGAGCACACTCACCTTTCCTGCTCTATTAGAGACTCTAGAAAGCAATAGCATTCTTCTTGCTCTAAAGCAGAGTGTGATCCATGGATGATAACTATGCTGTGTGTTTCCCTTCAGAACTGGAGTTAAATCCCAGGCTCTGTGTCTTCCTACAAAGAAGACGTCGTTTCAGGTAAGGGCAGGCACTTTTCAGCTCAAAGAACTACATCATTGAGGAAGCTCACACGTTACTCATCTTAAATGACAAGCATTGGATGTTAGAGGACCAGTGCTTTGTATCAATTTCAGAAGCAGAGTTGGACTAGATATGGTCCGTATGTGTAGGAAACACCATTCTTTTGTTCTCAGCACACTCACGTTTCCTTCTTTCTTAGAGACTCTAGAAAGCAAGAGCGTGCTTCTTGGTCTAAGCAGAGTGTGATCAATGAATGAGAACACTGCTGTGTGTCCCACTTCAGAAATGGAGTTAAATCCCAGGCTCTGACTCTTCCTACAAGCAAGACTTCCTTTCAGGTAAGGGCAGTTACTTTACAGGTCAAACAAACTACATCATACACGAAGCTCACAGGTTTCTCGGTCTTAATTGTAATGCATTGTTTGTTACAGGACCTGTGCTTTGTGTCATATTCAGAAAAAGAGTTGAACTAGATATGGTCCGTATGTGTAGGAAACACAGTTCTTTTGTTCTGAGCACAATCACGTTTCCTGCTGTATTAGAGACTCTAGAAAGGAAGAGCGTGCTACTTGCTCTATAGCAGAGTGTGATTCATGGATGAGAACTGTGCTGTGTGTTTCCTTTCAGAAATTGAGTTAAATCCCAGGCTCTGTGTTTTCCTACAAGCAAGACTTCATTTCAGGTAAGGACAGTCACTTTTCAGCTCAAACGAACTACATCGTTCACGAAGCTAACACGTTTCTCATGTTAGCTGACAAGCATTGGATGTTAGAGGACCTGTGCTTTGTATCAGTTTGAGAAGCATAGTTGAACTAGATATGGTCCGTATGTGTTGTCAACACCGTTCTTTTGTTCTGAGCACACTCAAGTTTCCTGCTCTCGTAGAGAATCTAGAAAGCTAGAGCGTGCTTCTTGCTCTAAAGCAGTGTGTGATCAATGGATGAGAACTCTGCTGTGTGTTTCATTTCAGAAATGGTGTTAAACCCCTTCTCTGTGTCTTCCTACAAGAAAGACTTAGTTTCAAGTAAGGGCAGGTACTTTACAGCTCAAAGGAACTACATAGTTCCCGAAGCTCACACGTATCTCATGTTAACTGACAAGCATTGTATGTTAGAGGACCTGTGGTTTGTTTCAGTTTCAGAAGCAGAGTTGAACTAGATACAGTCCGTGTGTGTAGGAAACAATGTTCTTTTGTTCTGAGCACACTCACATTTCCTGCTGTATTAGAGAATCTAGGAAGCAATAGCATTCTTCTTGCTCTAAAGCAGAGTGTCATCCATGGATGAGAACTATGCTGTGTGTTTCCCTTCAGAACTGGAGTTACATCACAGGCTCTGTGTCTTCCTACAAGCAAGAATTCAATTCAGGTAAGGGCAGGCACTTTTCAGCTCAAACGAACTACATCATTCATGAAGCTCACATGTTTCTCACCTTAAATGACAAGCATTGGATGATAGAGCACGTGTGCTTTGTATCAATTTCAAGGCAGAGTTGGACTAGATATGGTCCGTATGTGTAGTCAACACCGTTCTTTTGTTCTGAGCACACTCAAGTTTCCTGCTGTCGTAGAGACTCTAGAAAGCTAGAGCGTGCTTCGTGCTCTAAAGCAGTGTGTGATCAATGGATGAGAACTCTGCTGTGTGTTTCATTTCAGAAATGGCATTAAATCCCTTCTCTGTGTCTTCCTACAAGAAAGACTTACTTTCAAGTAAGGGCAGGTACTTTACAGCTCAAAGGGCCAACATACTTCCCGAAGCTCACACGTATCTCATGTTAACTGACAAGCAGTGGATGTTAGAGGACCTGTGGTTTGTTTCAGTTTCAGAAGCAGAGTTGAACTAGATACAGTCCGTGTGTGTAGGAAACACCGTTCTTTTGTTCTGAGCACACTCACGTTTCCTGTTGTATTAGAGACTCTAGAAAGCATTAGCATTCTTCTTGCTCTAAAGCAGAGTGTGATCCATGGATGAGAACTGTGCTGTGTGTTTCACTTCAGAAATTGAGTTAAATGCCAGGCTCTGTGTCTTCCTACAAGCAAGACTTCGTTTCAGGTAAGGGCACTCACTTTTCAGCTCAAACGAACTACATCGTTCACGAAGCTCACACGTTTCTCATCTTAAATGACAAGCATTGGATGGTAGAGGACCTGTGCTTTGTATCAATTTCAAGGCAGTGTTGGACTAGATATGGTCCGTATGTGTAGGAAACACCGTTCCTTTGTTCTCAGCACACTCATGTTTCATGCTTTCTTAGAGACTCTAGAAAGCAAGAGCGTGCTTCTTGCTCTAAAGCAGTGTGTGATCAATGAATGAGAACTCTGCTGTGTGTTCCACTTCAGAACTGGAGTTAAATCCCAGGCTCTGTGTCTTCCTACATGTACTACTTCGTTTCAGGTAAGGGCAGTCACTTTTCAGCTCAAACGAACTACATCGTTCACAAAGCTCACACGTTTCTCACCTTAAGTAACAAGCATTGGATGTTAGAGGACCAGTGGTTTGTATCAGTTTGAGAAGCAGACTTGAACTAGATATGGTCCGTATGTGTAGTCAACACCGTTCTTTTGTTCTGAGCACACTCAAGTTTCCTGCTGTCGTAGAGACTCTAGAAAGCTGGAGCGTGCTTCTTGCTTTAAAGCAGTGTGTGATCAATGATGAGAACTCTGCTGTGTGTTTCATTTCAGAAATGGCGTTAAATCCCTTCTCTGTGTCTTCCTACAAGAAAGACTTAGTTTCAAGTAAAGGTAGGTAACTTACAGCTCAAAGGAACTACATAGTTCCCGAAGCTCACACGTTTCTCATGTTAACTGACAAGCATTGGATGTTAGAGGACCTGTGGTTTGTTTCAGTTTCAGAAGCAGAGTTGAACTAGATACAGTCCGTGTGTGTAGGAAACACCGTTCTTTTGTTCTGAGCACACTCACGTTTCCTGCTGTATTAGAGACTCTAGAAAGCATTAGCATTATTCTTGCTCTAATGCAGAGTGTGATCCATGGATGAGAACTATGCTGTGTGTTTCCCTACCAAAATGGAGTTAAATCCCAGGCTCTGTGTCTTCCTACAATCAAGACTTCGTTTCAGGTAAGGGCAGTTACTTTACAGGTCAAACGAACTACATCGTACACGAAGCTCACACGTTTCTCGGTCTTAATTGAAAAGCATTCGATGTTACAGGACCTGTGCTTTGTGTCAGTTTCAGAAGAGGAGTTGAACTAGATTTGATCCGTATATGTAGGAAACACCGTTCTTTTGTTCTCAGCACACTCACGTTTCCTGCTTTCTTAGAGACTCTAGAAAGCAAGAGCGTGCTTCTTCCTCTAAAGCAGAGTGTGATCAATGAATGAGAAAACTGCTGTGTGTTCCACTTCAGAAATGGAGTTAAATCCCAGGCTCTGAGTCTTCCTACAAGCAAGATTTCGTTTCAGGTAAGGGCAGTTACTTTACAGTTCAAACAAACTACATCATACACAAAGCTCACACGTTTCTCGGTCTTAATTGTAATGCATTGGATGTTACAGGACCTGTGCTTTGTGACATATTCAGAAGAAGATTTGAACTAGATATGGTTCGTGTGTGTAGGAAACACAGTTCTTTTATTCTGAGCACAATCAGTTTCCTGGTGTATTAGAGACTCTAGAATGGAAGAGCGTGCTTCTTGCTCTATAGCAGAGTGTGTTTCATGGTTGAGAACTGTGCTGTGTGTTTCCCTTCAGAAATGGAGTTAATTCCCATGCTCTGAGTCTTCCTACAAGCAAGACTTCGTTTCAGGTAAGGGCAGGCACTTTTCAGCTCAGACGAACTACATCGTACACGAAGCTAACACGTTTCCCATCTTAACTGAAAAGCATTGGATTTTAGAGGACCAGTGCTTTGTATCATTTTCAGAAGCAGAGTTGGAATAGATATGTTCCGTATGTGTAGGAAACACCGTTCTTTTGTTCTGAGCACACTCTCATTTCCTTCTGTACTAGAGACTCTAGAAAGCAAGAGCGTGCTTCTTGCTCTAAAGCAGAGTGTGATCCATGGGTGGGAACTATGCTGTGTGTTTCCCTTCAGAAATGGAGTTAAATCCCAGGCTCTGTGTCTTCCTACAAGCAAGACTTCGTTTCAAGTAAGGGCAGGTACTTTACAGCTCAAAGGAACTACATAGTTCCCGAAGCTCACACGTTTCTCATGTTAACTGACAAGCATTGGATGTTAGAGGACATGTGGTTTGTTTCACTTTCAGAAGCAGAGTTGAACTAGATACGCTCCGTGTGTGTAGGGAAAACCGTTCTTTTGTTCTGAGCACACTCACATTTCCTGCTGTATTAGAGACTCTAGAAAGCATTAGCATTCTTCTTGCTCTAAAGCAGAGTGTGATCCATGGATGAGAACTATGCTGTGTGTTTCCCTTCAGAACTGGAGTTAAATCCCAGGCTCTGTGACTTCCTACAATCAAGACTTCGTTTCAGGTAAGGGCAGTTACTTTACAGGTCAAACGAACTACATCACTCATGAAGCTCACACGTTTCTCATCTTAAATGACAAGCATTGGATGATAGAGGACGTGTGCTTTGTATCAATTTCAAGGCAGAGTTGGACTAGATATGGTCCGTATGTGTAGGAAACACCGTTCTTTTGTTCTCAGCACACTCACGTTTCCTGCTTTCTTAGAGACTCTAGAAGGCAAGAGCGTGCTTCTTCCTCTAAAGCAGAGTGTCATCAATGAATGAGAACACTGCTGTGTGTTCCACTTCAGAAATGGAGTTAAATCCCAGGCTCTGAGTCTTCCTACAAGCAAGATTTCATTTCAGGTAAGGGCAGTTACTTTACAGTTCAAACAAACTACATCATACACAAAGCTCACACGTTTCTCGGTCTTAATTGTAATGCATTGGATGTTACAGGACCTGTGCTTTGTGTCATATTCAGAAGAAGATTTGAACTAGATATGGTTCGTGTGTGTAGGAAACACAGTTCTTTTATTCTGAGCACAATCAGTTTCCTGGTGTATTAGAGACCCTAGAATGGAAGAGCGTGCTTCTTGCTCTATAGCAGAGTGTGTTTCATGGTTGAGAACTGTGCTGTGTGTTTCCCTTCAGAAATGGAGTTAATTCCCATGCTCTGAGTCTTCCTACAAGCAAGACTTCGTTTCAGGTAAGGGCAGGCACTTTTCAGCTCAGACGAACTACATCGTACACGAAGCTAACACGTTTCCCATCTTAACTGAAAAGCATTGGATTTTAGAGGACCAGTGCTTTGTATCATTTTCAGAAGCAGAGTTGGAATAGATATGTTCCGTATGTGTAGGAAACACCGTTCATTTGTTCTGAGCACACTCACATTTCCTTCTGTACTAGAGACTCTAGAAAGCAAGAGCGTGCTTCTTGCTCTAAAGCAGAGTGTGATCCATGGGTGGGAACTATGCTGTGTGTTTCCCTTCAGAAATGGAGTTAAATCCCAGGCTCTGTGTCTTCCTACAAGCAAGACTTCATTTCAAGTAAGGGCAGGTACTTTACAGCTCAAAGGAACTACATAGTTCCCGAAGCTCACACGTTTCTCATGTTAACTGACAAGCATTGGATGTTAGAGGACATGTGGTTTGTTTCACTTTCAGAAGCAGAGTTGAACTAGATACGGTCCGTGTGTGTAGGGAAAACCGTTCTTTTGTTCTGAGCACACTCACATTTCCTGCTGTATTAGAGACTCTAGAAAGCATTAGCATTCTTCTTGCTCTAAAGCAGAGTGTGATCCATGGATGAGAACTATGCTGTGTGTTTCCCTTCAGAACTGGAGTTAAATCCCAGGCTCTGTGACTTCCTACAATCAAGACTTCGTTTCAGGTAAGGGCAGTTACTTTACAGGTCAAACGAACTACATCACTCATGAAGCTCACACGTTTCTCATCTTAAATGACAAGCATTGGATGATAGAGGACGTGTGCTTTGTATCAATTTCAAGGCAGAGTTGGACTAGATATGGTCCGTATGTGTAGGAAACACCGTTCTTTTGTTCTCAGCACACTCACGTTTCCTGCTTTCTTAGAGACTCTAGAAGGCAAGAGCGTGCTTCTTCCTCTAAAGCAGAGTGTCATCAATGAATGAGAACACTGCTGTGTGTTCCACTTCAGATATGGAGTTAAATCCCAGGCTCTGAGTCTTCCTACAAAAAGATTTTTTTTCTGGTACGGGCAGTTACTTTACAGGTGAAACAAACTACATCATACACGAAGCTCACACGTTTCTCGGTCTTAATTGTAATGCATTGGATGTTAAAGGACCTGTGCTTTGTGTCATATTCAGAAGAAGAGTTGAACTAGATATGGTCCATATGTGTAGGAAACACAGTTCTTTTGTTCTGAGCACAATCACGTTTACTGCTGTATTAGAGACTCTAGAATGGAAGAGCGTGATTCTTGCTCTATAGCAGAGTGTGTTTCATGGTTGAGAACTGTGCTGTGTGTTTCCTTTCAGAATTCGAGTTAAATCCAGGGCTCTGTGTTTTCCTACAAGCAAGACTTCATTTCAGGTAAGGGCAGTCACTTTTCAGCTCAAACAAACTACATCGTTCACGAAGCTAACACGTTTCTCATGTTAGCTGACAAGCATTGGATGTTAGAGGACCTGTGGTTTGTTTCAGTTTCAGAAGCAGAGTTGAACTAGATATGATCCGTATGTGTAGGGAACACCGTTCTTTTGTTCTGAGCACACTCACGTTTCCTGCTGTACTAGAGACTCTAGAAAGCATTAGAATTCTCTTGCTCTAAAGCAGAGTGTGGTCCATGGGTGGGAACTATGCTGTGTGTTTCCCTTAAGAAATGGAGTTAAATGCCAGGCTCTGTGTCTTCCTACAAGCAAGACATCGTTTCAGGTAAGGGCAGTCACTTTTCAGCTCAAACGAACTA
Source organism: Onychomys leucogaster (assembly GCA_949786385.1). Classification (NCBI taxonomy): domain Eukaryota; kingdom Metazoa; phylum Chordata; class Mammalia; order Rodentia; family Cricetidae; genus Onychomys; species Onychomys leucogaster. Next base: position 16,664 of record CATKUP010000286.1, on the reverse strand, counting down.
CTTCGTTCACGAAGCTCACACTGTTCTCATCTTAAATGACAAGCATTGAATGTTACAGGACCTGTGCTTTGTATCAATTTCAGAAGCATAGTTGAACTAGATATGGTCTGTATGTATAGGAAACACAGTTCCTTTGTTCTCAGCACACTCACGTTTCCTGCTCTCTAAGAGACTCTAGAAAGGAAGAGCGTGCTTCTTACTCTATAGCAGAGTGTGATTCATGGATGAGAACTGTGCTGTGTGTTTCCTTTCAGAAATTGAGTTACATCCCAGGCTCTGTGTTTTCCTACAAGCAAGACTTCATTTCAGGAAAGGACAGTCACTTTTCAGCTCAAACGAACTACATCGTTCACGAAGCTAACACGTTTCTCATGTTAGCTGACAAGCATTGGATGTTAGAGGACCTGTGGTTTGTATCAGTTTGAGAAGCAGAGTTGAACTAGATATGGTCCGTATGTGTTGTCAACACCGTTCTTTTGTTCTGAGCACAATCAAGTTTCCTGCTCTCGTAGGGACTCTAGAAAGCTAGAGCGTGATTCTTGCTCTAAAGCAGTGTGTGATCAATGGATGAGAACTCTGCTGTGTGTTTCATTTCAGAAATGGTGTTAAATCCCTTCTCTGTGTCTTCCTACAAGAAAGACTTAGTTTCAAGTAAGGGCAGGTACTTTACAGCTCAAAGGAACTACATAGTTCCCGAAGCTCACACGTATCTCATGTTAACTGACAAGCATTGAATGTTACAGGACCTATGGTTTGTTTCAGTTTCAGAAGTAGAGTTGAACTAGAGACAGTCCGTGTGTGTAGGAAACACCGTTCTTTTCTTCTGAGCACACTCACATTTCCTGCTGTATTAGAGACTCTAGAAAGCAATAGCATTCTTCTTGCTCTAAAGCAGAGTGTCATCCATGGATGAGAACTATGCTGTGTGTTTCCCTTAAGAACTGGAGTTAAATCCCAGATTCTGTGTTTTCCTACAAGCAAGAATTCGTTTCAGGTAAGGGCAGGCACTTTTCAGTTCAAACGAACAACATCATTAACGAAGCACACACGGTTCTCATCTTAAATGACATGCATTGGATGATAGAGGACGTGTGCTTTGTATCAATTTCAAGGCAGAGTTGGACTAGATATGGTCCGTATGTGTAGGAAACACCGTTCTTTTGTTCTCAGCACACTCACGTTTCCTGCTTTCTTAGAGACTCTAGAAAGAAAGAGCATGCTTCTTGCTCTAAAGCAGAGTGTGATCAATGAATGAGAACACTGCTATGTGTTCCACTTTAGCAATGGAGTTAAATCCCAGGCTCTGAGTCTTCCTACAAGCAAGACTTCGATTCAGGTATGGGCAGTTACTTTACAGGTCAAACAAACTACATCATACACGAAGCTCACACGTTTCTCGGTCTTAATTGTAATGCATTGGATGTTACAGGACCTGTGCTTTGTGTCATATTCAGAAGAAGAGTTGAACTAGATATGGTCCGTATGTGTAGGAAACACAGTTCTTTTGTTCTGAGCACAATCAGGTTTCCTGCTGTATTAGAGACTCTAGAAAGGAAGACCGTGCTTCTTGCTCTATAGCAGAGTGTGTTTCATGGTTGAGAACTGTGCTGTGTGTTTCCTTTCAGAAATCGAGTTAAATCCAGGGCTCTGTGTTTTCCTACAAGCAAGACTTCATTTCAGGTAAGGGCAGTCACTTTTCAGCTCAAACGAACTACATCATTCACGAAGCTAACACGTTTCTCATGTTAGCTGACAAGCATTGTATGTTAGAGGACCTGTGGTTTGTTTCAGTTTGAGAAGCAGAGTTGAACTAGATATGGTCCGTATGTGTAGGGAACACCGTTCTTTTGTTCTGAGCACACTCACGTTTCCTGCTGTATTAGAGACTCTAGAAAGCATTAGATATCTTCTTGCTCTAAAGCAGAGTGTGATCCATGGGTGGGAACTATGCTGTGTGTTTCCCTTAAGAAATGGAGTTAAATGCCAGGCTCTGTGTCTTCCTACAAGCAAGATTCGTTTCAGGTAAGGGCAGTCACTTTTCAGCTCAAACGAACTACATCGTTCACGAAGCTCACACTGTTCTCATCTTAAATGACAAGCATTGAATGTTAGAGGACCTGTGCTTTGTATCAATTTCAGAAGCATAGTTGAACTAGATATGGTCCATATGTGTAGGAAACACCGTTCCTTTGTTCTCAGCACACTCATGTTTCCTGCTTTCTTAGAGACTCTAGAAAGCAAGAGCGTGCTTCTTGCTCTAAAGCAGTGTGTGATCAATGAATGAGAACTCTGCTGTGTGTTCCACTTCAGAACTGGAGTTAAATCCCAGGCTCTGTGTCTTCCTACATGTACTACTTCGTTTCAGGTAAGGGCAGTCACTTTTCAGCTCAAACGAACTACATCGTTCACAAAGCTCACACGTTTCTCACCTTAAGTAACAAGCATTGGATGTTAGAGGACCTGTGGTTTGTATCAGTTTGAGTAGCAGAGTTGAACTAGATATGGTCCATATGTGTAGTCAACACCGTTCTTTTGTTCTGAGCACACTCAAGTTTCCTGCTGTCGTAGAGACTCTAGAAAGCTAGAGCGTGCTTCGTGCTCTAAAGCAGTGTGTGATCAATGGATGAGAACTCTGCTGTGTGTTTCATTTCAGAAATGGCATTAAATCCCTTCTCTGTGTCTTCCTACAAGAAAGACTTACTTTCAAGTAAGGGCAGGTACTTTACAGCTCAAAGGACCAACATAGTTCCCGAAGCTCACACGTATCTCATGTTAACTGACAAGCAGTGGATGTTAGAGGACCTGTGGTTTATTTCAATTTCAGAAGCAGAGTTGAACTAGATACAGTCCGTGTGTGTAGGAAACACCGTTCTTTTGTTCTGAGAACACTCACGTTTCCTGCTGTATTAGAGACTCTAGAAAGCATTAGCATTCTTCTTGCTCTAAAGCAGAGTGTGATCCATGGATGAGAACTGTGCTGTGTGTTTCACTTCAGAAATGGAGTTAAATGCCAGGCTCTGTGTCTTCCTACAAGCAAGATTCGTTTCAGGTAAGGGCAGTCACTTTTCAGCTCAAACGAACTACTTCGTTCACGAAGCTCACACTGTTCTCATCTTAAATGACAAGCATTTAATGTTAGAGGACCTGTGCTTTGTATCAATTTCAGAAGCATAGTTGAACTAGATATGGTCCGTATGTGTAGGAAACACCGTTCCTTTGTTCTCAGCACACTCATGTTTCCTGCTTTCTTAGAGACTCTAGAAAGCAAGAGCGTGCTTCTTGCTCTAAAGCAGTGTGTGATCAATGAATGAGAACTCTGCTGTGTGTTCCACTTCAGAACTGGAGTTAAATCCCAGGCTCTGTGTCTTCCTACATGTACTACTTCGTTTCAGGTAAGGGCAGTCACTTTTCAGCTCAAACGAACTACATCGTTCACAAAGCTCACACGTTTCTCACCTTAAGTAACAAGCATTGGATGTTAGAGGACCTGTGGTTTGTATCAGTTTGAGTAGCAGAGTTGAACTAGATATGGTCCATATGTGTAGTCAACACCGTTCTTTTGTTCTGAGCACACTCAAGTTTCCTGCTGTCGTAGAGACTCTAGAAAGCTAGAGCGTGCTTCGTGCTCTAAAGCAGTGTGTGATCAATGGATGAGAACTCTGCTGTGTGTTTCACTTTAGAAATGGAGTTAAATCCCAGGCTCTGTGACTTCCTACAAGCAAGACTTCGTTTCAAGTAAGGGCAGGTACTTTACAGCTCAAAGGAACTACATAGTTCCCGAAGCTCAAACGTTTCTCATGTTAACTGACAAGCATTGGATGTTAGAGGACCTGTGGTTTGTTTCAGTTTCAGAAGCAGAGTTGAACTAGATACAGTCCGTGTGTAGGAAACACCATTCTTTTGTTCTGAGCACACTCACGTTTCCTGCTGTATTAGAGACTCTCGAAAGCAATAGCATTCTTCTTGCTCTAAAGCAGAGTGTGATCAATGAATGAGAACACTGCTGTGTGTTCCACTTCAGAAATGGAGTTCAATCCCAGGCTCTGAGTATTCTACAAGCAGATTTCGTTTCAGGTAAGGGCAGTTACTTTACAGGTCAAACAAACTACATCATACACGAAGCTCACACGTTTCTCGGTCTTAATTGTAATGCATTGGATGTTACAGGACCTGTGCTTTGTGTCATATTCAGAAGAAGATTTGAACTAGATATGGTCCGTATGTGTAGGAAACACAGTTCTTTTGTTCTGAGCAGATCCACGTTTCCTGCTGTATTTGAGACTCTAGAATGGAAGAGCGTGCTTCTTGCTCTATAGCAGAGTGTGTTTCATGGTTGAGAACTGTGCTGTGTGTTTCCCTTGAGAAATGGAGTTAAATCCCATGCTCTGTGTCTTCCTACAAGCAAGACTTCGTTTCAGGTAAGGGCAGGCACTTTTCAGCTCAAACGAACTACATCGTTCACGAAGCTAACACGTTTCTCATGTTAGCTGACAAGCATTGGATGTTAGAGGACCTGTGGTTTGTATCAGTTTGAGAAGCAGAGTTGAACTAGATATGGTCCTTATGTGTAGTCAACACCGTTCTTTTGTTCTGAGCACACTCAAGTTTCCTGCTGTCGTAGAGACTCTAGAAAGCTAGAGCTTGCTTCTTGCTCTAAAGCAGTGTGTGATCAATGGATGAGAAATCTGCTGTGTGTTTCATTTCAGAAATGGCGTTAAATCCCTTCTCTGTGTCTTCCTACAAGAAAGACTTAGTTTCAAGTAAGGGCAGGTACTTTACAGCTCAAAGGAACTACATAGTTCCCGAAGCTCACACGTATCTCATGTTAACTGACAAGCATTGGATGTTAGAGGACCTGTGGTTTGTTTCAGTTTCAGAAGCAGAGTTGAACTAGATACAGTCCGTGTGTGTAGGAAACACCATTCTTTTGTTCTGAGCACACTCACGTTTCCTGCTGTATTAGAGACTCTCCAAAGCAATAGCATTCTTCTTGCTCTAAAGCAGAGTGTGATCCATGGATGAGAACTATGCTGTGTGTTTCCCTTCAGAACTGGAGTTAAATCCCAGGCTCTGTGTCTTCCTACAAGCAAGAATTCGTTGCAGATAAGGGCAGGCACTTTTCAGCTCAAACGAACTACATCATTCATGAAGCTCACACGTTTCTCATCTTAAATGACAAGCATTGGATGATAGAGCATGTGTGCTTTGTATCAATTTCAAGGCAGAGTTGGACTAGATATGGTCCGTATGTGTAGGAAACACCGTTCTTTTGTTCTCAGCACACTCACGTTTCCTGCTTTCTTAGAGACTCTAGAAAGCAAGAGCGTGCTTCTGGCTCTAAAGCAGAGTGTGATCAATGAATGAGAACACTGCTGTGTGTTCCACTTCTGAACTGGAGTTAAATCCCAGGCTCTGAGTCTTCCTACAAGCAAGATTTCGTTTCAGGTAAGGGCAGTTACTTTACAGGTCAAACAAACTACATCATACACGAAGCTCACACGTTTCTCGGTCTTAATTGTAATGCATTGGATATTACAGGACCTGTGCTTTGTGTAATATTCAGAAGAAGATTTGAACTAGATATGGTCCGTATGTGTAGGAAACACAGTTCATTTGTTCTGAGCACAATCACGTTTCCTCCTGTATTAGAGACTCTAGAATGGAAGAGCGTGCTTCTTGCTCTATAGCAGAGTGTGTTTCATGGTTGAAAACTGTACTGTGTGTTTCCCTTCAGAAATGGAGTTAAATCCCAGGCTCTGTGACTTCCTACAAGCAAGACTTCGTTTCAAGTAAGGGCAGGTACTTTACACCTCAAAGGAACTACATAGTTCCCGAAGCTCACGCGTTTCTCATGTTAACTGACAAGCATTGGATGTTAGAGGACCAGTGCTTTGTATCAATTTCAGAAGCATAGTTGAACTATATATGGTCTGTTTGTATAGGAAACACAGTTCTTTTGTTCTGAGCACAATCACGTTTCCTGCTGTATTAGAGACTCTAGAATGGAAGAGCGTGCTTTTTGCTCTATAGCAGAGTGTGTTTCATGGTTGAGAACTGTGCTGTGTGTTTCCTTTCAGAAATCGAGTTAAATCCAGGGCTCTGTGTTTTCCTACAAGCAAGACTTCATTTCAGGTAAGGGCAGTCACTTTTCAGCTTAAACGAACTACATCGTTCACGAAGCTCACACGTTTCTCACCTTAATTGACAAGCATTGGATGTTAGAGGACCTGTGGTTTGTTTCAGTTTCAGAAGCCGATTTGGACTAGATATGGTCCATATATGTAGGTAACACCGTTCTTTTGTTCTCAGCATACTCATGTTTCCTGCTGTACTAGAGAATCTAGAAAGCAAGAGCGTGCTTCTTGCTCTAAAGCAGAGTGTGATCCATCGATGAGAACTATGCTGTGTGTTTCCCTTCAGAAATGGGGTTAAATCCCAGGCTCTGTGTCTTCCTAAAATCAAGACTTCGTTTCAGGTAAGGGCAGTTACTTTACAGGTCAAACGAACTACATCGTACAGGAAGCTCACAAGTTTCTCGGTCTTAATTGAAAAGCATTGGATGTTACAGGACCTGTGCTTTGTGTCAGTTTCAGTAGAGGAGTTGAACTAGATTCGGTCCGTATATGTAGGAAACACCGTTCTTTTGTTCTGAGCACACTCACGTTTCCTGCTGTATTAGAGACTATAGAAAGCAATAGCATTCTTCTTGCTCTAAAGCAGAGTGTGATCCATGGATGAGAACTATGCTGTGTGTTTCCCTTCAGAACTGGAGTTAAATCCCAGGCTCGGTGTGTTCCTACAAGAAAGAATTCGTTCCAGGTAAGGGCAGGCACTTTTCAGCTCAAACGAACTACATCATTCATGAAGCTCACACATTTCTCATCTTAAATGACAAGCATTGTATGATAGAGCACGTGTGCTTTGTATCAATTTCAAGGCAGAGTTGGACTAGATGTGGTCCATATGTGTAGGAAACACCGTTCTTTTGTTCTCAGCACACTCACGTTTCCTGCTTTCTTAGAGACTCTAGAAAGCAAGAGCATGCTTCTTGCTCTAAAGCAGAGTGTGATCAATGAATGAGAACACTGCTGTGTGTTCCACTTCAGAAATGGAGTTAAATCCCAGGCTCTGAGTCTTCTTACAAGCAAGAATTCGTTTCAGGCAAGGGCAGTTACTTTACAGGTCAAACAAACTACATCATACACGAAGCTCACACGTTTCTCGGTCTTAATTGTAATGCATTCGATGTTACAGGACTGGGCTTGGTGTCATATTCAGAAGAAGAGTTGAACTAGATATGGTCCGTATGTGTAGGAAACACAGTTCTTTTGTTCTGAGCACAATCACGTTTCCTGCTGTATTAGAGACTCTAGAATGGAAGAGCGTGCTTCTTGCTCTATAGCAGAGTGTGTTTCATGGTTGACAACTGTGCTGTGTGTTTCCTTTCAGAAATCGAGTTAAATCCAGGGCTCTGTGTTTCCTACAAGCAAGACTTCATTTGAGGTAAGGGCAGTCACTTTTCAGCTCAAACGAACTACATCATTCACTAAGCTAACACGTTTCTCATGTTAGCTGACAAGCATTGGATGTTAGAGGACCTGTGGTTTGTTTCAGTTTCAGAAGCAGAGTTGAACTAGATATGGTCCGTATGTGTAGGGAACACCGTTATTTTGTTCTGAGCACACTCACGTTTCCTGCTGTACTAGAGACTCTAGAAAGCAAGAGCGTGCTTCTTGGTCTAAAACAAGAGTGTGATCCATGGATGAGAACTGTGCTGTGTGTTTCCATTCAAAATGGAGTTAAATCCCATGCTCTGTGTCTTCCTACAAGCAAGACTTCGTTTCGGGTAAGGGAAGTCACTTTTCAGCTCAAACGAACTACATCGTATACGAAGCTAACACGTTTCCCTTCTTAACTGAAAAGCATTGGCTTTTAGAGGACCAGTGCTTTGTATCATTTTCAGAAGCAGAGTTGGAATAGATATGTTCCGTATGTGTAGGAAACACCGTTGTTTTGTTCTCAGCACACTCACGTTTCCTGCTGTCTTAGAGAATCTAGAAAGCAAGAGCGTGCTTCTTGCTCTAAAGCAGAGTGTGATCAATGGATGAGAACTCTGCTGTGTGTTTCACTTCAGAAATGGAGTTAAATCCCAGGCTCTGTGACTTCCGACAAGCAAGACTTCGTTTCAATTAAGGGCAGGTACTTTACAGCTCAAAGGAACTACATAATTCACGAATCTCACACGTTTCTCATGTTAACTGACAAGCATTGGATGTTAGAGGACCTGTGGTTTGTTTCAGTTTCAGAAGCAGAGTTGAACTAGATACGGTCTGTGTGTAGGGAAAACCGTTCTTTTGTTCTGAGCACACTCACGATTCCTGCTGAATTAGAGACTCTAGAAAGCATTAGCATTCTTCTTGCTCTAAAGCAGAGTGTGATCCATGGATGAGAACTATGCTGTGTGTTTCCCTTCAGAAATGGAGTTAAATGCCAGGCTCTGTGTCTTCCTACAAGCAAGATTCGTTTCAGGTAAGGGCAGTCACTTTTCAGCTCAAACAAACTACTTCGTTCACGAAGATCACACTTTTCTCATCTTAAATGACAAGCATTGAATGTTAGAGGACCTGTGCTTTGTATCAATTTCAGAAGCATAGTTGAACTAGATATGGTCTGTATGTATAGGAAACACAGTTCTTTTGTTCTCAGCACACTCACTTTTCCTGCTGTCTAAGAGACTCTAGAAAGGAAGAGCATGCTTCTTGCTCTTAAGCAGAGTGTGATCAATGGATGAGAACTATGCTGTGTGTTTCACTTCAGAAATGGAGTTAAATCCCAGGCTCTGAGTCTTCCTACAAGCAAGATTTCATTTCAGGTAAGGGCAGTTACTTTACAGGTCAAACAAACTACATCATACACAAAGCTCACACGTTTCTCGGTCTTAATTGTAATGCATTGGATGTTACAGGACCTGTGCTTTTTGTCATATTCAGAAGAAGAGTTGAACTAGATATGGTCCGTATGTGTAGGAAACACAGTTCTTTTGTTCTGAGCACAATCACGTTTCTTGCTGTATTAGAGACTCTAGAATGGAAGAGCGTGCTTCTTGCTCTATAGCAGAGTGTGTTTCATGGTTGACAACTGTGCTGTGTGTTTCCTTTCAGAAATCGAGTTAAATACAGGGCTCTGTGTTTTCCTACAAGCAAGACTTCATTTCAGGTAAGGGCAGTCACTTTTCAGCTCAAAGGAACTACAGCGTTCACGAAGCTCACACGTTTCTCACCTTAATTGACAAGCATTGGATGTTAGAGGACCTGTGGTTTGTTTCAGTTTCAGAAGCCGATTTGGACTAGATATGGTCCATATATGTAGGTAACACCGTTCTTTTGTTCTCAGCATACTCATGTTTCCTGGTGTACTAGAGAATCTAGAAAGCAAGAGAGTGCTTCTTGCTCTAAAGCAGAGTGTGATCCATCGATGAGAACTATGCTGTGTGTTTCCCTTCAGAAATGGGGTTAAATCCCAGGCTCTGTGTCTTCCTAAAATCAAGACTTCGTTTCAGGTAAGGGCAGTTACTTTACAGGTCAAACGAACTACATCGTACAGGAAGCTCACAAGTTTCTCGGTCTTAATTGAAAAGCATTGGATGTTACAGGACCTGTGCTTGTGTCAGTTTCAGTAGAGGAGTTGAACTAGATTCGGTCCGTATATGTAGGAAACACCGTTCTTTTGTTCTGAGCACACTCACGTTTCCTGCTGTATTAGAGACTCTAGAAAGCAATAGCATTCTTCTTGCTCTAAAGCAGAGTGTGATCCATGGATGAGAACTATGCTGTGTGTTTCCCTTCAGAACTGGAGTTAAATCCCAGGCTCGGTGTGTTCCTACAAGAAAGAATTCGTTCCAGGTAAGGGCAGGCACTTTTCAGCTCAAACGAACTACATCATTCATGAAGCTCACACATTTCTCATCTTAAATGACAAGCATTGTATGATAGAGCACGTGTGCTTTGTATCAATATTAAGGCAGAGTTGGACTAGATGTGGTCCATATGTGTAGGAAACACCGTTCTTTTGTTCTCAGCACACTCACGTTTCCTGCTTTCTTAGAGACTCTAGAAAGCAAGAGCATGCTTCTTGCTCTAAAGCAGAGTGTGATCAATGAATGAGAACACTGCTGTGTGTTCCACTTCAGAAATGGAGTTAAATCCCAGGCTCTGAGTCTTCTTACAAGCAAGAATTCGTTTCAGGCAAGGGCAGTTACTTTACAGGTCAAACAAACTACATCATACACGAAGCTCACACGTTTCTCGGTCTTAATTGTAATGCATTCGATGTTACAGGACTGGGCTTGGTGTCATATTCAGAAGAAGAGTTGAACTAGATATGGTCCGTATGTGTAGGAAACACAGTTCTTTTGTTCTGAGCACAATCACGTTTCCTGCTGTATTAGAGACTCTAGAATGGAAGAGCGTGCTTCTTGCTCTATAGCAGAGTGTGTTTCATGGTTGACAACTGTGCTGTGTGTTTCCTTTCAGAAATCGAGTTAAATCCAGGGCTCTGTGTTTCCTACAAGCAAGACTTCATTTGAGGTAAGGGCAGTCACTTTTCAGCTCAAACGAACTACATCATTCACTAAGCTAACACGTTTCTCATGTTAGCTGACAAGCATTGGATGTTAGAGGACCTGTGGTTTGTTTCAGTTTCAGAAGCAGAGTTGAACTAGATATGGTCCGTATGTGTAGGGAACACCGTTATTTTGTTCTGAGCACACTCACGTTTCCTGCTGTACTAGAGACTCTAGAAAGCAAGAGCGTGCTTCTTGGTCTAAAACAAGAGTGTGATCCATGGATGAGAACTGTGCTGTGTGTTTCCATTCAAAATGGAGTTAAATCCCATGCTCTGTGTCTTCCTACAAGCAAGACTTCGTTTCGGGTAAGGGAAGTCACTTTTCAGCTCAAACGAACTACATCGTATACGAAGCTAACACGTTTCCCTTCTTAACTGAAAAGCATTGGATTTTAGAGGACCAGTGCTTTGTATCATTTTCAGAAGCAGAGTTGGAATAGATATGTTCCGTATGTGTAGGAAACACCGTTGTTTTGTTCTCAGCACACTCACGTTTCCTGCTGTCTTAGAGAATCTAGAAAGCAAGAGCGTGCTTCTTGCTCTAAAGCAGAGTGTGATCAATGGATGAGAACTCTGCTGTGTGTTTCACTTCAGAAATGGAGTTAAATCCCAGGCTCTGTGACTTCCGACAAGCAAGACTTCGTTTCAATTAAGGGCAGGTACTTTACAGCTCAAAGGAACTACATAAGTCACGAATCTCACACGTTTCTCATGTTAACTGACAAGCATTGGATGTTAGAGGACCTGTGGTTTGTTTCAGTTTCAGAAGCAGAGTTGAACTAGATACGGTCTGTGTGTAGGGAAAACCGTTCTTTTGTTCTGAGCACACTCACGATTCCTGCTGAATTAGAGACTCTAGAAAGCATTAGCATTCTTCTTGCTCTAAAGCAGAGTGTGATCCATGGATGAGAACTATGCTGTGTGTTTCCCTTCAGAAATGGAGTTAAATGCCAGGCTCTGTGTCTTCCTACAAGCAAGATTCGTTTCAGGTAAGGGCAGTCACTTTTCAGCTCAAACAAACTACTTCGTTCACGAAGATCACACTTTTCTCATCTTAAATGACAAGCATTGAATGTTAGAGGACCTGTGCTTTGTATCAATTTCAGAAGCATAGTTGAACTAGATATGGTCTGTATGTATAGGAAACACAGTTCTTTTGTTCTCAGCACACTCACGTTTCCTGCTGTCTAAGAGACTCTAGAAAGGAAGAGCATGCTTCTTGCTCTTAAGCAGAGTGTGATCAATGGATGAGAACTATGCTGTGTGTTTCACTTCAGAAATGGAGTTAAATCCCAGGCTCTGAGTCTTCCTACAAGCAAGATTTCATTTCAGGTAAGGGCAGTTACTTTACAGGTCAAACAAACTACATCATACACAAAGCTCACACGTTTCTCGGTCTTAATTGTAATGCATTGGATGTTACAGGACCTGTGCTTTTTGTCATATTCAGAAGAAGAGTTGAACTAGATATGGTCCGTATGTGTAGGAAACACAGTTCTTTTGTTCTGAGCACAATCACGTTTCTTGCTGTATTAGAGACTCTAGAATGGAAGAGCGTGCTTCTTGCTCTATAGCAGAGTGTGTTTCATGGTTGACAACTGTGCTGTGTGTTTCCTTTCAGAAATCGAGTTAAATCCAGGGCTCTGTGTTTTCCTACAAGCAAGACTTCATTTCAGGTAAGGGCAGTCACTTTTCAGCTCAAACGAACTACATCATTCACTAAGCTAACACGTTTCTCATGTTAGCTGACAAGCATTGGATGTTAGAGGACCTGTGGTTTGTTTCAGTTTCAGAAGCAGAGTTGAACTAGATATGGTCTGTATGTGTAGGAAACACCGTTCCTTTGTTCTCAGCACACTCAGGTTTCCTGCTTTCTTAGAGACTCTAGAAACCAAGAGCGTGCTTCTTGGTCTAAAGCAGTGTGTGATCAATGAATGAGAACTCTGCTGTGTGTTCCACTTCCGAACTGGAGTTAAATCCCAGGCTCTGTGTCTCCCTACATGCACTACTTTGTTTCAGGTAAGGGCAGTCACTTTTCAGCTCAAACGAACTCCATCGTTCACGAAGCTCACACGTTTCTCACCTTAAGTGACAAGCATTGGATGTTAGAGGACCTGTGGTTTGTTTCAGTTTCAGAAGCACAGTTGAACTAGATATGGTCTGTATGAATAGGATACAAGGTTCTTTTGTTCTCAGCACACTCAGGTTTCCTGCTGTCTAAGAGACACTAGAAAGGAAGAGCATGCTTCTTGCTCTATAGCAGAGTGTGATTCATGGATGAGAACTGTGGTGTGTGTTTCCTTTCAGAAATCGAGTTAAATCCCAGATCTGTGTTTTCCTACAAGCAAGACTTCATTTCAGGTAAGGGCAGTCACTTTTCAGCTCAAACGAACTACATCGTTCATGAAGCTAACACGTTTCTCATGTTAACTGACAAGCATTGGATGTTAGAGGACCTGTGGTTTGTTTCAGTTTCAGAAGCAGAGTTGAACTAGATACGGTCTGTGTGTAGGGAAAACCGTTCTTTTGTTCTGAGCACACTCACGATTCCTGCTGAATTAGAGACTCTAGAAAGCATTAGCATTCTTCTTGCTCTAAAGCAGAGTGTGATCCATGGATGAGAACTATGCTGTGTGTTTCCCTTCAGAAATGGAGTTAAATGCCAGGCTCTGTGTCTTCCTACAAGCAAGATTCGTTTCAGGTAAGGGCAGTCACTTTTCAGCTCAAACAAACTACTTCGTTCACGAAGATCACACTTTTCTCATCTTAAATGACAAGCATTGAATGTTAGAGGACCTGTGCTTTGTATCAATTTCAGAAGCATAGTTGAACTAGATATGGTCTGTATGTATAGGAAACACAGTTCTTTTGTTCTCAGCACACTCACGTTTCCTGCTGTCTAAGAGACTCTAGAAAGGAAGAGCATGCTTCTTGCTCTTAAGCAGAGTGTGATCAATGGATGAGAACTATGCTGTGTGTTTCACTTCAGAAATGGAGTTAAATCCCAGGCTCTGAGTCTTCCTACAAGCAAGATTTCATTTCAGGTAAGGGCAGTTACTTTACAGGTCAAACAAACTACATCATACACAAAGCTCACACGTTTCTCGGTCTTAATTGTAATGCATTGGATGTTACAGGACCTGTGCTTTTTGTCATATTCAGAAGAAGAGTTGAACTAGATATGGTCCGTATGTGTAGGAAACACAGTTCTTTTGTTCTGAGCACAATCACGTTTCTTGCTGTATTAGAGACTCTAGAATGGAAGAGCGTGCTTCTTGCTCTATAGCAGAGTGTGTTTCATGGTTGACAACTGTGCTGTGTGTTTCCTTTCAGAAATCGAGTTAAATCCAGGGCTCTGTGTTTTCCTACAAGCAAGACTTCATTTCAGGTAAGGGCAGTCACTTTTCAGCTCAAACGAACTACATCATTCACTAAGCTAACACGTTTCTCATGTTAGCTGACAAGCATTGGATGTTAGAGGACCTGTGGTTTGTTTCAGTTTCAGAAGCAGAGTTGAACTAGATATGGTCCGTATGTGTAGGAAACACCGTTCCTTTGTTCTCAGCACACTCAGGTTTCCTGCTTTCTTAGAGACTCTAGAAACCAAGAGCGTGCTTCTTGGTCTAAAGCAGTGTGTGATCAATGAATGAGAACTCTGCTGTGTGTTCCACTTCCGAACTGGAGTTAAATCCCAGGCTCTGTGTCTCCCTACATGCACTACTTTGTTTCAGGTAAGGGCAGTCACTTTTCAGCTCAAACGAACTCCATCGTTCACGAAGCTCACACGTTTCTCACCTTAAGTGACAAGCATTGGATGTTAGAGGACCTGTGGTTTGTTTCAGTTTCAGAAGCACAGTTGAACTAGATATGGTCTGTATGAATAGGATACAAGGTTCTTTTGTTCTCAGCACACTCAGGTTTCCTGCTGTCTAAGAGACACTAGAAAGGAAGAGCATGCTTCTTGCTCTATAGCAGAGTGTGATTCATGGATGAGAACTGTGGTGTGTGTTTCCTTTCAGAAATCGAGTTAAATCCCAGATCTGTGTTTTCCTACAAGCAAGACTTCATTTCAGGTAAGGGCAGTCACTTTTCAGCTCAAACGAACTACATCGTTCATGAAGCTAACACGTTTCTCATGTTAACTGACAAGCATTGGATGTTAGAGGACCTGTGGTTTGTTTCAGTTTCAGAAGCAGAGTTGAACTAGATACGGTCTGTGTGTAGGGAAAACCGTTCTTTTGTTCTGAGCACACTCACGATTCCTGCTGAATTAGAGACTCTAGAAAGCATTAGCATTCTTCTTGCTCTAAAGCAGAGTGTGATCCATGGATGAGAACTATGCTGTGTGTTTCCCTTCAGAAATGGAGTTAAATGCCAGGCTCTGTGTCTTCCTACAAGCAAGATTCGTTTCAGGTAAGGGCAGTCACTTTTCAGCTCAAACAAACTACTTCGTTCACGAAGATCACACTTTTCTCATCTTAAATGACAAGCATTGAATGTTAGAGGACCTGTGCTTTGTATCAATTTCAGAAGCATAGTTGAACTAGATATGGTCTGTATGTATAGGAAACACAGTTCTTTTGTTCTCAGCACACTCACGTTTCCTGCTGTCTAAGAGACTCTAGAAAGGAAGAGCATGCTTCTTGCTCTTAAGCAGAGTGTGATCAATGGATGAGAACTATGCTGTGTGTTTCACTTCAGAAATGGAGTTAAATCCCAGGCTCTGAGTCTTCCTACAAGCAAGATTTCATTTCAGGTAAGGGCAGTTACTTTACAGGTCAAACAAACTACATCATACACAAAGCTCACACGTTTCTCGGTCTTAATTGTAATGCATTGGATGTTACAGGACCTGTGCTTTTTGTCATATTCAGAAGAAGAGTTGAACTAGATATGGTCCGTATGTGTAGGAAACACAGTTCTTTTGTTCTGAGCACAATCACGTTTCTTGCTGTATTAGAGACTCTAGAATGGAAGAGCGTGCTTCTTGCTCTATAGCAGAGTGTGTTTCATGGTTGACAACTGTGCTGTGTGTTTCCTTTCAGAAATCGAGTTAAATCCAGGGCTCTGTGTTTTCCTACAAGCAAGACTTCATTTCAGGTAAGGGCAGTCACTTTTCAGCTCAAACGAACTACATCATTCACTAAGCTAACACGTTTCTCATGTTAGCTGACAAGCATTGGATGTTAGAGGACCTGTGGTTTGTTTCAGTTTCAGAAGCAGAGTTGAACTAGATATGGTCCGTATGTGTAGGAAACACCGTTCCTTTGTTCTCAGCACACTCAGGTTTCCTGCTTTCTTAGAGACTCTAGAAACCAAGAGCGTGCTTCTTGCTCTAAAGCAGTGTGTGATCAATGAATGAGAACTCTGCTGTGTGTTCCACTTCCGAACTGGAGTTAAATCCCAGGCTCTGTGTCTCCCTACATGCACTACTTTGTTTCAGGTAAGGGCAGTCACTTTTCAGCTCAAACGAACTCCATCGTTCACGAAGCTCACACGTTTCTCACCTTAAGTGACAAGCATTGGATGTTAGAGGACCTGTGGTTTGTTTCAGTTTCAGAAGCACAGTTGAACTAGATATGGTCTGTATGAATAGGATACAAGGTTCTTTTGTTCTCAGCACACTCAGGTTTCCTGCTGT
The DNA here is from genome assembly GCA_949786385.1 of Onychomys leucogaster. Taxonomy (NCBI): domain Eukaryota; kingdom Metazoa; phylum Chordata; class Mammalia; order Rodentia; family Cricetidae; genus Onychomys; species Onychomys leucogaster. Next base: position 400 of record CATKUP010000286.1, on the reverse strand, counting down.
CTAAGAGACACTAGAAAGGAAGAGCATGCTTCTTGCTCTATAGCAGAGTGTGATTCATGGATGAGAACTGTGGTGTGTGTTTCCTTTCAGAAATCGAGTTAAATCCCAGATCTGTGTTTTCCTACAAGCAAGACTTCATTTCAGGTAAGGGCAGTCACTTTTCAGCTCAAACGAACTACATCGTTCATGAAGCTAACACGTTTCTCATGTTAACTGACAAGCATTGGATGTTAGAGGACCTGTGGTTTGTTTCAGTTTCAGAAGCAGAGTTGAACTAGATACGGTCTGTGTGTAGGGAAAACCGTTCTTTTGTTCTGAGCACACTCACGATTCCTGCTGAATTAGAGACTCTAGAAAGCATTAGCATTCTTCTTGCTCTAAAGCAGAGTGTGATCCATGG